>JALBCR010002700.1:0-274993 GCA_030710515.1 Abscondita cerata
GGAGAAAAACTCGAACAAGACAGCAAAGGAAACCAAAAGCTATTTTACAAAACACTTAAAACGATTAGAACAAACAAACAAGAACAAAGCATTGCAATAAAAAGTAATAATGGAGAAGTTTTGACAGAAGAAGGAAAAGTAATGGACAGGTGGAAAACTTATTTTCAAGATTTACTAAATGCAAGTGAACATGGTGAAATAAAAGGAAAAAATGAAGAACAGTGCATAGCTAATATACAAGGAAATCATTTAGAAAACATAGAAACAATAAAGAAAGAAGAAATAGAAATTTCAATAAAAAACTAAAATACGGAAAAGCTCCAGGAATTGACAAAATAACAACAGAAATGGTTAAAAACATGGGAAAACTGGAACAACATTGTTAGAAAAATTTTTAGAAAAGCTTGGGAAGAAGAAAAAATACCAAAAGAATGGGAATTAGGTTTGATCGTACCTATATTCAAAGGTGGAGATAACAAAAAAACTGTAGTTGTTATAGAGGAATTACGTTATTAAGTACAGTAAGGAAAGTGTATGAACAAATAATAGAAGCAAGACTAAGAACAGAAGTAGAACCACAGCTAATACCAACACAAAGCGGTTTCAGAAAGGGCAAAAGTGTACAAGACCATATATTTATACTACGAGAAATAATAAGAAGAACTCTTACAAACGGAAAAACAATATATATGGCTTTCATAGATTTAGAAAAAGCCTTTGATAGGATAATACGAACAAGTATATGGAAATGTCTGGAAGAAGAATGTAAAATAAATGCCAAAATAATCAGAGTAACACAAAGTCTATACAAAATACTGACAATTGCATTATTAAGAAAAACCTTCAATCCGATATATTTAACACTAAAGAGGGTTTAAGACAAGGAAGCGGCATGAGTCCATTGCTTTTATTATTTTTATGGATAAAATAATTAAACAAGTTCAGCAACAAACAAAGGCGACACATCTAGGATTCTATAACCTACAACCAGTGGAACATTCTGAAAGCGTATTTGCAGATGATGTTGCAATCACGGCTCACACTGTACTAGAACTGAAAAGTAAATTAACAAAATGGAATGAAATATTGAAGAAAAATGGAATGAAGATGAACTTGGAAAAGACTAAAGTAATGGCAGTAGGAAAGGAAAAGAAAAACATCGAAATAAAAATAGAAGACACAAAAATAGAACAAGTCGATACTTTTAAATATCTGGGAGTTCTGCTAGAGAACAACGGAAGACAAGATGCGGAAATAAACCACCGAATCTCAAAGGCAAATAACGTATTCTACGCGCTAAATAAGAGTTTTATAGCAAAAAAGGAAGTCAAACAAGAAACAAAAATAAAAGTATACCAAGCCATTTTCAAACCGATATTAACGTACGGAAGTGAGACATGGGTTCTTACAAAACGGGACAAAGAAAGGATTCAGGCAGTAGAAATGAAATACCTACGAAAAGTAAAAAGTGTAAGAAGAATTGATAAAATTAGAAACGAAAGCATAAGAAAAGATCTACAAATAGAGTCCATATTAGAGTATATAGAGAAGAAACAACTAGGATGGTGGGGTCATCTACAAAGAATGGATAACAACATGCCAACAAAAAAGATTTGGAAAGTAAGAACACCCGGAAGAAAACCTAGAGGAAGGCCAGCACAAACGTGGGATAATGCTGTAATCAAAATCCTAGACAAAAAAGGCAAAACGTACAAGGAAGCAGAAGCGATCGCAGGGGACAGAAAAGAATGGACTAATTTTCTAAACAAGAAAAGTGATGGTTAGTTTTGTATTTAGGGAAAAAGTTGCGGTTTGGTTAAATATGGAAAAGACTTTTAATTTTGTTAATGTAGATATATACCTATATTGATTTTTTGGTGTGCTTTTTATTTTTAATTTTAATTTTAATTTGGATTTAGATCAATCAATATTTGAAACAAGTCCATGTAAACAAATTGTATACTCTACACCCTAAGGGTAGAAGAGTTGTGATTATATATATATATAAATTCAGGTCGATCTTTAGAAATCAATCCCATAATCGTATTTTAATTTTCAATTTTAATGGAAACGTTCAGTATGAATTTTACTTATCTTTCTAATCAATTAACGCATTTTTATTATTTAAAATATACCATTTTCACTGCATCTTTATTCCCCTCTATTTTCAATAATAAAAATTAAATCCTAACTGTCAAACCTCTACTTATTTTACCTATACTATTCGTTTGTAGCCTAGGTATCTTATTAATATTTATTAAAATTACTAACTTTGCATATCTTCTTACTTTACACCGCTATTTATAATTATAAATCGTCATCATTTAATGTAGTTATATAGGGATAAATTTGATTTATATTAAATTTCCCTCTTGTATCTTCACTATCCATCATTTTCAACTCATAGGTTGTTTCATTTATTCTTTTTCCAATACGATATGGTCCTGAATATGAAAGTTGTAATTTGGCACATTCTTGTTTATTTCTTCTTCCAACTCTTAATCTTTTAATTATTACTTTGTCATTTATTTCGAATTCAGTTCTCTTCTTAATTTTTCGATTCATTTTCTCTTGATACTTCATCAAACTTCTATGTAATTTTCTCCTTGCTTCGGAGATATCTTTTTCATACTGGTTTTCTCTCAGTTCTACTATCCATGGTCTTGGTGAATGTCTTCTTTTTATCAAATAACATGGCGATAATTATGTTCTTGTATTTGGTGTCCAATTAATACCATTTTCTACAGCTTCCAATTCTTCCTTTAATTCCATTTTGTGTGATCCTGATGTACCAATATTCTTAAAAATTTTATTACTTCTTGTATTGATCTTTCTGCTGGGTTACCCTGTGGATGTCGAATAGAACAAAATGTTATCGTAATACTTTTTTCTTGATAATAATCTTTAAATTTTTGATTTGTAAAATATGTCGCATTCTCTGCCAAAATTCTTCTTGGTTTTCCTTCTTCTTCTATGTACTTATCTATGCAGTCGATCGTTGTATTAGTATCGTATTATTTAGTTGGATATACCCTCGTGTATGAAGTGGCTAACATAAGTATTGAACGCACTCCATATTCAAAAATGCTAGTGGATACGGCGTAATCCATATTAGCTGGTTCATTTTAAATAAATTTAATTGCGTCGAAAAAAAGGCATTTTGATTATAAAACACTATATTAACAACACCAATCACAAACAGGCGAACTGTGGCCTCAAAACAATTAAACGACATAAAATAAACTTGAGCTTGCAGACAAGCACCTACTGCCGCAACTTATAGGTGACTGCTATCGAAATAGGGTGGCTTTTCCTAAAATTACGTTTTCTACTACAAACTATTTACAACAAAAGAAGTAAAATGGGTTGCCTAACTGGCTGCATAAAATACTTAAAACTAAACGTAACACACCCCCTTGAAATCTCTTAGGGATTTCAACCGATACCAAACACATAACGTGAACTAACAAACAAAAAAAGTTTACAAAAACACAAAATCTAAATACAAAACTACAAAACCTACAAACTAGCATCAAACAAGGCTATTTTAGGACAATAACAACATTCTTCAGTTAATACAAATGGCAACAAAAAAATACTTAACTAACAGGAAGCACGCACAAACGATGCACCGAGCGTCTCACTATTGAGCCTCCTGGCAGTCTTACTGATGCTGCACGTAGAACATTGTCTGCACCGCGGTGTATACTATTTACTACACCGAGACGCCACTGAAGAGGGGAGGTCGTCGTCCTGAAGAAGCACGATGGAGTTGAGCTTCAAAATATCAGGAAGATTCTTGCTCCATTTTAGGCGTCTTTGGAGATCAGGAACGACTTCACGCTTCCAGCGCCTCCAAAAATGTTGAGCCATCTGCTGGGCTCGTTGGAAAACAGACAACCTGGTTTCTTGCATGAATGTGTAGTCGTAATCAGGTAGTGCTGTCAGCGGTCTACCCACTAAAAAATGTCCAGGGGTAAGGGGGACAAGGTCGTCAGGATCCGAGGAAATAATGGACAGTGGTCTAGAATTTAATATTGATTCAATCATGGTTAATGACGTATACAAATCTTCGAATGTGAGATTTGCGTTACCCAGAATCCGTTTTAAATGGGTTTTACAGATTTAACCGCACTTTCCCAAATTCCGCCTTCGTGCGGAGAGCGAGGGTTAATAAATTGCCATTTGATTGATTTCGAATTCAAGAAATTATCAATTTGTTTACTTGACTCTTCTTTGTGTAAGACCGAGTACAAAGAGTCTAACTTTGTCTTAGCGCCACGAAAGTTAGTGGCGTTATCGCTTGATATAGAATTTGGTATTCCTCTACGCGCTATAAATCGTTTCAAACAATGCAAGAAGGCGTCCGTAGACAAAGATGTGACAAGTTCCAAATGTATAGCGCGGGTGACCATACACACGAACACACATATGTAGGCCTTTAATAATCGAGCACCACGTGTGCGTCGGTCCTTTATGGTAATCGGTCCAGCATAGTCTAGACCAACGTTGTGAAAAGGGTACACGTATTTTAAACGTGTTTCAGGTAAACTACCCATGAGCGGGTGCTTGAACACAGGGTTAGCTTTAAAGCAAGGTACACACTTTCGGAGAAGTTTTTAATATACGAAAGACCCCCGATGGGCCAAAAACGTTCTCGCATGTGCGCAAGAAGAAGTTGCGCGCCGCCGTGCAGTAATTCCTTGTGCCCATTTAAAATAATAAGTTTAGAGAATGCATGATCCTTTGGGAGAATTATAGGGTGCTTTTAGCAAAGGGAAATTCTGAGTTTGTCAGTCTACCACCAACGCGTAAGCAACCCGCTTCGTCCAGAAAGGGATTGAGGACTTGAATTCGCGAGTTCTTAATAACTCGGTCACTCATGAGAGACTTGATCTCATTGGCAAAGGAATTAGCCTGACATAGCTTAATAAGAGCCGTCAACGAACTTTGGAGTTCGGTGATTTTCAAATTGCCAGTTCGTTTGTTTTCGTTTCTGCAATTATGCAGGAATCGTAGGGTATACGCAAAACCCTTTGAAGCTTTCCATAAGAAGAAAATTGATCAAAAATAGATTCATCGACTGAATTGGTAGAAGCTAAGACAACGGTGCTTTTGAGTTCCGTACTCTCATGTTTGTCTGGGACAAAGTCGCGAACCCAATCAAGATCATGAGAAAGGAGAAATTCGGGACCTTGAAACCAAACACGGTTATCCTTTAAGGTCAAAGGTTTAACCCGCGTGACACTAAGTCAGCTGGGTTAACAGAGGTTGGCACGTGATGCCAATCATTAATATTTGTGCATTCCTGTATGACGGCAATGCGGTTTGCAATGAATGTATGGTATTTGTTTGGAGCGGAATTGATCCAGTTTAGCACAATTTTAGAATCTGTCCATAAGAAAATGCCCTGGAAGTTAATATCGAAAACATTTCTGATTTTTGAACACCATTCCGCCATCAATACTGCCGCGCAAAGCTCTAACCGCGGAATGGACACTGTTCGCAGAGGTGCTACTTTGGACTTAGAAAATAACAAGGTACAACTCACTTCATTATTAGCAGTGCAACAACGTAGATAGAAACAGCAACCGTAAGCAGTTGCGCTACTGTCGCAAAAGCCGTGAAGATAAATCTGTGAAGTACAATTCGGAATAACACAACGAGGAATTTTGATGACATTTAAATGCCGTAGTTGATTCTTAAACTCGGACCATTGGGACATCATTTCGGAAGGAAGGGGATCGTCCCATGCAATGCCAGATTGCCAAAGCTTCTGTATCAGAAGTTTCCCTCGAATGATAAGAGGAGAATAGAAGCCTAAGGGATCAAAGACCTTGGAAATGATGGACAAAATTTTCCTTTTGGTAGGAACCGAGTCATCGTCTGGTACATCGACCTTACAAAATAAAAGATCATTCTCAGCATTCCAATGGAGACCTAGAGTTTTGGAATCAGAGCGTTCACCAATGGGAACGCTAAGGAATTCAAAATCGTCGGAGTTAGGTGAAGATAAAACTTCCCGTTTATTAGATAAAAATTTGCGGATCGTCAGACCTGCAGCAGAAAGAATAGAAGACAGTTCTTCCTTTACACGAATGGCTTTTTCTATACGGTCGGTCGAAAATAAAAGATCGTCCATATAGAAGTTCTTTGAAATAACTTCGGCAGACTCAGGAAAGAAATCCTTATGTGCGTCTGCGATATGGGTCAAACAACGAGTAGCCAGGTAACTAGCAGAAGCAGTTCCGTAGGTAATCGTGTTCAAACGAAAATGTCGAGGGATTTTTCTGGATTGTCTCTCCAGAGTACATGTTGAAACTTACGAGATGCAGCATCGACGTTGATCATACGATACATCTTAGCGATGTCACCGCAGAGGGCGACTTCGTGAGCGCGAAAACGCAGCAATACGTCAAATAAGTTGTCCTGAACTTGAGGGCCGACAATCTGAGTGTCGTTTACCGAAATGTTAGTTGACGTTTTGTGCTGGCATCAAAAACTACGCGTAACTTAGTAGTCAAAGAGGACTGTTTAACAACGGCGTGATGGGGAAAAACTGTGGAGGTATCTCCGAGATGTTGACAGGACCATCAAGCGTTTCTATGCAATGAATGCCAGAAGGAGAATTGCATTCAGTTTCTGAAATCTTGGTCATGTGACCCAACGTTTCATATTCTGACATGAATTGCGAGTATTCCCTTAGAAGATCGGGATTTTGATGCAGACGTTTCTCTAAGTGGAGAAAACGTGCTTCGGCGATTTGTTTTGAGTCGCCTAAAAGTAATAATCTTGAATTGAATGGAATCGAAACGGTGAGATGACCAGTTTCGTCCGAACGAATGTTGTCGAGAAAATGCCTTTCACAGAATCTCTCTTGAGGCGAAAGTAAAGATAACCTTGAAATGGGTTTGGGGTTATCTAACTCCCAAAATTTGGTTAACGATTGATGAATCTCCGTATCTTGTTCATTGACCTCAAAAGTAGTGTGGTAACAAGCTGCCGAGACTCCACAAACTGACGAATTTGAAGGTGCAAGCAAATCTTTAGGTAAATCGCCTGCCACGACCCAACCAAGAAGGGTATTTTGTAAGGTTGGCATTGAAGGGCCTAAGGAAATCTTTCGAGGCAACGTTAGTTTGTGATACATAGCTGAACCGATTAAGATATCAATGTCGCCGGGCTGATAATAAGACGGATCAGCCAGACGGAGATTTGGAGGAATATCCAAAAGATCCTTACTGAACATTACTCTAGGGAGCTGATCGGTGATTTTAGGAACCACTAAACAGTCGATATCAGACTTGAAACGTCCGGTTGTAGAGTGTAATTCTACGGAAGTGTATTTTGAGCAGGTTGATACGGACTCGTTAACGCCCTTAAGAGTAAGGTTTATTGATGTAAAGGAAGAATTCAATCTTTTATGAAGGTTTTCCGATATAAGGTTATTTTGGGACCCTGAATCCAGGAGACCCTTAACAGTGAAGGAATTGGTGCCACTGACAACATTGACTTGGACAGTGGATAATAAGACCTCGGAGGATCTTGAAAAACCACATACAGTAGAAGCGCTAGGAGCCTCAGGGGACTCAACAGCTGAAGTACCTGACTGAGCAGGAGAAACGACATTAGATGCAGGCGAGCTACTAAGTTCTATCTGACGAGGAGAACCGGGCCGAGCACATTCTTGTCTTGAATTATTTGAAGTCACAGCTTTAAAACAAAGCAAACTGTTGTGACGTTGGTTACAATTCTTGCAATTCATTGTAGAAGTGCATTTAGACTTGGTGTCATGACGAAGACACACAAGACACAACCGTAAGAATTTGGCTTTGTGAAAACGAGCTCTGGACGATAAGGCCAGAAAAGACGGACAACTGTTCAAGAAATGTTGCTCTTTGCACAAAGCACAAAGGTATGTAGTTTGAGCCAAGGTGTAGGAACCCTTTTGACTGGCCCTTTTCAAAGAATTGGCAGTAGCAGCATTTGTGACCTTAGAAGTGTCATCGATAATATTGCATTTGTTAGCCAGAAATGTGGATGTTTGCTCAACATTAGAATTTTCCTTGGAAACGTTTTGGAAAAATCCGTTGCGGTTACGGAGTCTACTTTGTTTTTAACGAGATATGCCAAAACGGCATCTTTATACTCTTCGGGAGACATACCCTCGTTGTCAATAGTACGCAAATGCTTTATAAACTTATTATAAAACTCACGTAATTGTGTATCTTTGACAATTCTCGGTGTCTCAAACAAGGTGTCAAAGTGACTAAAAATAAGAAGCTTTCGATTATCGTACCTTTCTTTTAGAAGGTCGATAGCAATGGAATAATTTCCTTCGGAAGGTTTAATTTCGCTCAAAATTTGCAAGGCCGAACCCTTTAAACAATTTTTAAATACAAAATTTCTCAACTTGGGATAAATTTTCATTAGAGTCAACTAGAGCCTCAAACGTTTCGAAAATGCCCTAAAATCTTGATACTCTCCTGAAAAAGTCGGGAGATTTATCGTAGGAAGCTTAACGTTTTCCTTTGATTTACTTGAAGTCGTACGCGTACTATTTAAACTTTCGCTTGAAACCGATCTGATTGTTTGTTCGTATTTATCAAGTAAGGACTGAGCTATAACTGAAATAGACACAAAATCTTTGTAAAATTGCGAAACTGTTGGAAAATCGTGCGGAACGTCACAAAGAGACATTTCCTCTGAAACGGATTTGAATTCGTTCAAAGTTGGCTTGAATAATTCGAATTCAAGCTTTAACTGTTGTACCTCAATTTGTGATATTCTATCGTCAAATGAATTAATAAATTCGTTAAAATTATTTGTTTGATCTAAAATATTTTTGGCCTTGAATGCCAGTAACTTAAATTCTTTTGATTTATTTGGAGCCATCATGAATTGTTTTAAAACTATCAAATGCGTAATACGTAAGTACGATTGTAGAGGGAAAAAATGTTTTATAATAACGCAATAATTCTCACGAGTGCCAAAAAATAGACAAAGAATTTTCAAATGAACGTTATAAACTACAATCAAGCGTATTAAAAAAAATCAATCCAATAGGCAAATTTGTATGTATTTCAATTCAAAATCAACCAAATGCATTACAATAAAACCGTTACAATGCCGTTCAAATATATAAAACCCGTTAAAAGGTACCTAGTCGGTATCTAAAAATAAAATTTCTATCCAAATGTTTTTGAGACCACGTAAACTTAAATGGATATAAAGGACTCGGGTTAGAAAAGGAAGCATGCGTCTTACTTGCAACAATCGTTGGTAACAAAGGGGTCCCTTCAGGTAGCTGAGGCCCGCCAACAACGAGTAAACTATGCGCTTATGGAATTTTCCGTACCACGTAATTCTTGAATCTTGCGTGCTTCTTTTGTCCAATTGCAATTAATTTCGATGTATCAAAATGCGTTGAAATAAACAAATCAGGTTCGAAGGACCAATGTATGAAGTGGCTAACATAAGTATTGAACGCACTCCATATTCAAAAATGCTAGTGGATACGGCGTAATCCATATTAGCTGGTTCATTTTTAAATAAATTTAAATGCGTCGAAAAAAAGGCATTTTGATAATAAAACACTATATTAACAACACCAATCACAAACAGGCGAACTGTGGCCTCAAAACAATTAAACGACATAAAATAAACTTGAGCTTGCAGACAAGCACCTACTGCCGCAACTTATAGGTGACTGCTATCGAAATAGGGTGGCTTTTCCTAAAATTACGTTTTCTACTACAAACTATTTACAACAAAAAGAACCTGTCACGTGGCCTGCGCCGTGAACGAAAATGAAACTAACGAGTCTACTGTTCACATTAAGGGCAACAACGAAGTGTATTTCGTAATTTCGTTTGTGGTGTTATTCAAATTATACCCTAGTTTAATAAATACATTTATAGTAAGGTATATTTTTATGATTTGCGTTGAAGATTGATTCACGTGACAGGCTCTTTACATTTCAATCGTCCTATACAAACTATTTACAACAAAAGAAGTAAAATGGGTTGCCTAACTGGCTGCATAAAATACTTAAAACTAAACGTAACACCTCGTATATTTGCTAAACACACCATAAATTATCAAAATGTTTTTATATCTGTCACTAGTTGGTACAAGATTACTTAAATAATCTATGGCTATTCATTCATTGGGTTCATTTACCATGATACTTTTAATAATATTCTGATTGATATGATTTTTATTTTTTGCTAAACAACACTTTTGCATTTTATTATTTCCTCCTTCACTGTTATATAATCATTAATTCCATAGTACGTTTCTCTATACAATAACCATGTTTTCCTGATACCTATATGCCCATACCTTTTGTGAAGATCCATAGTTATTTCTTTCAACATTTTCTTATCAATCACATACATTTCATCAGTTCCTATCGTTTTTATTAAGATTCCTCTTTCCATTATGTATCCTTTGTGTTCTCCTACTCTTCTTTTTATTTCTTCAATTTTTGGTTCCTGTTGGTAACTCCTTACCCTTTCGATATTATGAAATTCTTCATTATCTTCTAACGTATTCAATGCTATTATTAGATTATTTTTGTTCGTCTAGTCAAGTTCTTCTTTCCTACTTAAGACATCTGCAACAATATTTTCCTTCCCTGAAATATATTCAATTTTGAAATCAAACTCTTGTGTTAATAGCATCCATCGATGTTTTTTATGTTTGATTTTCTTCAGTACGTTAATGCTGAATGATCCGTTTTGTTAATGAACTGTTTTCCTATCAAATAATACTTTAATTTATTCAAACTGTAGACTATGGCTAACATCTCCTTTTCTGTTGTACTATATCTTGTTTCAGCTCCTTGTAAAACTCTAAATTTCTTATAATAATTCAGTAGTCCTAAAAATCCTCGTAGTGTCGTTATATTTTTCGGTCTAGGGTAATTTTTTATAATTTCCAATCTTTCATTGCTCATCCTTATTTCCTTTGCGTTGATGATATGACCTAAAAATTGTACATCCTTTATAAAAAATGCACACTTCTTTATGTTTATCTTCATCCCATTTCTGTTCAACACTTATATGGTTATTGTTCCATGTGTTCTTCCTCATTTTCACTATAAATTAAAATATCGTCAACGTAATGTACTACGAAGTTTTTATATGGGTTCAAAATCTTTTGCATTATTTTCACCAATGCCGCTGACGATGTGGACAATCCGAATGGGACTACCTTAAATTGGTAAATTTGACCATTGATATTAAAACATGTATATTTCCTGGACTCTCTTTCTAACTCGACCAACCAAAACAAATTTTTTAAATCTAATTTTGTAAATATTTTACCTTTACCTAACTTACTAAGAATTACTTCAATACACTCTGGGTTATCGTATCTTGGTTTTGTAATCGCATTTATTCCTCTTGCATCCAGACATAATCTAAATTTATTTATTTTTTTTTTTACAACTTTCACTGAGTTTATAAATTCTGTAGAGGCACGTTCTATTATTCCATTCTTCAACATTGTACTTATTTCTTCCTTTACTTCTTTCCTATATGCATGTGCTTTGAAATGTTTTTCTTCATTTTCAAAACTTGTGTTGGTATCCTTTTATTATTCCTTGCTTTCCATCAAACAACTCTTTATTCTTCTTTATTATCTTCATAACTTCTTCTTTATATTCTTCATTTATATTTATTTCTTCATCTATTTCTTCTTCTGCAATTTTAATATTCCTATTATTCATTCATCTTCTTTTTCATTTATAATATCTTTAACTTCCCATAGAATCTCTTGTTGCTTTATTGCTATCCTTCTTTTCTTGATGTTCAAATTCATTTCACATTTTTCCAACACATCCATTCCTAATAAACATTCCATTTTCATTTTATCGACGATAATAAGTCCATGTTCCCCTCTATATTGCTTATCCTTAAATTTCCTACCACCATTTTATTCACCATGCATATCTTCTTGTTGTTCGCTGTTGCTAAATTTACATTTTTTGTGTCCATAATTTTATTTTGTAGTAGTTTAGAATATGCCTATATAACATTATCACTAATTAACGATACTTCTGACCCAGTGTCTACTAATGCTATTAAATGTATTCCTTCAAAATTTATTCTTATTTTTGGTAAAACTATTCTATTTTCACTATTATTAATATTTATAAATTCATAAGGTCTAACATAACTTACTTCTAAATTTTTGTCATTTCATTGGTCTGTTTCTAAAAATCCTTCCTATCTTCCTTTACAACCTATATTTCGTCCTCATCTTCCCCTTCACTTAGTTCCTCTCTATTCTCCTTCATCACCACATTTACATCATGTACGTAATTTCTGTTTTCACCTCTGCCCATGTTTGGCCTTCCTATTCCTCGTCCTCTTCTCGATAATTTCCTCGACTGATATTGTAATTCCTATAATTTCTTTCTTCTTTATTTTCTTTGTTTTTATTTTCTTGTCTGTTATCTCTTTCTTCATATGCCTCATTTTGATATTGGTCAGAATATTGTCTTCTCTCTGATCCATGATTACCTTGCCATGGTCTATTGTATCCTTGGAAAGATCCGTTATTTTCATGTTTTCTAATCCCATCATACTTCTGGTTTTCTCCATGTCTTCTATAATCATTGTATCTTCTATTTTCATTACTTCCATATCTCCCATAATATTGATTTGGTTGATATCTTCTTTCTTCATTTCCTCTCTCATCATTGCCTACTCCTCTGAATCTGTTCCCAAAATTATTTTCTCTTTTGTATCCTATATCTACATCAATTCTTTTTAATAATCTCAGGAATGTGTCAATATTTTTTATGTCTTGGTATGCTATTTTTTCTTTTACTTCTACTTCAAAATGTCTTGCCATATGACATACATACTATCTGCCCTTCTGAGTATGGTGGATTAAGTTGTTTAACCCGATTAATTATTTCTACTGCATATTTTTTTCTCGACCTCTCATAATCTTTATATTTACCATGTGCTAATTGTTCTCTTGTTCTTTCTTGTTCTGCTTCTCCCCAGTATTGTTCCAAAAACAGTTTTTTAAAATCTTCCAAGGTTTCTATGTCTTTTTTCTTCATTGAAAACCATACTCCTGCTTCTTCCGTCATCGCTCTTCTAATATGTCCTTTGCGGGCATTGATTTTCGTTATATGCATCGTTGCTTGTTCAAAATTCTTGACAAATCTGTTTGGATTGATCTTTTCATTTCCACTAAACTTCAATCCTTCCGTCAACTTTCCATTATCCATACCATTCCTGATGGCTTCTATCCAACCTTCATGGTACTCATCCCTTGGTTCATATTTTCACCTTGGATTTTCTTCTTGTTTTTGTTTGACTTCTTGTATTTTCTTTTCTAATTCTTTCGTGTTGTTCTTATTCTCTTTTCTTATTTCTTCAATCTTATTTTCGAGTCCATCTATTATTCTCTCTTGTTCCTTTATATTATGTTGTAAATTTCATTCTTTTACTTCTTATATCTAATTCTTCTATTTTTCCTTTATTCTCTTTTCCTTCTTTTGTATACTTTTATCGACACTGAGTATATTTTGTTGGCATACCTGAATTTCGTCTTCATTTTGTTTACACCTTGTTTCGACTCCTTCTATCTTTATTTTATTTTCTATATAATGCTGATCACATTTTTCCTTTTGTCCACTCATATCGCTTAATATTCTCATCAACTCGTCATGCCTCTCTTCTTGTTTTCTTTCTTTCTCTTCTTGTTCTTCTTTTTGTTTTCCTAACAACATCGCTATTTGTCCCATCATGCCTTGTTGACATTTTCGTATGTGTTCATCATTATTTACTTCTAGCCAGATTTTATCTTCTATATCTTGTGTTGTTACTGAATTTGCATCCGTTGGTATTTCCAAAAATTCATTATCGTCCACTAATTCTTGTCCACCATCTCTTATAATTTTCCTATATTCTTCATACTTCATTTCTATTGGTTGTTCAATTTCATCTTCATTGAAGTTCATCCCTTGTTCTTGTTTAATTGCCTTGTATTTCTGGTTTCCATTTTGTTTAATTTTTATTTTATACACATCACTAATAAAATCTTACCTTTGAAAACAACGCGTACATTTGTTTTACACACCTAATCTCCACTAATAGCCGATTGCACCGACACGACTTAAACTTAAGCAATGTTTAAAAACTTTGACCCAATTGTTAAAACCATAGCAACGATTGTTTTTAAGCGCTGCTTAAGTTAAAGTTGTGGTGGTGCAAACGGTCATGTGTTTCCATTCAAAATTTTTAATCACCGATGTTTCAAATTAATTAACTGAATAGCAAATTAATCTTTCTAAATTTCGACCTTCTTTTAAATCTTCTTTACTTGAAAAATAAATTTCTTTACTACTAACTTTGCTTTTAAAGATTTTATGCGGTTTTGCATTGTACAATTTCGTTTACAAATTTAATATTACGATATAAAATTAATTTTCCGTTTATAATCACACATGCATAACATTTAACAATTTTTTTTTATTATAAAGAAATCATTATAAAGTGTTGAAATAATGCAAAATTTTTAGGAGCGCCTTTCAAAATTTTGAATTTTTGAGCCCCACGTTCGGAAGCCATTTAATTATGCTCGTAATCCACAGCAATATGTTGTTTGTATTTCTTGTTAATTTTTATAATTTTTACTTACTTCGCACGTAGTTAAAAAGCTTTGTAATAATATCTCTTTAAATAGGCTTCAAATTGTTTTAGAACTTACTGATTATGTTTTTAATTGTTCCCTTTTCTTTGTTCAATACATACAATTCCCTTTGTTAACACAATTAATTTTAAAATACTTTGTAAAAATGTTTATTTGGATAAAACAAAATAAATAATTATTTTTCATTTCAAGTGTTTTATTTTTATAAAAGTAACAACTTCAATTAGTGGTACAGAAAGCTAAATTTATGCATAATTTTTTTCTTACTAATAAATATTTATGGTTATAGTAACGATTAATTCAAAGACGTGCAAAAACAAGGTGTTTGCATTATATATACAGGGTGTCTCAGATAAGGGTGGCAATATTTCAAGAGTACATAGAGAAACTCCAGATTAGAGATTTGAGATAATAAATCTATGTCCGGAAATGCGTTGCTTCCGATATACAGGGCCTTGAAGATGCGTCCAGGTGCAAGGAGATCATTTCGAGCACTTAATTTAGGAGAGCTTTTTTCAGTTTTGTTTTTGTTGTCGCCATGACAATTATTCATTGTTCACTACATTTTTATTGTCACCTGAAGTTTTTCGATAATGAGCTCTTTGAAAGACATCCAAATGGATTTTATTTTTTTCGCGGAAACGACGCGTCGGAGAAGAAAAAACAAGAGAGCGTTTCTTTCCAAATTGATTGGGAATGTGAAAATGATTCCAATATTTGGAAAAACCAGTGGCGTGCTACATTTTCTCTTAAAACTAAGTGAGAAAAACCGAAAGTCCGGTCCTGGAAATTTTTAGAAGAGTCGGATTGGCACATAAATATGACCAATACTTTGCTTGACATACTCTGGAAATTTTAAGAAAATCGATCAACGCGTTTTCAAAATACAGACAAAACATATTAATTTTTGAATTTTTCAAGGCCCTGTATATCGGAAGCAACGCATTTCCGGACATAGATTTATTATCTCAAATCTCTAATCTGGAGTTTCTCTATGTACCCTTGAAATATTGCCACCCTTATCTGAGACACCCTGTATATGGAAAAAATGATGAGCGAGATCGGTAAGAATTTGTTGGTGATGGTATCGGGAGCACAGAAATTGTAAGAGTAAATCACTAACAAAACCGCCAAGTTTAAGTTTGAACATTTGTACAGCAGCTTTCATTCGAAAATCGCTAACAAAATATTCAAAATTCGAGGTTTGGTATTAGGGGCACAGAAGTTGCAAGAGTAACAAAGTCACATATTTTAGTTGGCAAACCTGTTTGGTTACTTTTTTCCAAGCGTACCAACTTAAATTTGGTAATTTTTGTTAGCGATTTACTTCTACAACTCCTGCGCTCCTGATACCAAATCTCCAATTTTGAATATTTTGTTAGAGTCGGATTCACCGGGTTTTAGGTGTGACTCATCGCTACAAATTGTATGGATCAATCCAGGCTCGTATGTCGTAACTAATAAATAATTCCTACTGTAAATTTTTGTGTAATCTGTCAATTCAGTTTGATCAGCTGTTTCAATCTAATTAAAATAATCATACATACGTTTTCGACCAGAAATATTCTGATTTTTCTCTTCATTTTTTAAATTGTGTCATTGAATAAAGGTTGTATGAAGTTATAATTATAATTTATTTATATATTTGTACAGTTGGAAATGTTACATTAATGTATGCGAACAAAATGTCCACGTATAAAACTTCTTAAAATAATATTACTTAAGTGTTAAATCCAACGTTTAGTTTTGAGGTACCTATTTAACTTAAATTTAACAATTTTTTATTTAAATACAGTTTTATCGACTGTACACTCATCTACTTAGAGTGGTTACTATATTGTAACGCAAAATCAATCATCATAAAAACTAATTAAAAAGGATCCGATCTAATCAGATTCATCTGCCCCATATTCGAACTTGAACTTTGATTACAACCTATACTAATAATTAAGGGTTCCACAAGTTCAAACCGCTGCTCAATATCCCACCACTTCTTCATTTCTTTTTCAGCATGTTGAATGCATTTCGTCCAATATGTACCATCTATTCTTTCGAGGGATTGTTTCCACACTTCTCGTACATGTTCATCGGTGTACTGTGAATTCAACTCTCCAATTTTTTATTATAGTACTCCTTGCAATTATCCCAAATTAATTCGATTGGGTTAAACTGGTAATGATACGGAGGTAATATTAGTATCTTATGGCCGTTTCTAAGTGCAAGCTCATCTATTTCATAAATTTTCGGTTTTGGATTTTCGTTAACTAATTGTAAAAGTTCTGGTTTTAACATTTTTTGATCATGCATTACATTATGCTTTAATAAAATGTACACAAATCATGTTTGGTCGAGGAAGCATTGGGTATTTTTTTCTTTTAGTTGTCTAATATAATTAAACTAGGTTTTGTTAAATTTGGTATCAAATCATTTTCAAACCATTTCTTAAACAAATCTCCACACATGTCACCATTATAATCTTCATTTGGGGATTTAGATGAAAATAGAAGTGAAGCATTAGAAATAAAGCCGTTCCTGTTTCCTGCATATACAACAATAAACCTAAAACCAAATTTTAATTTATTACTTGTAAGTATAAAATCAGGATCAAACCTTTTGCCTTCTCCAAGTGGCTTTTTCTTTATGCTTTGTTTAGAAGCATCATACCGACTCCTTTTGGTGAACCTCTACTAAATATCTAAGTTTCATCCATATATACAGGGTCATACAATGCAAGATCCTTCTCAGTAAAATATTCTCATAAAAATCTAACACGACTTGCTGCAATGTGGTTTGTTCAAATAAACCACGTCTGCCATCATCAAGTTTAAAGGAAAATCCAATATTATGTAAGAGTTTTGTTAATCCACTTTTGCTAAAGTTGAATACACCAGCGGTAGCAATTTCATGTTGCAACAGTAACATGTTGCCCTATATTATTCATAATTACTTATAAAAAAAACTAATTTGAGCAATACTTACGATTATTATGCATATTATAAATTGTACATTTAACCACATCTTTCACGAAGTTATCAACGTCACAAGACTTTGACTTCCTACGTTTTGTTTTGCCACTACAAGTTCTTTGTTCTCCTTCATTTCATTTCTTTTTAATCGAAGATCCAGTATTTATGTTAACGCCACATGCTTCTGCAGTTCGCTATAATGAATCAAGCCGTAAGATGAAATAGTATTTTTAATTCATAAAATACCTGCATAACTGACGTGAAAGGCAATAATACAGCACCGTTGTCACGTTCTCGCATAAAATAGTCCATTACTTTCATAATGCCTGCTTCGGTTTCCAATTTCTTTGGCATTGCAACTATTCCTATGCTATCATAATAATCATTCATTTATTGTTAATACCATGTACTTACTTAATCTGCCTCGATATAATAATTAATTAGTATTGAAAAATACTGATTTAATTAAAGGAAAGATGAAAAGATTCGAAAACGGTGTGGCAACTTGAAGTACGAATGTAAGGTTATGACAATGTAAACAAAGAAAATTATTCGACGTACGTTTTCTTGTTTGCACATAAAATAAACGGCACGACATACGTTTCTCAATTGCATTTTGCTAATATTTTGATTTACAGAAACAGAAAACTGTGTCACGTCGATTATCATAGTTTACTGCAATGAGTCATACCTAAAACCCGGTGAATCCGACTATAGCGATTTTCGAATGAAATTTATAGTTTTCGTACACTTATACCAACTTTAACTTAGTAACTTATGTTAGCTATTTTTCTCTTACACCTTCTGTGCTCCTAACACTAATATGGTTATTTAGAATAAATTCTTCCGAAATGTAAAAGCTTTGATTTTTTCTGAACTTTTCTTGTGAAAAAAAAACAAACAAATTTGATCAATTTTCTTTATTAAATTATGAATTCAGATTATATTTTGGAATAAAAAAAGTAATTTCATTTGTTTGAAAACATGTATTCCTTAAGTACATATAATTAATAATACATGTATGTAGTTAATAATAACTACCTCTCTTTTATCTATTAAAGAGTCTTGAAGCAAATCTAAGCCCCAAAACCTTTATATTGAAGAAAATGTTTACAATATAAATTTAAAAAACTAATTGTACATTACATCGAATTCAAAACAATTAATCCTTTTTACTGCAGACGAGTAAATTTATAATTCTAGTCAAACAAAGTTTTCACAAAACTACTGTTTGATTACAAAATCATTACAAACAACTAATAAGAATGTAAATGCACAAATTGTAGTATAAACAACCCAGACTTAAATATTTAAAATAAACGCTCTTTACATACATGCTGGATAAACAATTATTTTATACATTCAAGTAAAATAAATTTTGAACGAGTTGAAAGTATCAGAATATAACAAAGTGATTAAAGAAGAAAAAGTAAAGATGTAACAATTGCTTCATCCAGTTTATGATCCTAAAGGATGCAGTAATATTTCCTGTAGTTAGAAGTGTACCACTTGCCCATTACACACCTGAAACAATTGTTTATTATTACTAATTTAAATTTGTATTCATTTCAAAAAAAGAAAAAGTAAGCTGAACTAAGAGTTTATAGATTTAACGAATTCATTTGATATCGTATGACAGGACCTCCTAAAACCAATAACCGACGTTTTGCAGGAGAAACAAAAAAAATTGTTTGACAATAAAAATTGAAATAGACAACACAGTACTGAATCATTTAGGTTTGTTCATACTCGTACAAACAGTAATTAAACAGAAAAAAATTGTAATAATTCAATAGGTGCAATAGGTTCATGATATTAACTATTTACCATACAAAAAAAATTATATTTAACCTTTTTACTGTAGGTACAATAATATGATATAAGGTGTACTTGTAATTTAGAGAGTCCTAATATCAAACTCACCCTCAAAGGGTTAGTCACTCATTGCTGACTCAAGCTTGGCTAACATCTCCCTCACTTTTCACCACTGGTTAGGAACATTTTAGTCATTAATTGTTCTGTTTCTGAATACCGTATAAGTTACTATAGGTAAGGCTTGAGTATGAGTAAGGTTTTAGAACTCTCTCTAAATTTAGTCCTAAATGTATTTTCTTAGTTTTTCGTAAATATTCTTACAACAGTTTTTGATATCTGGGTATGTTAGTTTAATAACAGTCTACATTTTATGTTGGTGAAGTATCGGCCCCTTTGCCGATCTTGGTATCATCTAACTCAACAACCACCTAGGACCAGCAATTCAACCCTACCTCAAAGTGTTGATTCAGTGCATCGTCCTTCAACCACATCTCCTTGTCTATGATTTTCGTCGATGATGGTTAATATAGTTTTCACTCAAGGCGAAGAAATAAATAGTGTAGTACCATGCTTGCTGAAATTTTGTTAATGATAACAGGGTCATCTTTGCCAAAATCTAGTTGAAGTCATGGGGTTCTTTATAGTACTTCCTTCATATCTCTATGGCCTTAGATTAAACCACACTAGTAGTAACATTGTGTATAAAAACGGCTGCATATCCTGATTTCACCCTAATCCCGTGCTTCCTTCGTGTATAAGTGATGAAAAAATAATGTTTCGAAGTGTTTGAAAGCATGTTGTCCATGTATAGTAGAATTTATCGGTGGAAAATCCAGATGTGGCTACAAGATAACACATAAAGCAATAAGTTCCGGAACAACACATTTGAAGAAACAGTGAATGTTTAAAGTACATCAATTTAACCGCTCAATTATAATTATTAAAGAATATACATTATCCCATACTCATCATCACTTTTAAATCTTTTAGAAGTAGTTTTGGAACAATATACCACTACCTTTAAACTCAAAAATTATGTAAATAACTGCAAAAACTGTATTTAAAGACAAATTTAATTGCATATTTAAACATGTTCAGGTGTATGATTAATATTAAAAGTAATTTTACTAAACTAGTTTTAGAAACAGATTTAAAACCATCCATGAACAGGGCTCATTAAGTTTTCTAATAGGATGTTTCAACTTATTGCATAAATCAGGTTCGCAAATGATTAATTAAAAAAAAAACAAAATCTTCAATATCCGGAGAAATAAAGTAAACTAAGGGCACTTACGAGTAAACTCAACTACTGTTATTGACAGCAGGTTAAATGTTATTCAACGGAATGAATGCCTCCCAGCCGCTATATTTGATTTCATCTGACAGCCATATTCGAAAACTTTAGAACACAACCCATTTAAATGTAAACATCATTACCGACAGATCATTTTCTTTAAGTACCATCTAACATCTAATTTTAAAGTTGCGAAGTGATATTATAAATATTCAACAGAGGTCGCACGTTTTACAGTGTTTCTTTTCAACGTCAAAAAACTTTGTTACTTTACTACTAGATGGCTCTTTTACAAAACCTCTGTCGGTAATATTTTATTTAAAAATATATTTTTAATTTAAACAAAAGTTTTTCAAAAGATTAATAGATTGCGCTATTTGCAATCATTAATTTTGCGATTTGCATATTTCGAGGTGGAATTCGCGCCCTTTGCCTCGACAGTGATCTCCATCATGTCTACAACTGATGACTCGACCATTACTGTACTTTCTTTACCAATCTTGGTTTCATTAATCTCAACAACCACCACAGGTCCACCAATTCAACCCGATTGGGCCACAAGAAGCATACCATCCTCACCCATTTCATTCACTGCAGTGTCTCCCTGCTTGGCATCTCTTCATTCATACAAGTTCATCCAAACTGCTTGAGGTCATGGAGTTTTTGACCCGTCCATATTGATGTCATAAAGGTGTAAGCCCCAAAAAATTGCAAATTTAGTTTTTATGGTAATCAAGTTGTAAACGCCAAACCATTTCATAAAAGTTATAGTCTTAACCACCAAGTATAACAAGTGTCATTAAAATCGATTCATAAGGAAACCCAGGGTGAAGTGCCCAGCCCTTTACTAGGTTGTCTGTACACTAATATTAATAAATTATGACATTATTAATGCCAAAGTGGTGAAGATTACTTTTGCAAAATTAAACTTACAAAATTTTTCCAATTTTCTTTTATGCAAATAAACAAAATTATTATATCTGTAAACTTTATATGGTAATTCGTTATTATTGATAGAAGTAAAAACGATTTAAACTGCCAATAGTTTGATAAACAAGCAGCCTTCAACCATTCTGTAATTGATGGAATCATTGCTGGGATGTAGAATTAAATGACCGAAGGAGCTGGTTAACTAACGACGCTGAGAACGTCGTTGACTTAGAGAGCACAAGTAAACTTACAGAGTTAAATTTGATCATTGAATTAGGTATATTCCCTACAAGATACTGATGTAACAAATAACTGGTAAGTTAAGCCTACAAAATAGTGGTAACAGCATTAAAATAGCACTAAATAAAGCTCGATTGCTAGAATATTCAGATAGCGATGAAAATAAGAGTTCTGTGAATAAAGTATCGAGCAACAGAAGAACGGATTCACCAACAAAAAGTAAATAACTTAATTTTAAACGTTCTTAAATAATAATAAATTGAGCAGTAGGTAACCCAAATATTTCAACTGAATCACATGAAACAACAATCACATTTAGATTACAAGAAACGAAAGATCAAAGCTAAAAATGTTTTACCAAATCCATGTTCTGGTAAAACTGTGTTAATAAATGTAAATCTGACTTACCAATATTTTAGTATGTGTGCAGTTTTTTTTATAAGACTTTGAAAACTACTATGAAATTTAATTCAAGGGAGAATGAAAGAAAACAGATAACAAGGTAACTCCTGTCCAAAAGGAAGAAGTTGAAAGTTTGCCGGCCTATACCCAGAGATTATTTCTGCCAAAAAGTTATAATATGATCAACAGAGTACCTCAAAATATATCTTACTTCAAATAATCTTTTACACTGTTAGGGTTTCTTAGTCCGTTGAGGTCCTCTTTCAGTTCGATGAGTATGTACACAGACTCCCATAAATTGAAATGAAGCCAGTGGGAGTTCCAACCACACTTGATATTTTGACGTAGTGGGCAAAAAATGTCATGTTATGCCCACATATCACAGTTTTATAACAATTTTACTTGATGGGTAAGATCTTTCAGAATGAACGAAGTGTATGAGGCAAATATCGCTTAAACCGCTTTCATCATGATCCCTTTCGGCACCACCAAATTCAAGACGAGAATGTTCAAGAAGAATTAATTTATTTTGTACTTCGTTTATATTCCTATACACTTAGAATAAACCACATTAGTAAATATAATGCTGTAAACGAGCAATTGAAAGGGTACGTAAACGTAAGATTTTTAAATTCGGCATATAAATGATAAATTTTAATAGAGCAATCCAAAACACATGACCTAAGATGGAGTCAATGGGGCATACAAACATCTAACTTCAAATTTACTAACATTTAAATTTTAATTTTTAAATTGTTTGTTAACATTTATTACATTATTAACATTTGTAATCACAAATAAAATATTTTTTTCTTATATTTTTGCATTTATTATTTATAGTAATTGTGAATAATTCCCTGATCTTATTTTTGTTAAGTTATAAAAATTTCGTAGAAAATGTAGTTGTGTAATTCAGAAAAAAAATTCCATTTAAAATTCGGGTTTTAGTATTTGAAGGTAATAATTATACAAAAACTCATAGTACGTATTGCAGTAGTTGAAGTACGCAGCAAAGATTAACTTTTTTTAATTAAATTAAAGGTATGTACAATGTATATGCGGTAGGCCTGGAGTGCTGTTATCTATACAGGGTGTTTCAATAAAAGCGTGCAAAAACTAAACAGGGCATATGGGATGCTCTACTGAACAATTTGAGGTAGGGAACCTGGGGTCCAATAATTCAGCTTAAAGAGATATGAAAGTAAACTTCTCTATCAGATTGTCTGTCTGTCAGGTTGTAGCTGCCTGTGATGTAATTCGAAACACACCAGGGAGTCACAGAAAAATAAAGTATACAGAAACTCCACTCGCGGATTTTTTGTCATTTCATCAAACTTTCGCATCTCTCCACGCACATTAGTATATGGCCGAAGTAACCAGATATTTGTGCGTTGTATATTTTTTGTTTACGTTTTCTTTAGGAACCCTGCATACGTTGTGACAAAATCATAATTCGAATGGTGATTTCTTCGATAATATGACTTTTTCTTCTAATTCTGAAGTTTAAATTGACATTTACTTTACTTGCAATTTATAGACATGTGAAAATACCTTGACTGCCTTCGTAAATAAACAAATTTCAAATTAAGATTACTAAATGTCTACTACATTTTCTCAAAACAAAATAAAAACTACGAACTCTAGAAATGGGTAAAACATTACATTATTCCTTTCACGGCGACTTTTACAATCCACAAAGCAACAAAATTCTGGCATTTTACTCACTTTCTACTTACAGTCTTTATTTTCGTAAGTAATATCATAAAGGCATCTAATTTTTCACATGAAATGATATTTGACAAGACTATTTCATAAGTAATAGATTATTCTACATGCATCATGTATAGGTATTAATTTGAAAACTGAAAAACAAGTAATTTATTTAATCACAACTCCGTTTGTATTGGTTCTACAGAAACCATAAACATACCATTTTTTGTTTGTTTGTGAAACAATGATTAAGCAAATTGGTTTTAATTTTTCATTTCATTAAAAACAAAGAAATTGATGTCTTTTATAACAAGTGCTGGAAATGTCCTCCGCCAGCTACAACACAGACCTCCATTCTTCTCCGCATATAAGATGGCTGTAGCTCGAATAGGGTGTATTTTAAGACACGTTTACAGGAAAAAAATACGCCATTAAAATATTTGTACTGAATTTTGAAACACCCTGTATAATAGTATTTGATTATTGCAGTTTCATTTGGCCTTAACAATTGTTTTTGAATTTTACATATCAAAACGACTAACAGCAATATCAATTTTCAGTATGTTATTCGACAAAAAACTTTGAGAAAGTTATACAAGAGAAAATACATGTTTGTTTTTGATAAAAAAAATGTGTTTTTTCCTTAGAATTTCGGTTTTAACTTCCCCTCTCGTACATGAAAAACATAAATACATAAAAAAAGTACCTTTATTAAGACTACCAGTCGTTTCACGAATCTTCCAGTCAGTTGTCAATAATCAAAATCCAAATAAAACCGGTCCCTTTCAAACGTTATCTCCGAGAATTGAAAAATCCATAACCACTTCTTGCTCGTGCTAAAAAAAATTAAAAATTAAAGAATGCATAAAAGTAGGTTATGTAAATTTAAATAGTCCGCCACTAAATAAGAAGTAATCAAAAAGTGAGAAAAGTTTACTGAAGAACCAGAAACAAGAAAATAAATCTCAAGCATAACATTAAAATGTCAAAACTTTCATTTAAGTCCATTGTTACAAATCATCTGATGAGAGTTGTTCTTGTTCAAATCTAGATTATGGTTTATTGCTATGTAGTGTGGCTCCACTACCGCTTGATGGATGTACTCGTTTAAAAATTTTAGACTTTTAAGGTTTAGATCGGGTTTAGGTTTGTTTTGAGGTGGTTAGCATGTAGTAGTTTTAAATTCCAACTAAAATCTCACAATTCTATTAGAGAATAAAATAAAAATAATCCCATATAGTAAAATAAAAATAAAAATATATTGAAGATAAAAATTTGAAATTTGGAGCGTTTACTAAAGACGACCTTTTGAGTTTAATGGGATAAAAATGATTTCCGTGTCACTTCCGGTTAAACCCAAATTTTTGATTTTTAAATGGGACACCTGATATTTTTTGACATTTTTGGAATCAGCGGATCATTTTACACACGATTAGACTGATTTTTAGAAAAAAAAATTAAACGCCGCCTATGGTCAAAACTCATTAAGAACCTTCTACTTATGCCTAGAAAAATTAGAAACCGCAATTTTTTAGCACGTGAATTAAGTTATACCTCTTTAAAGTTTCCTAAATCACTTTTATCAAACTTACTCAATTTTTTCAAATGTAAACATGCCGGGTACATCAGACCGGAGTGAAGACGATTTTTTTCCAATTTTTTGACACCAAATTTTTGAAAATCGGCCGAGAAATAACATTACAGATAGAAAAAATACGAATTAAAATGACAACAATGAATGGACCAAAAACAATAAGAACATTTCGAACAAAAAAAAATAGTAACCCTTGGAATTGTTGACAGTTTTAGCAACGCGGGAAACAAAAGAAAGTCGCGGTTTCTAAAACTCAATAATAAACTAATTTTTTTGCCGGAAACGTGGTTTGATTCGAAAGTTCGACGGGAAACCGAGTGACGGAAATGGATTTCAAAATCCAAGTAGACAATCTAGAAGGTGCTGGAAACTAGAGCAAATTGGAGAAACAGATGAAATTGATGCTGAAACATCATAATGTTCTGGATACAGTGACCGGAAATCGAAGTGAACCGGAAGAGCCACGTGGCGATACCGTTACAGACGCGCAACGAAAAGGGTACGAGGCTGAAATGAAGGCATTTATCAAGGCAGATGCTTTAGCACAGTTGATACTAATAAGTAGTATGAACGACAGAAATGCTGATTTAGTGACTACATGTGAATCAGCGAAAGCAGTCTGAGACAAATTAGTGTCCGTATACGAGCAAAGCTCTGGTCAAAGGGTTGATAGGTTGTTAGAGCAATTCTTTACTTCCTGCGAAAAAAAATTCAACCGAAGATATAGCTAATCACATTGCAAGGTTGCAGAAAAATTTTACCGAACTGAATGATGAGCTGAAGCGATTAGAAAAACCAAATTACCAGATTTACTATTGATGAGTCGTGTCATGTCTACTCTTCCAAGTGAGTATTTCGAATTTAAAAGTGTCTGAGAGTCTGTACCTGTGGAAGTATGCACAATCAATAAGTTAACCGAACGGCTTTGGTTGATTGAAATGAGACTCCCCGGAAGACAGGAAAACGCAGAGGCTTTGTTAGTAAAGTCCAGATATCAAAAGGAAACAGAAAATGGTGGAAAACCAAAAGCGGAAGGCAGAAGATTGAAGTGTTTTAAATGTCACCGAATCGGTTATTTTGCTAAAAACTGTAAAATGCAAGACCAGAAATCTTCACAACCAACTGGTGAAGCCTTTATAGCTAATGAAAATGGTACTTAAATGAACCAATCGAAAATGTGGCTGGCCGACAGTAGTGCTTCTGCACACATGACCAACGGTAAAGCATGTTCTTCACATATGAGACATTCTACACTCCAAAGCAAATTGTTTTTGGAAACAATGATATAATCCACGCCTATGGTTCTGGAATTATAAACACTGAAGTGCGTGTTAATGGTATGTGGAAACAAAGTCACCTAAGAGATGTTTGGTACGTTCCCAAAATAAGCCGGAATTTGTTTTTAATTGGAGCAGCAATAGAAAAAGGATATGAATTTAAAGGCAATACAAATGGGTGTGTATTTATTAAAGACGGAACTATAAGACTAAGGGGGAACAAACCAGAACAATTAAAACCAACTGCTCCCGGTGAAATTATTCATACTGATGTATGTGGTCCCATGCAAGAACCGTCCTTAAGAAGTGCTTCTTACTTCGTCTGCTTTAAAGACGATTATAGTAAATTCAGACGAGTATTTATCATGAAACCAAAATCTGAGGTATTGGATTGCCTAAAAGTTTTCTTACATGAAGCGCGAACAACTGGACATGTTGTAAAGGAATTATTATGTGATGGAGGGAAAGAGTTTGATAACTTTAGCGTACGATCATTGTTGAGTGACAGTGGAATCAACTTTCGAAAAGTCATGCCATATTCTCCATAGCAGAATGGATCTGCTGAGAGGGAGAACAGAACAATTGTTGAATGCGCTTGAAGTATGATCCACTCGAAGGACATTTCTATCAAATTGGGGGCCGAGGCTGTCAACGCAGCTGTCTATACACTGAATAGGACCAACACGGGTTGAAAACAAAACTCCTTTGGAACTATGGATCAACAAAGAACTGGATGTTGAAAGTCATTTGAAAGTATTTAGCACGGAATACTTTGTCCATGTCCCAAAACAGAAGAGGAAGAAATTTGACAAAAAGAGCATCGCAGGACTGTTTGTTGGCTATGAAGGTGAGAAAGATGGTTACCGATTTTACTTGAAGGAAAAGAACAAGGTAATCTTGAGTCGTGATGTCGTGTTCAAAGCTGAAACAGTTGTAGAAAAGAAGGTTATGTTAGAAGTTCTCAAAGAAAACAAAATTAAAAATAGTACAGTTCACGAAGAATCTACAACAAAGACAGTGCCTGTGTTAATTAAAAACTGTGACTCTGTGGAAGAGGATTCAATTCAAGAGGAAGCCGTTACAGTAGAAAGTGCAAGTAATGATCAGACTGTGTCAAAACGTAAGTGCAAGATACCTCAATACTTACAAGATTACTTATTATGTGCAGAACATTCTAATTTCTATGGCTTAGAGACAAACAAGAATGATTCTAGTGCGTGGCAAGCTGCAAAGTTAGAAGAATTGGCATCGTTAAAAGAAAATTGTACTTGGGATTTTGTTGATCTGCCTGAGGGAAAGAAGTCGATTGGAAATCGTTGGGTATTGAGAACGAAAATTTGCCCTGATGGAACAAGTGAGCGATACAAAGCCCGGCTGGTTGCTAAGGGATACTTACAGAAGGCTGGAGTTGATTTTCTGGAAACGTACAGTCCAGTTGCAAGATTCGATACTGTACGACTGCTTTCCTTTATGGTGAACTTGAGGAAGAAATTTATATGGATCAAGCTACTGGTTTTGAAGATACAACGGGACGGGTCTGCAGGTTAAATAAAAGTATTTATGGACTTAAACAATCCCCCGTTGCTGGAATAAGAAATTAGTTAATTTTATGCTACATAGTCAGGAATTTAAAGAAAGTGATGCTGATCTATGTTTATTTATTAGAACTGCTAGTGATTATAAATTATTTGTTGCAATTTATGTTGATGATGGACTCATTGCCGGAAACTGCAAGAATGCAATTGATAACTTTCTAAAGAAATTTAAAAGTGAGTTCAAAATAATTACAAGTAATTTAAATTGTTTTTTTAGGATTAGAAATCACAAAGACAAGTGATGGTGTTCGTGTGAAACAAAGTGCATATATAAGGAGAATCTAGACAAATTTAACATGTCTGGCTGCAATCCTGTCAAAATGCCGTGTAGTGGTTACTTAGAGAAAGGTGACGATAACGAAATTGAGCCACACGTTCCCTATCGTGAAGCTGTGGGTAGTTTAATGTACCTTTCAGTTGCCTCAAGACCAGATATAACCTATGCTGTAAGTGTAGTGTCGGAATTTCTGGCTAATCCAAAAATGGCACATTAGAAAGCAGTGAAAACAATCTTCAGATATTTGAAATCGACAATGAATTATGGGTTGCTGTACGAAGCGAACGGAAGACAATTAGAAGCGTATGCCGATGCCAACTACGCAGGTGATGCATGCACGAGACGTTCCAGGTCCGGAGTGTTGTGTAAATACTCAAATGGAGCAGTAACTTGGGCAAGTCAGAAACAGAAATGTGTTGCACTATCCACCACAGAACCAAAGTATATAGCTGCCAGTGATGGCGTAAATGATACCATTTGGTTAAACTGTATGCTGTTGGAAATAACTGAAACACAATTAGTACCGTGTTTACATAGTGACAGCGCGAGTGCGATCAAACAAGCGAAAAACTCCGAGTTTCACAAGAAGTCCAAACATATCGACATCCGGTATTATTTTATTAGGGAAAAGGTGAACGAAGGGATTGTCGAACTCGAACATATTGCTGGAGTCAAATGTAATGTTACAAAAAATCACTATTACCCTGTACCGTGTGCAGACGATTAAAAATGAATTTATTTTGTAAAGTCAAACCACTACTAAAGCAGTCATAAGTGAAAATTGCAGTCATACCTTTGTTTCCTTTGTTTTGTCCTATTGTTAATCTTTTTTACTACTGTAGATAATATGTATACTATATTATATTAATTTAATTTTTCAGACTTTTATTAACTGGTTATCATATTATAGTCATTTTTTATCATTCAAAATGCCTTCCTCTATTTCTTAGACAACGTCTACATCTTTTTCAAATTGTTATGATGGCTTGTTGTATTACTCCAGGTTGTTCGCGAACTTGATCAAATGCTAAAACCATCCTCACTACTAGCTCTTCTTCGTATTCAATTGGGGTACCGTCGTAAACAATATTTTTTAAAAGCCCCCAAAGAAAGAAATCGAATGGCGTAAAATCTGGAGCTCTTGCAAGCCACGCAACAGAACCTCCTCTCCCTATCCATCGTGACCCATAAACTTCATTTAGATGGTTTCTAACTGACACAAAGTTATGAGACGGAGCACCGTCATGCTGGAACCACATGCGTTGACTTGACCGCAAAGGAATTTCCTCTAACCGTTCTGGTAACACCTCTTGAAGGTAAAAAAAAATTAGGTATACGTTCCCAGTAAGCCGGTTTGGTAAAACGTAACATCCAACTAAATGATTGCCAATAATACCTGCCCACACGTTTATTCGAAATTGTCGCTGATGGCTCCTTTGAATAAAAGCATGAGGATTTTCTTCATCCCATTTGTGGAGGTTATGCAGATTAACTACTCCATGTCTTGAAAAAAGAAGCTTCATCCGTAAACAAAATATGTTGAAGAAAATGTCTATCCTCACGCAAGCGCAGAAGAATCCAACGAGAAAATGTTATTCGAGCATCTTCACCTGGGTATAATGCTTGCACGGAATGAAGATGATAGTCATACAAAAGTTGTTCATGCAAGACTCTCCACACAGTGCTGTGATTTGAGTTTAAATTATTCGCTTTTGCTCTCGTGCATGTGTTCGGACTTTTTTGAAACAAATTATGATTAGTTAATATGGAACGTACCTCGATGGAAACTTCCTGTAGTTCGAAGTCTATCATACAATCTATTAAAAATTGAATGACTCGGTACATATCTGTTGGGAAGACGTTGTCGATAGATTCTTTGAGCTTCTCTTCCGTTACGTTTTGCTTCTCCATAAATAACAATAATTTCTGCCATCTCCTCGTTAGAATAATTCATTTTTATAATTAATTTAATAAATAAGATTAATGAAAAATCTAACTTATAATTATTTAAATGAAATAAATTAACTAATAAAAACTTTGAACAAACGGCTACATAACCACAAAAACCAACACAACTAACAAAAAACAAAACTAATGAAAACTATAAACAAACAACTAAATAATCATAAAATCGACACAATGTAACGCAAGTGCAAAAAGCAATGCTTAATGTTAACTACCGCAATTGTTTTTTAAATAAATAAGAGGCGACAAAGGCGACTCAAATATGATCATAATTTGCATTTATTGGTTGTTTAAAGGTAGGAAACATTTTAACCGTGATAAAAATGTTAAAAGAAAACTTCGGAAATATTTCTAGTTTCATTAGATTGAAAGAACAATAATTTTTAAATACCTTCGTTAGTGTAAATATCGTTATTTAGTATAATATTTATTTTTAATTTATAACTTATACAATTACTTAATGTTATTAATTTTGTGCAGTCTAGGAATCACCTCTTTTCATCTTTTCTTATTAGCGCATTTTGTAATAATTGTGATAGTTACATGTTTTGTATTAAATAGAGACGATTCATATTATAACTCAATAAAAGTATGATGAAGTAAACTGAAATAAAAACTTTCCCGAAACGTAGCTGAAAATTCAAGTCCATCTTAAGTGTTTTATTTCTAAACTCTATCTCTAAAAAAAATGAATTTTATCTGCAGTAAAAGTTAACCAATTCCCACATTTTTATACTATTTATGGTTGAATTGAGATTTATAAAAATTGGTTTGACAGTTATGCTTGTGGTATTTTAGAGTAGATACACGTTTAGGAATTTTTTTGTTAAAATTGGCTGACAAATTAAGAAATTGAAATAATGTTATTCGACTACAATGAAAATTTGCACGAATAGTCTCCAAGTCGAATTGAATTGTGAAATTTGGCGTATTTTTTAAAACTAAAACTAAATATTTTTAACACAGGTAAAATTAATATTCACGCAATTAAAAACTATTTGTGAAAATTACAATTACATCAAATATTTTAATATGTTTGTTCAATTTTAGAAATTATTACGAAAAATGTTTTGTAGTACACATTTTTAAGTGTTCTGATAGTAAAAATATCCTAAAAACACTTTGGGGACATATAAATCAGACTTTTCAAATTCCCCATGTTAAACAGAATGCATCAGATTTTCCGGGACACACGGTATATATATATATATATATATATATATATATATATATAGGTGTCCCTACGACGATTAAGACAAGTAATATATCAGAATTGGGCAGTAGTTGATAATTATAATTTTGGAGGTGTAAATTAGAACAAATGTTGCATCTTTTCTTGTTATTGTGTTACCCAATGAGGTATTTTTTTCAAATCTTCTAAATCTGTAACCGAAAATTACAGGGATTCAATTTGAATTTTTAACTTCCAATCCTTTAAGTACCTGTAGCTCTTGAATTAATCACTTTAGACCCCAAAGTGTGCTACTTAGTTGGAATTGTTTTATCGGGAGGAACACAGAAAGGCTCAAATATACAGGTTGTCCCATTAATAATTTTGAATGCGACGTCACGTGACCAAAAACAATAACCTCATTGGGTAACACAATAACAAGAAAAGATGCAACATTTGTTCTAATTTACACCCCCAAAATTATAATTATCTACTACTGCCCAACTCTGATATATTACTTGTCTTAATCGTCGTGGGACATATATAATTATACAGGGTGCCCATAATCTATCTCATAACATGGGTAACTTTCTTAATATGCAAAATAGGTAATCGGTTAAATTAGGAAAGTTGGGCAGAATTACAAGCAAAATGTTAAACTTTTTTCAAATTTGACATATGTCTTCAACTTTTTGAAATTTTGTGAAAAAACTGAAAACAGTCGATTTTTTAATGTTGTCCTGTTCCACTACTACTTACTTTAGAACTGAACTAAAAATGACATCTTATACATATTTTTACGTAGAATTCGATAAAATTACTCAAAATGTCATAACCCTCTTGATTTTCGAGATATAACACAAACTTACATTTTTTAAATGGCAATCATAGTTGGCTGTGATCTTATTAAATAGCTTTTGTTTTTGCGATTTCATTGATATAAGGTTCGATATACTTTACTCTTGTATTTCTATTTAAATGCCCAAAATTGTGTTGTTGATACCATTAAGGAACAAAATGATTTACAAGTTAGTTAAACTTGAAACAAAAATTTATATTGACAATGTAATACCACAAGTAGGTACTATTAATGGTTTGTAATTACATATGTTCTATTTCAATAATGTACAAAAGACATAAAAGTTCATATTAAATGTTCGAAATGGCCCCCGTTAACCAATATGCACATTTGACATCTTCTAACCATCTCTCTATGCACTTTTTCCAAACTGCGAGGACGAATTCTTCTAATAATCAACCTAATTCTATCTTTTAATTCTTCTACATTATTGGGTTTTTCTTTGTACACCCTGTCTTTAACGGTTCCCCACAAGAAAAAATCGAGAGGTGTGATATCAGGTGTTCTTGCCGGCCAATTAATAGGACCTGAATTACCGATCCAGCTCGGAAAACGTTCGGAAAGATATTCAGAAACAGCTCTAAAATTATGAGCAGGAGCACCATCATGTTGGAAATGAGTAAGATTTTGTACCACATTTAATGGCAGTTCATCTAACATGTCTTCCAAGTCATTTTGAAGAAATTCTAAATATCGCCTTCCATTTAAATGGTAATTGTAAAAGAACGGACCAATTATTCTGCTACCGAGGATGCCACACCACACATTTATTGAAAAAATATGTTGATCTCGTCTCTCAACAGTAACATGAGGGTTGTTCTCAGACCAATAGTTATTATTATGTCTATTAAATACACCGTTATTGGTAAATTTTGCCTCGTCAGTAAATAAAATTCTGCGCGAGAAATATGGATCGTTGTCAGTTTCTCTTAAAACCATCGAGCGTAATTTAATCTTCTCTCTGAGTCGGCTGGATACAAGGTGTTGCCGATATGAAATTTATACGGCTTGAATCGATTTTGTTTTAAAATTAAACGAGCTTTTTCTGTAGAAGTACCACACTCACTTGCAATTTCACGGGTAGATGTTTTTGGTTTATAATTTACATATGCCAAAACTCTTTCTTCGTCTTCTTGATTAAACTTTTGCTTAGCTTTTGGTTTCATAAATGATCCGTATAGTTTTAAATTATTTTCCAGTTTGGAAAAAAGTCTTTTATCTGGTTGTCTTCTTTCCATATATCTTTGCAAATACATTTCACTGGCTTCATTACTATTTCTGTTGCTAGCATAATAACAAAAAGCATGTCGTTTCTCTCTTCATTTGAATACATTGTTTATTTTGAGAATTTTATGTTTTTAAAATAAATCACCGTGAATAATACAACTTACTTATGTAAATCAAATTATTTAGTTGACGACACAGGCTTTTGTTTCAACAGGTTTTGTTTGAAGCATTTGTTTCCATAGCCTGCCTGTGTATTATTTTGCAGCTTAATTGTATCAATAAACTACTTTTAGCATTTACAAAAAAAATGTAAGAGTAAAGTATATCGAACCTTATATCAATGAAATCGCAAAACAAAAGCTATTTAATAAGATCACAGCCAACTATGATTGCCATTTAAAAAATGTAAGTTTGTGTTATATCTCGAAAATCAAGAGGGTTATGACATTTTGAGTAATTTTATCGAATTCTACGTAAAAATATGTATAAGATGTCATTTTTAGTTCAGTTCTAAAGTAAGTAGTAGTGGAACAGGACAACATTAAAAAAATCGACTGTTTTCAGTTTTTTCACAAAATTTCAAAAGTTGAAGACATATGTCAAATTTGAAAAAAGTTTAACATTTTGCTTGTAATTCTGCCCAACTTTCCTAATTTAACCGATTACCTATTTTGCATATTAAGAAAGTTACCCATGTTATGAGATAGATTATGGGCACCCTGTATATATATATATATGAATTCAAATTTTAAATGCACATCGGCAAAGGAAGTGATAAATTTCTTTGTAAAACATTATCATTATTTAAGCACATCAAGGTCGAGACACTGCTAGGAAGATCTACTTGGAGATTAATAAGAGACTCAATAAAGGCTATTCTCACATTATCACATAAAGGGCAATTAAATACAATGTGGTTCATACCTGCGTTTTCATTTTCACAAGAACAAGAGAGATCATTTTTAGATCCAATTTTAAACAGGTGAGAAGGAAAGCATCCGTGATTAAATTTTAACCGACTTATTGTAGATGTGTGGATTACCTGACGCTCGATTGTTATGCACACTAGGGTGGATGTAGAAATAATGTGTAGGTTTGTTATAATACTTTTATCGGTAATCCTCATTCCACTGCAGAGCTGGTTTTATTGGAATCTTGTTTACATACCGACGAACGGCCGGCCGTCGGACATTATTTTTTTTTGCTTCATTTATAACGTACTAACTCTAATTCGTCAGAAAAAAGTAAAAAAAAAGGGGAGTTAAAATTTTCGATTTGGAAACCGTCGCACCTTATTTCATAAGATGTGGAGTAAAAAACTAAATTCTTATTCTACCCTATTTCTTCACACAACCGGTTCAAAATACAATAAGAATTTTTAAAACTGAATTAGTGTTTCCTGAGATAATACATTCAATTGTACAAAGTTCAATGCAAAAACACATAAAAACCAGAGTTTTTGCAAATGGAAATATCGCTTCTTATGTGCGTACTTTGTTGTATGAGTATGCACGATAAATTTGGTTGACATCCTCAGTCATCCTCTACATGTAAGATTCATATACACAACAACACATAAAAAATTGGTTATTTTTAGAGAAGAGTTAAAAAAAGAATATGACATTATAGTGGGTCACAATAACTTATTAAATATGTTATCAACAAAATAATAATAAAAATTATCGTAAAAATGATTTGTTATCAAAGTTGATAAATAAGAAAAACAAATTTTTTATCTGCTTATTAATAAGGATATGATATAACATTAAAATAGTATCAAAGATGCATCAATAATGTTAACAGGGAAATTCTTAACATTTCAATTTATTTAATTAAATATGATAATATAAATAGTTGGAAACCATTCTTTAATTTGAGTGTCATTTTAATTATTTTTGCCTACAGTAGTAATAAAAATGTACTTCATCAAAATCCTGTCTTTGAATAGTGAAGAATATTAAGGGTCCTCTCTACCCTTTTTTGCTAAAATCGTTATATCGAATCACTAAAAACTATACTCTTTTTTAATAGAAAGAATGTTAAAACAAGGTCAAGGACACGTTTGAAAAACTAGTTTCAGGGTTTACCGTTCTGTAGTGCTACTTTACAGGGAAAAATGACATGTTTTCTTTTGAAGCGACAAAATAACACCCTTATATACAATTGAAATATTCTAAAATATTATTTTTTCACATTCTACAATGTTCTTTCCAACTCAGTACGGACGCTTTTCTTTAATTCAAGATCAATTAATAAATTGGGAAGAATTTTAATATTTGACGACAAAAGCTGCAAAAACAGTCTTATTTTCAAAACATAATTATAACAAATCAAAATATTTTAGAGAAAAAAAGGCCCCGACATAAGTTACGTAACAAATCCATGTTTATGATAGTGAAATCCAAAATTATTGAATTGAAAGGTAGAGAGGACTCTTAAAGAGGTATGTAAAGCTGCACCCCTCATATCACCAATTTTGAAACTAAAGAGCTTGGAATTATGTACTTTTAATGTGCTAATTTTGTACCGACTTTAAAAATGTTGTATTCCAAAAATACGCATATTTTCTTAAGGTTGAAATGAGGGGGGGTGTGGCTTGCGTAAAAGCTACACTCCCCTTACCAGAAATCATTTAAAGAGTGGTCCAATTGTAAAAAGAAAATTACAGGAATTATGTACTTTTTATGTGCTAGGAGATGAGACAAAAGTTGGTACGGTAAGGTCATCCACTACGAAGATATGGGGAATGAAAACTTTATAGATTCTAAGCGTCTAGTAATATATATACGATATGATGTAACGACACCAAGTGATGAATATATAGTGATGAGGAGAAATGTGGTGAGCAATAATGCTGAAGGTACTTAAATAAGTATGGCAGAAACGGGTAACAAGGGGAAGGGAGAAAGAAAACGAATTTCTGAAATGTATTTTTATTAAAAATTATGCACCCTTCATTACAAACTGTTATCATTTTCTACTATTAAAAAGCACTTTAAATGAATTTTGTACGGCAAAAACTCTTCCATTAATAATCACCGAAAGTGAAATGAAAAATTATGTACCTACCCCTGATTTCAAGGTGTCATCATATTCTACTATCGATGCGCTATCTTTTGGCATTATGTCTGAATTTTGTACCCAAAAAACTCTTGCAGTAATATGCTCCAAAAGAGAAAAAATCGCGATTTGTTATACTTCATTGTTGGTAATAGGGAATCTAAAAATTATCTACCCTTGATTTTAAGGTGTCATTATATTCTACTATTGATATGCTATGTTTAGGCACTATCTCTAAATTTTGTACCCAAAAAACTCTTGCAGTAATATGCTCCTAAAGAGAAAAAAATCGCGATTTGTTATACTTCATTGTTAGTAATAGGGAATCTAAAAATTATCTACCCTTGATTTTAAGGTGTCATCATATTCTACTATCGATAACCTATCTTTTGGCACTATGTCTGAATTTTGTACCCAAAAAACTCTTGCAGTAATATGATCCAAAAGAAGAAAATCGCGACATAGTGTCAAAAGATAGCGTATTGATAGTAAAATATGATGACACTTTGAAATAGGGGTACATAATTTTTACATCCTATACCGACAATGAAGTATAACAAATCGCGATTTTTTTTCTTTCAGGCATATTAGTCAAGAGTTTTTGGGTACAGGATTTAGGACAATTACCAAAAGATAGCGTATTGATGACGTAGACTATGATGACACTGAACAAACAGGGTACATAATTTTTACATCCTTATTACCGACAATGAAGTATAAGAAATCGCGATTTTTTCTCTTTCGGAGCATATTACTGCAAGAGTTTTTTGGGTACAAAATTCAGACATAGTCCCAAAACATAGCGTATCCTTAGTAGAATATGACGACACCTTGAAACCAGGGGTACATAATTTTTACATCCCTTATTACCGACAATGAAGTATAAGAAATCGCGATTTTTTCTCTTTCTGAGCATATTACTGCAAGAGTTTTTTGGGTACAAAATTTAGACATAGTCCCAAAACATAGCGTATCCTTAGTAGAATATGACGACACCTTGAAACCAGGGGTACATAATTTTTACATTTCTTATTACCGACAATGAAGTATAACAAATCGCAATCTTTCCTCTTTTGGTGCTTATTACTGGGAGAATTTTCGCGTTACAAAACTCCCTTAAAGTGCCAGGAGATAGCTCTTTAATAGTAGAATATGATAAAAGTTTGTAATCAAGGATACATAATTTTTAATAAAAAATACATTTCAGAATTTTTTTTTCTTTCTCTTCCTTGTTACCCGTTTCGCCACTACTCATCTAAGTACCTTCAGCATTATTACTCACCACATTTCTCTCCATCACTATATATTCATCACTTGGTGTCGTTACATCATATCGTATGTATATCACAAGACGCTGAGAGTCGATAAAGTTTTCATTCCCCATATCTTCGTAGTGGATGACCTTACCGTACCAAGACTTGTCTCATCTCCTAGCACATAAAAAGTACATAATTCCTGTAATTTTCTTTTTACGATTAGACCACTCTTTAAATGATTTCTGGAATGGGGGGTGTAGCTTTACGCAAGCCACACCCCCCACATTTTAACCTTAAAAAAATATGCTTATTTTTAGTAGTACATAAAAAGTACATAATTCCTAGCTCTTTAGTTTTAAAATTGGTGATATGGAGGGTGCAGCTTTACGGACCTCTCTTAGCCAAAGCTAATCTTAACCTTATATACTACATTAAGTATGTGTTTATTATAGATAGCATCACCTCGACATCTCCCATACACTTACACGCAAATGATGAGGAGAGAAAACCATTTGGGAAGAAAAATTGTTGTGGTGCCCGAGTGGTCTTTAACTTCTACTTCTAATCGGAGTAGAGTTTACCTTTAAAAAAAAAGTAAGATCTGCAAGCATTTTAAGTGTCGGTCGTTTAGTTGAATTGATTGAGCTTCACGCATATGAGGTTCAATTAAATTGCAGTTTCAATAAACTTTAACTACCATCCTACAAATACTGTTCCTTGATGAGCGACTCTTTTTTTTTGAAGAACTTATGCGAGTGTCAGTCGTATCAAATTTTAACAACTATTTACGGCATAAGTCAACGAAAAAGTCAACTTCTTAATTTTATGAGGATGATTTTCTTGTTACGTTTAATAATCATCGTAAATTGAGTTAAGGAATGTGAAGTACATCTTGAATTAATTGAATGAATTTGGTTTTATTTTGTTTAAAAACTTCAATTGATCTTCAGACATCTTTTAAAAATTGTTAAAAGTTCTGAGTATTATTTTACTTTGTTTGTCTTTTCGCATAACTTTCTCATGAATTAATAATATAATCCATAATATTAGCTCATTTAGTTCCTCTAATTATTTAAAGAAAAGTAATTTTTATCATCTGAATCTTTAGTTAAATATTTTATTACTCAAACAATTGCGCCAACAATTATTATAAATAGAATAATTTAAAAAGATATAATAAAGCGTTGTTGATTGATCGATTTAGTGTAGTAGATAAGTGTCCTATTATAGTTGTGGTCAAATGGGTTATATGTTTTTGCATTAAAGCAATTTGTTGACAAATGTGTAGCACTTACATAAGTCGATTCTTTAATTATTATAAAGCCAACTAGGTATTGGCATAAACAACAATCTCGAATCGCTTGCTGTAAGTTTGCAAAATATTGTACAATAGCAAACAAACACCGAGAATCACTCGACAGCTGGTTCGTTCTTTTGGGAGTGAGAGAACTTAAGTATCAGTTCACTATTGTAGTACAAATGGGCGTCGTCGATTATATTCCCTACAGGACGGCACATCAAATACGATCAACATGTGTTGCACGTGTGTCATCTCGTGGTATCGTAACACGTCCGAAGATGTATTTGATTAAAGCAACATTGTCGACAGATGTGTAAGCACAGTGTTCGTTTTTTTTTGCAAACTTACAGCACGCGATTCGAGATTGTTATTTATGACAACACTTAGGCTATAATAATCAAAGATTTCACTTATGTAACTGCTTACACATTGCAACACTTATAGGTTATATGTGTAATAGGCTAGTTGTAAAATCTCAAGTTAAAGTTAACTATGGTTTAATTTCTAGGATATGCAAGACTTTTTGCACTTCCTATATTTAAATATTCACTTTACACCCGCTTCCGCAAGCGTAAAACGACTCTTTTTCGCTCGATTTACTTTTGTGCCCGCATTTTTTACTTTTAGGCCCGCTTTTACTTTTAGGCCCGCATATATCGTTAATACCGAATTTATCCGAGAATTTACGATTAATCATTGACAAAATAAGAATAAACGGTACGAAATTATGCATGAGAAATGACATGAGAATCACTACAAATTATTCTTAAAAAATCAAATTTTAAATAAATTGTAGAATCTGTATATAAAGCAAAAATTTTTTGTAGAACTGGAGTAAATACAATAAAAGCACATTTTCCGTTGCTTTTTAAGTCGACATCATTTTAAAAAGTAATCGTATGTATTTTCATATATTTTGTTGAATTGTTGTTATTAATACCTTTAAAATAACAACAACTATTCTTATTTATTACAATTATTAATTTAAGGTTTTATTGTATCTTTTTTAAATTAAAATATGTAATATGTAATTTAAAAGTAAATCTGTTTCGACTTAGTATTACTAAGAAGTGCAAAAAAATTTGTATGCACCACAGGTATAAAGTACTTTTAAGCCCTCACATGATTGTTACTTTACACCCTTGGTACATCAATAACTATCATGTTTTGTTTCCTCTTTATTTTGTCCCCGATTTCATTATGTCCCGATAATTTAACTATTAACTTTAAGAAGTTCCATTATTAAAATAATTGTAGTTGTTCTTTTTGCATTGGAAGGAAGACAGAAAATCTTTTTTGATGAAACCTAGATTTTTTGAGTTTAGAAAGAATACCAGAAAGTCTCCTAAATAAAACAAAAGTGTACAAGATAACTAATCTTATCAAGGCAAGAAGGGAGAATTGCGACGTGATAAAATCAATTTTTACATTTAGAAATACAAGAACGAACAAGTAATGCGCTAACAATAAACCAGGTCCATTATGTTCAGTATGATTAGCAGCTAGTGTTTCAGTGGATGGACTACACTCATAATTCTACTGACAGAAGAAGCAGAAAACTGTTAGGTTGTTTAGAAAATTTCTTTTTAATTTATGTTGGCGCACATGTATTCGTTATGTACTTGAAGAATATTGTATTATATAAAAAAAATAGACCAAAATCTTACAAATAAGTTAGCAGTACTAGTTTTCTTAAATTCACTATAGTTTGTTTATCAAGATGTATTGAGTTTAAAACATTATCCAATCAATAACATATTAATTAAAACCAGAAGACACTGCACATACCTACATAGATTTGTATGGTGTTTAATCTGAAAAGAGTGAAAAAACTTGCTTTACATAATATCAACTTTTTTATCACTTTTCACAAAATTGTATCGGTCTTTCTTATCGCAGTGCTCTTAAAAATTGATACCCTCTTATTTTATTTTCTTAGACAACAACGTCGTTTTTTGTGTTATCTATCTGTTTTAATGACCCCAAGAAACAAAAAAATTAATCACCAAATGGTATAATCTAAATTTTGGCACATGTTGTGCAAATTTTGTTATGTTCTAGATTACGCAATATCTGTTTATCGGTATGTTGTTTTTAGTGCCAAAAGTCAAATTGATAAGTAGTTTTGAATTTCGCTACAGTTCCAGGGCTGTTCGTTCTGAAAATCTAACCAGTTCGAATTTGCACTCTCCTTTTTTTAGCTTACTTTAAACTGCTATGCTTGTATTGGGAACATAAGTACCACGACTTAAAAAATTAGTTGCATCGAATTTTTTAATAAGTTTTTGTTGTAACATCTATGTAATTTGATCTCATTTAGTGCACGGGTTATCATCGTTGATGATAAATTCAAAACGTGGCGTTTTCAAAGAGCAAAGTTCCGTGTGCAAGGACATTTATTTTAATTTTAATCACTACCCTTGTAGGATCAATTGTGTATGGTTTATTAAAAGCTGGTAAATAAACATAAATTAATAAGTATAATAAGTTAGTAAGTTTTGCTCAAGCACAATATAATAGAAATTTGTTTCTTAAGCAACAGTCTTGAAGTATCTACAGTGCACTAATAAATACATGAACACATTCAGTGCTGATATCCTAAAACGGATTGAATCTTCTCCATAGGATTCCAAAACAGCATTGATGCTTTGGGTCCACTGGAAGCGGTGCCAACAGATTTGCTATAATTAATTAAATTATGAAGATACATTAACGAAAGATAATTTGCTAAATACTTACATCTGTTGGGTTACAGTAGCATCAACGCACATTGTTTTATCCAAATTGTTTTTCAAATTATGGACAGAGTATTGATTATACAACCCCCAAATGCTGTTCATTAACTTGCTGTTGTATTTAAGAGGATTTAATTCCACCCGTTCTAAAGTAAAAGAAAAACATTAATTAACAAACGATATCATCAAACTCTTGATGAAAATTACCATGAGAAAATGGAATTTGATCTTGGGAATCTTTTTGTTCCATTTCGCGGAACTTTTTGACCATAAAAGCAGCTTGAGGTACAGCGGACATTGTAGTTTTGTGATCTACAACACAAAAGCGTTAGGATTCACACTTAGTCACTATAATCAACAAAGAACTCACTTATAATTTTACCAACAGATTTGCTTAAGAACCTCATATAAACTTGAGTTGGGCACATAAAAACTTTTTAACACGAAAGCGAGAGAGCAGAAGAACACAGCACTGAAGCGCAGTCTGAACAAGAAGAGATTTGATTTCTATTTATGCACGTAGTTATTAAGCACAAACATATTTATTTTTCAACAAAAGGTTAAAAGGTTAAATGTTATCGATACGTTTACCCCTCAGTAACCGTTTTTGAAATTTATGTGAACCATATGTGTTCTGGTTTTGGGTAATAAGGTTGTTGTTTTAAACGACAATGACACTTGATTATTTTTTATGGATTCTAAATTATCTACTCTCCGCGTGATTCGAAAATATCTAAGAAACTATAAAGACGTGTAGTAATAATTTTTTTATACTAAGCAACGACTACATTGAAGTACGAATCAATACCTAATGACGTCTTTAAAGATACCAAGGTGGTGTATTAATAGAGTTTATACATCACTGTTTGAATGCATTTTGAGATTTTAATAAATGTGACGTCAACATATTATTTTTAGAATTGCTCAACTTATTTTCTTCTTACTGCAAAAAAAATATAAAATGACATATCTTTTTGAAAAAACAATTTTGATATTTACGTACATTGATCAACAATTTTAAGTAAGTATTTTAAGTACAAATTTGCTAATTCATAACGAAAATGAAAATAAAAAAAGAATACAGTTCAATTCATTGTCGAAAAATGTATGAATTTTTATAATAAAATTGAAAAATGCTGAAAAAGGACAATTTTCGAAAAAAAAATAAAAACAAATAACTAGTAATGATTAAATAAGTAACAAATACATAAAAATAAACACAAAAAAAAAGATTTTGTAAAAGAATAGAGAAGATACAAATACTATGGGCCTGAAGTACATGGTTTCTATAAATGATTGTCTCATCAAGTTGGTAATTAAATAAAGACAATTAACAATAAACGACGAAGAACACAATTACAACTAAAGATAATTTCAAAGGAACGATGAAATAACTGACAGATGATGATATTAGCATACATCAATTCACTATCATTTTAAGCGGCAAATTTGCATCTTTTAAATTTTCCAACACTCACCTGATGAGAAAATCATTTATAGAAACCTTGTATAACTCAAACGACAAAGAAAATAAAAATTTTCATAAATTTAATTAAATGTATTTGTTTCATCTCATAGTTTTCTGTATGTTTTAGTGTTTTATTTTCTATTTCTGGTTGCATTTAAAGATTTAGACCATGCAGAACATTCTATCAAAAATTACCTTTTTTCCAAAAATTAATAATAAAAAAATTTTTCCATATGGTTACAACATAAGTAGACACATTGTATAATTAAAGTGTTTGAAACAAAATTGCAAAAATAGTATATGTAACCAAAATATATGTTTCTCAACATCTCAATGTAACTTGAAACTGATATAGGTGTATCGCAAGAAATTATATTAGGTCCGTTTTTATTTATGCTATACATTATAACGATACAATATTTAAAATGTACCATACGATTAAATAAATAATTATATCGACATAGTTATGTTATGTTTAATGTATGATTATCATACCGGTCTTATTAAGAAAGGCAGCCGGCTTCACCTTAGATTCTAATAATACCACAGTTTAGCGAAAAAATATTTTTAATAAAGAAAAAAGCTGGAAATTATTTTCAAGTTTGTAAATTGACCTTATAGAGCGCAATTGAAACTCTATTTTAATCCTTAATGCTTTCTGAACAAAAAAAGCTTGATATGCAAATTTCGTCACTCAAATAAAAGTGGTGGAGGAAACTTAGACTTCAATTTTGAGAAATGCTCATAACTCGAGTTTGAATTGACCGATTTTAATTAACTTAGCTTTATTTAATAGAGCTTTTATGTTTGATTTTTAGTCTTAAAAATCAATACTTGATACTTTTTTCGAACTCCGTTAGAAGGTGCTATGTGCAACTGACATATTTTGTCAAATATTTAAATAAATTTAAATATAATGGTTTAAACTTTTTTTGCATATTTTAATATAGTCCAAAAACTAGAGAAAACCGCTACTTTATACCTTTTCTTAAACCGTTCTCTGTCCCGTATGTGGCAGAAGATCTTTTTTTTATACACTGTTATTCCTTATAAACAAAGCCCTCTACTAAATTATAAATAATTATCTTAAGTTACATCCATATCACATTGTGCTCCCTTAAACTTTCACAGGCGAAGACTATGACAAACATACAGTCATTGGTTGATAAATATGATAGACGAAGACTGAAACTACCGGTCAATCTACAAACTTGAATTAACTGCAAACAAGTCACTATAAGAGAGTTAAGTGAGTTAGCCGTCGAAAGAGTTATTTTTTGGAGTTAAATATTAATAAAAATTATAACGCTTAAGTTTTTCGTTGTCACACATTTTGATTAGTTTAAAAATACTTGATTTAATTACAAATAAGCCAGTATAAAAGATTTAAGTGAGTTAGACCTCGAAAGGGCTAATTTTTGGGGTTGAAAATTAATAAAAAATATAACGCTTAAGTCTTTCGTTGTCACACATTTTTGATTAGCTTAAAAAATACTTGATTTAATTGCAAACAAGCCACTATAAGAGATTTAAGTGTTTCAGTCGTCGAAAGGGTCAATTTTAGGGGTTAAATATTAATAAAAATTATAACGCTAAGGCTTTCGTTTTAAAAAATTTTTGATTAGCTTTTAAGTGTTTCAGTCGTCGAAAGGGTCAATTTTTAGGATTAAATATTAATACAAATTATATTGCTTAAGTCTTTCGTATTCAAAAATTTTTGATTAGCTTAAAAAATGCTTGATTTTAATGCAAACAAGCCGCTATAAAAATTTAAGTGTTTCAGCCGTCAACAGGGTTAATTTTTAGAGTTGAATATTAATAAAAATTATAACGGTTAAGTTTTCGTTGTCACAATTTTTGATTAGTTTAAAAATACTTGGTTTAATTGCAAAACAAGCCACTATAAAAGATTTAAGTGAGTTAGACGTTAAAGGGCTAATTTTTGGGGTTGAATATTAATAAAAAATAACGCTTAAGTCTTTCGTTGTCACAAATTTTTGATTAGCTTAAAAAATGCTTGATTTTAATGCAAACAAGCCGCTATAAAAAATTGAAGTGTTTCAGTCGTCGAAAGGGTCAATTTTAGGGGTTAAATATTAATAAAAATTATAACGCATAAGTCTTTCGTTTTAAAAAATTTTTATTAGCTTTTTAAGATGTTTCAGCCGTTAAAAGGGTTAATTTTTGGGGTTGAATATTAATAAAAAATAACGCTTAAGTCTTTCGTTGTCACAAATTTTTGATTAGCTTAAAAAATGCTTGATTTTAATGCAAACAAGCTGCTATAAAAAATTTAAGTGTTTTAGCCGTCAAAAGGGTTCATTTTTTGGGTTGAATATTAATAAAAATTATAACGGTTAAGTTTTTCGTTGTCACACATTTTTGATTAGCTTAAAAAATACTTGATTTAATTGGAAACAAGTTATAAGAGATTTAAGTGAGTTAGCCGTCAAAAGGGTTAATTTTTGGGGTTGAATATTAATAAAAATCATAACGCTTAAGTCTTTCGTTATCACAAATTTTTGATTAGCTTAAATAATACTTCATTTAATTGCAAACAAACCACTATACAAAATTTAAGTGTTTCAGCCGTCAAAAGGGTTAATTTTTGGAGTTGAATATTAATAAAAATTGTAAAGGTTAAGTTTTTCGTTGTCACACATTTTTGATTAGCTTAAAAAATACTTGATTTAATTGCAAACAAGTCGCTATAAGACATTTAAGTGAGTTAGCCGTCAAAAGGGTTAATTTTTGGGGTTGAATATTAATAAAAATCATAACGCTAAGTCTTTCGTTGTCAAAAATTTTTGATTAGCTTAAAAAATACTTGGTTTAATTTCAAACAAACTACTATAAAAAATTTAAGTGTTTCAGCCGTCAAAAGAATTAATTTTTAGGGTTGAATATTAATAAAAATTATAACGGTTAAGTTCTTCGTTGTCACACATTTTTGATTAGTTTATGAAATACTTGATTTAATTGCAAACAAGTCACTATAAAAGATTTAAGTGAGTTAGACGTCGAAAGGGCTAATTTTTGGGGTTGAATATTAATAAAAAATATAACGCTTAAGTCTTTCGTTGTCAAAAATTTTGATTAGCTTAAAAAATGCTTGATTTTAATGCAAACAAGCCGCTATAAAAAATTTAAGTGTTTCAGCCGTCAAAAGAATTAATTTTTAGGGTTGAATATTAATAAAAATTATAACGGTTAAGTTTTCGTTGTACACATTTTTGGATTAGTTTATGAAATACTTGATTTGAATTGCAAACAAAAAAGTCACTATAAAAGATTTAAAGTGGTTAGACGTCGAAAGGGCTAATTTTTGGGGTTGAATATTAAATAAAATTATAACGTTAGTCTTTCTGTTGTCAAAAATTTTTGATTAGCTTAAAAATACTTGGATTTTAATTTCAAACAAACTACTGATAAAAATTTGAAGTGTTTCAGCCGTCCAAAAGAATTAATTTTAGGGTTGAATATTAATAAAAATTATAACGGTTAAGTTTTTCGTTGTCACACATTTTTGATTAGTTTATGAAATACTTGATTTAATTGCAAACAAGTCACTATAAAAGATTTAAGTGAGTTAGACGTCGAAAGGGCTAATTTTTGGGGTTGAATATTAATAAAAATCATAACGCTAAGTCTTTCGTTGTCAAAAATTTTTGATTAGCTTAAAAAATACTTGGTTTAATTTCAAACAAACTACTATAAAAAATTTAAGTGTTTCAGCCGTCAAAAGAATTAATTTTTAGGGTTGAATATTAATAAAAATTATAACGGTTAAGTTTTTCGTTGTCACACATTTTTGATTAGTTTATGAAATACTTGATTTAATTGCAAACAAGTCACTATAAAAGATTTAAGTGAGTTAGACGTCGAAAGGGCTAATTTTTGGGGTTGAATATTAATAAAAAATATAACGCTTAAGTCTTTCGTTGTCAAAAATTTTTGATTAGCTTAAAAAATGCTTGATTTTAATGCAAACAAGCCGCTATAAAAAATTTAAGTGTTTCAGCTGTCAAAAGGGTTAATTTTTGGGGTTGAATACTAATAAAAATCATAACGCTTAAGTCTTTCATTATCACAAACTTGATTAGTATAAATACTTGATTTCAATGCAAACAAACCACTATAAAAAATTTAAGTGTTTCACCCGTCAAAGGGGTTAATTTTTGGAGTTGAATATTAATAAAAATTATAACGTTTAAGTTTTTTGTTGTCACACATTTTTGATTAGTTTAAAAAATGCTTGATTCAATTGCAAACAAGTCGCTATAAAAGATTTAAGTGAGTTAGACGTTGAAAGGGCTAATTTTTGGGGTTGAATATTAATAAAAAATATATTGCTTAAGTCTTTCATTGTCACAAATTTTTGATTAGCTTAAAAAATACTTGATTTAATTGCAAACAAGCCACTATAAAAATATAAGTGTTTCAGCCGTCTAAAGGGTTAATTTTTGGGGTTGAATTATTATTAAAATTATAACGCTTAAATCTTTAGTTATCACAAATTTTTAATTTGCTTAAAAAATATTTGGTTTAATAGCAAACAAACCACTATAAGAACTAATCCAAAAATTAATGTTACAAAAATAAGAAATGACGAATTTAAAACAAAATACTCAGCCTTTAAACAAACAAATTAAGTTTTTGATTAAAAATTTTGAAACGTATATTAAATTAAGAAGCGAATATTAAAATAAAAACTTAACACTACACAAAATAAAAATGATTATTAAACAAAAAGATGAAATAAACAAAACTTGTAAAGTGTAAACTCTAAAGTAAAGTAAATAAAAATTAGAAGTTGTTAGTTGGTAAAATGAACTTAAAAATGGCTGCGCCTCGTTCGGCAATACCAGTAAATCGTCCGAAATATGATCGCATTCAACTACTAATTTTTGAAAATTCATTTTTAAGTCCATTTTACCAACTAACAGGTTCTAATTTTTATTTACTTTACTTTACAGTTTTTTCACTCGCAAAGAATCCCAAAAGGACGAAACAGCTGAATAATTTCCCCGTTTGAATTGATGCTCGTGGGCTATTAAGTAAGAAAATTTTATACCTAAGTATAAGGTTTGTTGTACCAAAATCCAGCTCTCGGATAATAATTTTATAATACTGTCGAATACCAAATTCTGATTGGTATAAGGGTAGGTATAACAATTTCGAAAAAATGTCTACAATGGTGTAAGTCAGTATTTTACAGTTTTTGACATTTTACGATATTAATTTTTAGCATGCTTTCTACATCGTGTTTAATTGATAACTGTTGATATTTCTTTACCATGTACCTAACAGATTTCTGTTTTTAATTACAGGTGAACTTACATCACTTTACATATACACATTTTTTTGTGATCACCATCGTGATTTTAGAGTGAAATTTGTTCCGGATGATTGGTATCAAATGATCAGAAATGCTAGGAAAAAATTCCATTTCAATTGCTTGTAGTAAATCAAAATAATTGTTTTTAACTAAAAGTTTTTAGAAAATACTACAACGAACAGAAAAAAATGTGTTGGCAGTAATATGGAATCGTGACTTAACATCTATATAGTAGCTCCGTTTTAAAAGAGGACAACCATACTAACCAATTTGTTATAAACATACATGCAAAAAGCTAAAGGTCGTCCCATATGATCCTCTAGAAAGATTTTACAAGGAATGTTTACCAGTAAATACTAAAAAGAAGAAAAACATACAGGACTTATTACAGTTTATACCACCAATCAATCAAAAACTTTTTTTTGCAGAATTGATATGCGATGGTGCTGTGGAAGACATAAGACTATTAGAGCAAATAGAATGAATTAAGTTTTTTTTTATTTTTGTTGATTCGTTAGGGTACCTACTTTTTTCATTTTCATTTGCTTATTTATTTTTCTTAATTTTAAAAATTATATTATCGTTCAGAATATATTTTGATTTTATAATTAAAATTGTTGTTAGATTTATTTTCTCTATGTGTCAAAATTTTATTCCCAAAAGTATTATCGTTTATGCTGTCTTTAAAGACATAAAAATAAAAATTTGGTTTTTTTCTCTATCATTTTCCTTACGATTGTTTAAAATGAAATTAATCCATTTTCTACGTTTTAACATTTCCCTATCTTTTACTCATTTCAAATAAAATCATTAATTTTGTAAAAACTATTTTCAATTTATAAATAATTTATTATCCATCCAATTAATTTGCCAAACATTTCTGAATTACTACTTGTAATTTGCTCAAGTTTTAAACTTAGTAATTATTTTTATAACAATTATTGATAATTCTACTATATATCTTAATAGTATATTATGCTACAAGTTTTATGAACAGTATTATAGACACGAGATTTATTTAGAGACAGAGATGCGTGTAGCGCACCAGCGAGTGTCTAAAATGAGTGTTCAGAGATATTTATAAAACGAATTGCATACTATACTTTTTCTACGATAAGGAGGTTAAAACAAAGCCAAAAGCAAGAAATCAATGAATAAAATGAACATAAAGCGTTAGGATATAATTAAAATAAAACAAGACAGAAATAATATCTAGAAGAACAAATATATGAAATAAACAAAAATCGAAGAAAGTCAAAGTTAATATCGCTTAAAAATAAACACATGAAAACAATAAAAATAAGACAATTTGAATACTTACAAAGAGAGAGATGTAGGAGTATAACAAGCTAAAACAAGAGAAAAATAAACCTAAGAAGAAATAAAACGAAAATTCCAAAGAAAAGAATAAAACAAGAGACAGAAAGTTAGACAGAAAGTAATAAAATTTAAGGAAATGATCAATAGTTAATTAAAAAAAAGTGTAATGAAACACAAGATGGTCAAATTGACGCGAAAAATGGCCGTAATTAAAAAAAATATAATCGAATTAAATTTATTAGGACGAGGAATAATGTGATGTACAAAATTCGGGTGGGTTGCATTATATTTTTCAAATTTACTTTAATTGTATTTTAATGAATGTAACAATGGTTTTCATAATAATTGTCAGTTTAAAAAATTATGCTATCATAAACAGATTTTTCAACATTGCTATTAATTTATTATTTCAAATTAAATAAATGATAATTGAATATTGATTTCTAAAATATATTTATAAAATTTTCAAATAAATCAATAATGAAAATGTGGTTGAAATTTAAAACATAATTAACATTAATGTAAAATGGAAAGAAAAAATATTAATAAACATAAAATGAATGTAACAAAAGACGAAAATAAGAAAATTAATATTCACAATTTTTAATAGATTTTGTTTTATCAAAATTATTATCTGTTTTTATAAAAATAGTACTTTATCTTTAGCTGAACTTCAGTTAATTTATAGACAAATATTTAGGCAACAGTAAATGACCGTAACAACAATTTCTATAATAAGTAAAAACTGAAATGTAATTAAATTAATTTAAAAATAAGTTGGAAAAAGATCAAATAACAAGAAATTGTTTCTGAAATATTGGTAATTTTAACACATCGTGGTTTATGAAAAATAAAGTTACTTGTAAAAAAAATGTTTGAAATTAAGCAAATTATGGATTTTTTTTAATTTCATTGAAACATCAATGGGGCCAACGGATTTTTTTCTTGTATGTTTGAACGACTGTAGCTGTACCTCAAGTTTTAAGGATTAGCATTAAGGAATGTCTAGGTGTCGGGACCATTGACACAGGTTTTGTTTTTCGGAAAGGTAGAGGAAAAAAGTAGTTTCAAAAGATCTCTGTATTCCTATAATTCAAATGGCTTCTTTTTTAATCAATTGATTGTAATTTCAATAGAGTGTGCACTTCGTATTTTTTGGGAAAATAATACAAATTTAATGAATTCGACGTGGTTGGAATTGGAAATAGAAATATGTGTAGGTAAATGTGGAAGTAGTTTGGGATAAAAGTTGATTTCATAATTTTTAAGGTCATATCCTTTGAGAATATAAAAAACAAATTCATTATTACCTAACTCTAGAATAATACAAAATTATTTGACTTTGACCTATAATTAAATAGAAACAAAGTAATATATTTGATAGTATACTTTTATCGTCGTACCGTTGAAGACAAACAACTGATAATTCTATACGACACCGTCTAGAATGCTCACCCCAGACAAAATAAAATCTCTAAGCGGATTATTATTATACGAATAATAATCAAATGTCGGTCAAAGTTCACCACGTACTACACTAAAAATGATACTAAAACAAGCTTGCAAGAAGCCCATACGTTAGTTTTATTACTCAAACGAAACGAAAATAACTTAAGATAAAGCAAGGAAATGAAGGAGAGTATGGTGCAATCACCTTATCAAATATTTTATATTGATTTTAGACTATTTAGTAATTATAAAATGAGTAACTTTATATATATATAGAAATCGGAATTTTGTTGTAAACAGCTGAGGTTTGCAACATTTTAAGCAATACCGAAATGTGTCTCTAAAACGGTTAAAGTTTGTGGGATGGTTTAGCTAATATTATTCCAACATTAGCAATTAATTTATCTTATTATCAGTAGTCACCTTTTCATTGATACTGATTATAATAGATGTCCTAACTTCTTTCTTCTTAAGAAATTGTCTATAAAATGCATCAAAGAGACACCATTCCATGTTTCTTATTGAGCTCAATATGGAAAATGGTGTCTCTGTGATCAGTTCCATAGACAACTCCTCAAGAAAAGCTCAATAAAAAAATTCGAATGTATTAATTACAATACTTAATTTATTGAGCATAAAATTGATAAAATATATAAAATACACTGTGTCCGAGATGGAGGGCCATTATGGGGGTCTTGGAAACGGTAAGAGATACAGATTTGGTTAAGTGGGACAAAAATTGTCCAAAAAAATGTCTAAGAAAATGGCGTTTAGAAATTCTCGAACATTTTTTTAGTTTCTGAGATTTGTGAAAAAATTGGATTTTTTGATTATACGAACTATTTTTTTCTGACGTTAATATTTGACCTAGAACAAAACCAATGACACTTTTCACGGCAACTTTTTATGGTATTTAACGTGGCATTGTCAGTGTTTTAATCCGACGTTTCGTTTTTGTGGAACCATCATCAATTTCTTTTTTTTAAATTCGGTCCGTATGTTTTGATACCAGATTCTGAAAGCCTTTCTTAATTCTAATTTAATGATATATAACACTTTATGGTTTAATTGCGTTTTAGTCTGTTTTTCGGCCTTTATCACGTAAATTCCTATTACGGACCTTTACACATTTTTTTAATTTTTAAAAATAGACAATTAGCTATATCGATTAAAATCCATGTAATTTAAATGTTTACTAATCATCTAATGGCTCTAGTAATGCACTAATTTAGTGAAATAAACATAAAACAATTAAAAGTAAATTAACCAGCAATTTAAACAAAAAATAAATTTAACAGAATGCAACAAGATGACTAAGTTTAAAGCATATGCTCAAAAACATTTCCATTGTTTTCCAAGCACAAAGCACCTTCTCATTGTCGATTCTAACACCCTAGTCAGTATTTCTGAGTAATACTGGCATTCTGCGTTATACACTCCCAATAAGAACGAAGAAAAATTTAAATAAAACAACAACATTTGAGATATCAAATTGGTTTTGGCTTTATTTTGAAGCTACATCCATGACTTTTTGTATGGAATAGCACATCATTCAAATGTCCGCCTCGCTCGCTGGCAGTTTTTCCAAGCGGTCGGTCTATTCGGATTACATTTTCTGAGCATTTGCGGCGTTATGGCGTCGTTGGCTACTCGAATATTGTTTTGAGGGCATCCAAAGTGGCTGGTTCTGTTGGAGTCAGACCAATGACTTGATGTACCCCCAAAAAGAAAATAATTGAGAGGTGTCAAATCACACGATACGCGGTCCAATCGATGAACGCTCTTTTGGTGATGATCCGTCGCCAAACTTCTGTCGAACAGCTTCGCTTGTGTGGCTCGTGGCTCCATCCTGTTGGAACCATCACGTCCGGTAATATCGTTGTTATCGAGCTCTGGCCACAGAAATTTTTCCAACATCGCTCGGTAGCGTGGCCCTTTGGTCGTAACGGTTTTTCCTTCCTCATTTCTCGAAATAAGGACCGGCGATGCCGCCATGCCACAATCCGCATCGGAAGCGTGAAACGATGCATGATGAATTGTCAAACCATTGAATATTTTGACAGCTTTCCGTTTTTACCTTCCAACAGCTTTCTAGATATTCCTATTAGAAAACCTATCACTTCTATTAACATCCCGTTATTTTGTTTCGATATTTGCATTTTTTGCTGTAAATGTGGAAAATGAAGTTGGAGGGTTGATGTCTATAAAATATCTTTATATGGATATTCTTATTACATATTTGTATAGATGTCTAAATTAGTTAAATTTGGATTAGCTATAGACGTCCATAATACATCCACAGGTTTAAATGTGAACATCCACTGGGTATCCACTAGATGTTTAACGGATGTACTTCAATCCGCCGGACTCATGTGCTGGGATCTTCAGTGACAGCTAACAAAACATTATTTATTCTTTCTTCATGACTGGTTTTTTGCCGAGAAGCAACAGGTTTTTTAAAAGCACCATATGCTTTCAGATTTCCCATTAATTTGCTAAAAGTTCTTTTACTTAGCTGTCTCCATGCGGAGTATTTCTGCAAATACTTCTCATCCGGAGCAGAACAATGTTGGTGGGATAAAATGAAACATGCCACCATGTCGAACTTTTCTTCGTTAGAAAACATAATAAATACAAAAGGTAATAAGTATTATACAATAAGGTAAACATCAAATTAATGTCAAAACTTTAACGTTACTGTCAATGAAAATGCGCTATTATCACATTCATTTGTTTTCCAGAGCATGCTATTGTCTTGGTGATAATGGTGTATTTGAATTGAAGAGGTCGGTGCAATAAGGGACCTAAACCACAATTTTTGAAATATTACGATTTTAGTTAAACAGCATATGAAAGAAGGTCTTAAGCCACCACTTCACTTGTACGGCTATTGCGCGACAGATGTCGCCACCATGCTATAACGACCTTGTTGCCTGCTTACAAAATAGTGAAGAATGTTTAAGCAACAACGTCATAAGCTACAACAAAATAAACATGGCAACATGTGGTCGAATGTTATTGAAGCAAAAACAGATGTTTTGGCATTGATTATAAAGTTACTAAAGATGGGTAATGCATATGGGGAAAATGTAACGTACAATTTTTAGCATAATGTTTTTAGTTGCTTTCTAGCGCGCGTTGAATTAAAGTCACCGTTGAACCGCTCTGAGTTTGTGCGTGTGTCTGGAAGTGATTTGTTGTGCCAATGGCTAAGTGCGAGTATTTGAATTGCAAAAACCATACAAAAAACAACAGAGACAAAAGTTTTTTTTAATTTCCAATAAAAGATGTACACCGCGCCAGCGAGTGGCAAAAAAATTGTGAGAACATTGTTATTGCCCTTGTATATTGACGATTTAGAAATAAGTTATTAAAAAAATTTGGGCCATAATTATAAACATTAAATGAAAACAATTACATAAAAATACAGTGCCGGCAAACTTCGAGAAAGAAGGCAAATTAATATTATTTTTATTTACCTACTGAAATAGGTTTGTGTGTTAACTTATCTTTCTATAGTTTTTTTAATTTCAAATTGGTAAGATAAAGAATTATGCACTCGTTTGAAGTGATTCACATAAATTCATCGGGTGTTTTATTAACTTTATTCCGTTTGAAAATTGATCGCATATAATTTCTGATTTTTCATATATCCAACTGTAAGCAAAAATACAAAACAAATTTAATAGCTCATTAACAACGTATTTGTTGTTTGATTACAACGTACTAAAAGTTGTGTGTAATTAATGAGAATTAAAATTTTAAAAAGAATTTAAATACAATTGACTCAGCATATCTTTTATCAGTGAATTTATGTTATTTTTTTTTCTTAGAATCAACTTGCAAAGTCCTTCTCGATTCAAAAGAAAAACCCAGCAGATTCTTCTTTTCCAACTGGGCCAGAAGCGAATAAATTGTTTATGTAAATAATTAACCACAATTACATGAAATACATAAATATGATGTTTTTATCATAAGATGTATTTTATTTAATTTTCTGAGTGTATTTAACCGATTGACCTCAACTTGGTCGCGTTTTACTTAAAATTCCTATTTTCGAAAAAATATATACAAAAGTTTAGATCGTTCAGGAGAAGAATGTAACTGGTATTCGGGTAATTTCATAAAATTTGACCTATTTTCAATGTGCTGCAGATTTAACAAATTTTGAAATAAATTTGTTTTACATATAAATTTTTTTGTTTAGTTTCATGCAAACTTTTAAGAATAATATAAATTTTTTTTGTTTTATAATTACACTTCGAGATATGATCCCTCAAAATTAGTTGATTTTCAAATAACTTTAACTTTTTTCTTTGAACGTCGATTAACTTAAAAAACAACGTCGTTTTTATATAACGTATCATATAACTTGTGTTAATCAGTTTATAAGGGCACCGGTTGTAAAAATATTTGATGAATTATTTTAATCGTTAATTTTCTAGTCCACCTTTGAAAGAAACATTAGTATTTACAATAATTGGTTAGTGTAAGAAAAGGAAAATAAAAAAAAGATATGTTTTTATATAAATATAGATATTATTTTTAAAAAAAAAAAAATTAAAAAAAAATTTTATATTAATTAAAAAATTTTTTTTTTTTTTTTTTTTTTTTTTTTTTTTTTTTTTTTTTTTTTTTAATTTTTTTTTTTTTATTTTTTTTTTTTTTTTTTTTTATAATTTTTTTTATTTTTTTTTTTAATTGCATTTATTTACAACGTAGACTGGCTTGCGATAAATCATTGAACCTGATACCGTTGCTGATAACATTTTATTAAGGCGAAATGCAGTTTTACGACCGTGGAATTTGTAGTTCGCATTTTATAAGACGGCATCGCCAAAATACAGTTTCAATTTTTTTGAAAGGTGGGGGTTCTCCATAAGGCACGATATTTAACATTAGGTTGCGCCTTTTTAAGAATTTTTACTCAAAGGTTTTGTAACGAAAAAGACAGATTGGGATTTTGACTCTGACGATTCAGTAAAAGGATAGGAGTATTCTCCACATACTGGTTCAAGCGAAAGTGATGAATCTACACCACAAAAGATAAATAAACATTTTAGTGGCTTGAGTCCTTTTAGCTGTAGGATTTGTGGCTTGTGTCTTATTAAGGTAATAACATTAAATTTATTTTTTTAAATATAACGTGGCCATAAATACCACTTTTTAATTTTTGATGTATAAATTAGCACTAACAAGTCTTCTATTATAATTAAATTTTTTTGCCAATAACATTTCCTAAGACAAAAAAAGCATTTTAATTGCTATGTGGCTTAGGTCCTTCTTGGCTAAAATATGTTTTATTTATCAGAGGACCCGACAATACCACAGTGCAACTGCAGATATTAATCAAACTCAAGCAGATAGTAGCAGAGGTTCAGCTTTGAGTTTAGAAAAACTCTCGCCAAGCCGTTGGATAAAAGTAAATATTGAAGGAAACAAGAAAACCAAAGCAAAAAAACGTCGAAACTTGGGACACGCTTATATAAATTCATAAGGTGCAGCAAAAAAAGCAAAGAAGATTGGAGAGCCGTGCAAGTGCAAAAAAGTGCAGAGAACTGCTTAGTGGTACCGCAATATCTATATTTAACGGTTTTTGGGATTTAGAGACATACCAAAATCAGAACACGTATTTATTTTCCACAATAAAAGTTACAAAGGAAAAGAAAAGCTACAAGAAAGAAACAAAAAGACAAGAGTCGGCAAGAAAATTTACAAACTTGTATTTTGTAAAAGTAAACGGAATAGACGTCCAGATATGTAAAAAGGATTTTTGGCGGTTCAAGGACTACAAAATTCATCTAAGCGCGTTAAAGTAATTTCAAAACAAATTTTGGAAGGAAGATCAACACAAAAAAAGATGTGTGGTAGACATATCACAACCGACCAAACAAAGTTGCTCCAGAAATGGTACAATCGGTTCACGACCACATTAGAAGTATCCCTAAATATGTAAGCCATTATAGTAGGATCTCTAATTCTAACAGAGTGTATTTAAACCACGACCTTAGTATTTCGAGCCTTTATAAAGATTGTAACATTGCACGGTGTAAACAGCGTAATAGTGTTCCTGATAATGAGGATCGCTACCGAAGAATCTTTAACTTAGAGTACAACATAGGGTTTAAGTTGCCTAAAAGCGATACTTGTTCAACCTGTAATTTACTTAATCTTATGATAAGTTCAAATAAGGATAATGAATTTGAGGCTAAAAATCTTCAAGTAAAATTACAGTAACATCAAACTCGCGAAAACCTTAAAGACGAAATTAAAAATAATAAAGATATTCAAAACACCCACATAATTTGATTGGACTAACAGCAGACATTACCGACACCTTCATTGACTGTTGGTTTGGCATTTTACCTTAGAAAAGCGTGGACTTATAATCTTGGCATACACTGATGTGTATCTGGGCAAGTGCATATGTTTATGTGGACAGAGTCAGTTGGAAAAGAGGAAGTTCTGAAATTGCTAGTGTGCTTCTAAAATACATGACAAGTAAACCAACCAGGTCTAAAACTTTGTAGTCTTTACCGACAACCGTGGTAGCTAAAACAAGAATTGGCTAATAATGGAGTTATGGCTGCAGTTAATTAAGGAAAAAGTTTACAAAACCATAGAACATCGTTTTCTTATATCAGGGCATACTCATTTGCCTTAAGATAGACATTTTGCTTTAATTGAAAAGCATGAAAGTGTTCGCTCCAGAAGAATGATTTGATATTGTGAGAAAATCGAACAGAAATAAACCTTTTGTATCAGTGGAAATCTCTTAAGAAGATTTTTATAAACTAAGAAAAAGCCAACAGTTAACTGTAACGACATGTGTGCGTTAAAGTGCATAGCGCTATCTAAGCGACAGCTTTAATGCTTGAAACACACGTGTGTCGATAGAGCCAAGTAAAACTTGTACAAAAGCATAACACGCAACAGAAAGAACACCTGATCCGCATTTTGCTCTTATTATGAGCTCATTAGAAGTGTATACTTAAGTGCGGTATACAACTGTACAAGACGGCGGTTGGTCTTTTAAACTCTCGTAGAGCAATGAACATAAGCAAAATGTGTGTCGTACGATATCTCGTGTAAAACATTGACACGTATGAATAGTATAAAGTAAGAAAATGCCAACAGTTAATTGTAACGACAGAGTGCGTTTAGTGCATAGCGCTATCTAAGCGATAGCTTTAATGCTTGAAACAACACGTGTGTCGATAAAGCCAAGTATAACTTGTACAGAAGCATACACGCACGTTTCAAGCATTAAAGCTATCAATTAGATAGCGCTATGTACTTTAACGCACACATGTCGTTACAGTTAACTGTTGACATTTTTCTTATTTTATACTATTCACACGTGATTTTTTTACTTTTGATGAGGTAGTCATAACAAAAAAGAATTTTACCACCGAGGGAAAATCAATCCAGTTTATGCTGCTTTCGATAGCGAATGTTTATTAAACACACTTTAAATGGAAGCTTTGAAGAATTACCTAAATCTTGGTAAAAGAGGTGTTAAGTTACGCTACAAAGTACTTAGAACAAAAATGTTGAAACGAAAATATAAAGAGCCAGTAAACTTAACATAAGAAAGGTTCAGGATTTAAAGAAACTTTTAAGATACATTCCTCCCATAAACAGTTTTATCTCAGTATTATTGAAAATGCTTCCAGTAATATTGAACAAGACTTGGTTAATGAACAGAGAATATAGAGGGAATATCGAAACTGGCATTTTCCAATGAAAAATAATTTTGTATATTTTTTATTTTACTTAAGACTTTAGAATTTATATTTGTTTTCTTATTATAAAAAAGGTCATAAAATTTAAAATATGATTTCAGGATTTTGTCCAAAACTTTAAACCTCATTTCCCACAAATATTTCAAATGAGGGTTAGGTCGCTTATTACCCCGAGATCTTCAATTGAGAATTGCCTTTTTGAACAATTTTTTGCTATTAAGTTTCGTGACAAAGAAAAGTTTGATATGTGGCATGTTATAGCACCTCTCATGTTCACATTGCAATTTTGACATTTCATCTTGGCGCCAATCGACCTTACTTGTTCGTTTGGAGGGATTCGGAATTACAGATGCTATGAGTTTATCGTATTCAGCTTTTTTGGCTTCTTGTGCCAGAGTAGCTGATTTAATGAAAACTTTTTCGTAAATCATTCAATGATTCCCCTGGCCGTACTTATGTTAAAGTTTTGTCAACATGGTTTACTGTATTTGAACAAGATGTTAACAGTGATATCCCATCAAGTCAGATAGATTTTGATATGCTTAAATGTAAGTGAGTGTACTCGCTTGAGCCTTATTTCTTCTTCTAATTTAAAGCTCGCTTATTTGCGGTTCATACACAAGAATCTGGTGCATGGTTGAATGCTTTGAACAAATTTATAACATTTATTTACAAAACTAAAATTATCTCCTCATACTAATTAGTGTGAAAGGAGTACCTTCACGATAGCTGATTAATTTTTAATGTTTTACGTCTGAGTTATATCGACTTGGTGTCATCTTACATGATTACTCAAGTACACAGCATGCCAATCACTTCAGAACAACAAAAAACTTTTGACATAAATTTATTTAACGTAAAGCATGATTAAAACAATACGTGTTATAAAATAATAATTTTTGGAGTAAACATATTTCCATACATTTTACAGTCTTAAAAAAATTAAACGTATTCGGAAAAGTCTTCCATTCGTCTTGGTTGCCTCGTAACGCCATCGTCCGGTCCCATTTCTTTCTTCGGCGTTTCTTGCAAAATCTTCGTTCGTATATTTTAATTTTTCTTAAACGCTCCAACCAATTTGAGGCGTACGGATCTGATGACTGACTTTTTAAGGATCTTGATACAAGAGAAGCCAACTAAAAATGAGTTTGTTAGTTGAGTAGAAATTTCGCATAGAAAAACTTACGTCTGCGTGTAAAGCAAGCTGCCTGGCAAGGATGGCAACGTTTTTATCAGATACGATCTTAGGTTCGCTCGTCCCCATTAACTCGATAAGTTCATCTTTGGCCTTAATTGTAACCTTATTAGTGTTATGATCCAGCGGTTGCACAATAATGCAAGCAAAATTAAACTGTCCCTGAAAGAGTATTTTTGTTTCAAAACTATCCCACAGTCGACGCAACCTTACTCTAATAGTGTTAATGTTGTAATCTTCTCCGCTTTCGTTGTAAACAATAATAACATTATTATTACCTATGTGACGTTTCTTATTGGTGCAATTCGGATCTGTATCCGTGTTGGGCATTAAAGTAGCAACATGAAACGATACGCGAATAACGTCTTCCTGCCATATGTAAGTAAATTTCCCATCATTTCCGTACTGCTCCAAACCTCCCAAGAATACCACCTGCGGATCGACATCCGATAATTTAATCAAGGTTCCTAAATTCTGCAAGAAGTGCACGTATCGTACAGATCCATAAGGATTACGTAGTATCTCAATCTCATTGTTACACTGTCCTTCTTTAACGTAAATAACGCCAATTCGATGCGTCTCGAAAGGCGGTATGCAGTCTAAAACTTTAACGGCTCTCTGCACCACCTGACTAGAAGTTATCAGCAAAGGCTTTTCGGTTGTGTTTCCAAATTCGGCCGAGTGATACAACTGCAAGAATACGAAACTGGGTATGTTTCCGCCCCTCGGCGTTTCTTTCGAACGGGTCGCTATCGCCTGTCGCAAATTTTCCAATCTTGGTTTTCGACTTGGAGTCATAACTGAAATTGTATAACCGCGATCACGTTTCTGCACTTGGCTGAGATCGACTTGATTTAATTTTCGTTGCTTCCGCTTTTCTTTTCTTTAGATTTAAGAGAATGCGTTCTTTCTAAGTTCAATGAAGAACTTTTTGAATTTCGTGACCTTCTTTTTGAATATGTCTGGGTAATCTAGGAGAAGTTTGAGTGGGACTTTGTGGTGGTTTCGAAGACAATGGGGGCAAATTTGGTAAACTGGTTAAGGTTGTGGGTCGCTCCACTGCTTTGTCGGACCCGACGCTGTCTAAAGATTCGCTTTTCGACGATTTCGACGAACTAGAATGCATCGTAGACATTCTTAATTGCGAATTTTGAGATTGCGAAACTGGGAGCGTTAAAGGCGTGGTCGTATGCATTATGTTCGGTGATGGCGGTACTGTGTGAGAAGATTTCGGAGGTACTTGTTCAGGGACCGACGCTGATCCCGGGTAACTGTGGCAGCTAAGTAAAGCTGGGTGTGGAATGACCGCAACGGTGTCTTTGGAGGTCATGGAATCGGTGGAAGGCGGTGTCGTGCCTAACAACATACGTTACCCAAAATGAAATATAAGCAAATCTCAAAATTTTTAAAAAAATATCACCACAATCATCGGGCAAGTACTTTTTGAGATATCGTGTTCGTGCAATCAGTCTCAAGACAAATTTTTATTGTACTACGTATAGTGGAATAAAAATTGAAAGCCTAAAGTAGTTCTATATAGCTTAATTTTGTTCACATACCCATTCCAGAAATTTCTTCGGGAATTGCTTCGCAACTGACTCGCATATCTTTTGTAAACGGTTTGGACTTCTTAGTGTTCTCTTCATCCTGTATCCTCAACTCATCCCTTTCGCGTTCTTGCTTCTGCAAAAACGGATTCTTCCAACTTGCCGACATTTCGGGGCTCGAGTTGGAACGACGAACTGGATTGCGAGATTTGCTTCCGTCTTCAAAAATATTTTCTATATCTTCCTCTATGCTGTCGCGCGAGCTCTGTCTCGAAGGTGATTGTTTGCAAGGTGAACCTAACAACGTTACTCAAAAAAATAGTTGCACAAAAATTCCTTACCGGGAATACTAATCGGCATACTAGCAGTTGAACTGAACTCTTCCTCCGGATTCCCGGTATCGACAGATTCCGACTGACACTGATTGTCCGTCGATTCCATCTCTTCGGCGCATTGTTGCGCGTAAGGTGTAGACAAAGTCAAAATCTCGCTCAAAGGATAGTCGCCCATGTTCAACTGTTGCGATAACTGATTTTGAATGCGCATAATCCAAGACATGTCCCCTACAATTTACGGTTACCAACAACAAGCCTGCAAACAACTTGGCGCTCACCAGTAGCTCGTCTCACGTAAATTTCGGCCCAACCTTGACACCAACAAACGCAAGCTTGCTTAACTGTCGGTTTACCATCTAATGACGTCAGTTGTTGCAACTTCGAAGGAAGTTGATCAAGTTTATCAGTTAACTTTTTATTTTCTTCCATCGGCGAGCTTGTCGATGTGTTGTTATTAGATTTTTCGCCGGAATTTTGGCGCGTTACTCGCGAACTATTCGAATCGTCTTTGTCCTTATCGCTGCTACTACTTCTTGCAACCATCGGGATGTTGCGCTCCACATCCGGCGACTTTAAACGATCGAGCTTATACATGGTAAGGCACTTGTCGCAAAGTCCGTTTTTCAACGCTTTTTGTGTGCATCCGCTCGTAGTGATTGTAATTAATTTGTTTCCCAAGAACCAAGTTGACGAGTGGCCGCCGCTTAATATGTACTCGGTTGTAGGCGATCTAAACAGAATCCACCACCACCATATGAAATTAAACCCAATAACCTGGGAGGTGGTGTCGCAAAATCATAGTATATCAAAATTTATCAAACATAATTCAATAGTTACTTATGTATGACGCGAAAAGAACGCCGTATATCTCAAACTGTGCATCTCTTTAGGTAAAAAACTAAGCTTTCCAAATAAAATTTTGGGTACAGGACACATCGCCCGCGGGACACAACGCCCAATTTTTTGCAGTTGCGGCAGCTATCTTGGACTCAACGCCCAACTTGGATACATCGCCTACTTTGTCATTTGGACACAAGTTAAAACGTCTGATTACGGAAGTATGCGGCCACAGTATTAACGTGGACACATCCCCACATCTGCGTTTGAATGCAACACCCACCCTACATGGATACATCGCCCACTTTATTTACTGGACATTAAACCCAACTTAGACACATCGCACATTTCGATACTTAGACGCAACACCTAACTTGGATATATCACCCACTTTGTTATTTGGACACACCGCCCAACTTAAACACATCGCCCATCGATGCTTAAACTGGACGCAACGCTATGCCTAAGCTATGAAACATCATCCGCGGCATATTATTATTTTAAGAGCACAATAATTGTAAATTGTGTTCATAAAGCAAGTTGGGCGATGTGTCCAAGTTGGGCATTGTATCCAGCAACTGCAGTTGGGCGTTGTGTCTAGGATGGCGACCACTACAGCAAAAAAAATTAGGTATTGTGTCCATTGGGCGTTGTGTCCAGAGGGGAAAGTGTCTACACCCCAAAATTTTCAAATGTAAGATGTTTCACAATTGAGTTTGGGTAAAAATATTTTTTACAATATTTCTAATTTCTGATGATATTTCAGCACTTGTTGATTTTGAACAAAACATTTCCTACGATTTAGATTGACATGGTTAAAAATTAAAAAAAAATTGTGTGATATAGTCAAAGACATTTCGGAAAACCCTTCCAAAAATATAATCGGCAATCATTGATATTTTACAACAAACATTTTCAAGTAAGTTCTTGTTTAAAAAATTAGTTGATGTGCTAAATATAGTTAAAGATATCCTCGGAAGTAATATATCACCAATTATTTGATTAAAAATTTCTTTGTGAGATTAAAATAGTCAGACATTACAGAAAGTTATTTTTTGGAATATTCCTAGATCGGAGGTTTTGTTCCACCACTGCTATGTGGGTAGATGTGGGAGCGTTTTTCTTTATTGAATTAAGTTTTAAAAGTTTGTAAAATAAATTATGTGACGCTATTTCAGTAACTAAAACAGTAATGTGATTACCTCCTCGGCAAAGCGCTACAAGATGAGAACGTGTATCGAGCCATTAAATCCTGGCACGTTTCAGTGAGTTCTTCATAAAACGTTTGAAGCGTTCTGTCAGTAATCGTTCGAAAATCGAAAGTCAATTTTCCGTCGGCGCGCGCGATCGTGCTCGCCCTTTCCCTACGCCTCGAACTCTGTTCGGTCAAACTAGAACTGCGTTTGCGATTCGAACTGTCTTCATTCAATTTACTCAAATCTGTTCTTAGATTGTTCGTTTCTTCGAACGGAACTAAAACGTTGGTTTGCAACCCTTTTGATATATAGGTAATGAAATCGCGCCTAAACGGCATTCGACATTTTAAAAACCATACTGCTATGACGTGATGCGCCAAAGATACGATATAATGGTTGTACTTAAAAGGGTTAGTAAAGGGCAATGATATTGCAAAAACAGCCATGTATTGATCCCCTACAAAGTTGACAAATACCTCCGGTAATTTCGTGAGGGCTGCAAACGAATGAACTAAATTTACGAAACATTTAAGGTCGAACACTAACTCGATAAAAATTCCAGCACTGGTATTGCTATCTTAACGGTGGCGGAAATTTTTGATAAGTCTAGGAGAACTTCTGGAAGGAGTTTTACCATAACGTCCTTCATTTCCAAGGTGCATATCGTTAGTGCCGTTATACACTGCTGCGAACACCTTGGCACTAACCCGTACTTTACCAGAAAAAGGATCATTCGTTGTTGGTGTACGGGATCTAAGTAATTGTGGTAAGATGCTAAACTTGCTAACACTAGCAGTATTGCGATGTGGAAATCTGTGCGATTCGGCTTTACTGGATTTTTAAAGATTCTGGCAGAAACAAACTTTTGTCGGTAATCTGTAAAGGAAATGCAATACTATTAAGTATCACAAATTTGTTATTTGATACATTTTGAGTGTATCTACATAAAGGCAAGTTCCAGAAACCATAGTATTAGGTATACTTTTATAGCCCAATCAAAATACATATTTAGGTAGAATAAAATTAAGGAATCGATGAAATTCTGAAATTAGGCTGTTAAAATCTATTCTATCAGATTGAACTTAAAGAAATTGCAAATTTTTTAAAAATACTTTAAATAAAAAAATAGGAAAAAAGTTTCAAACAAAAGTCGTAGTTTAAGACTTACCTACAACTTTTGTTTGAAAATTTTTTAACATCTCAATTTGTATCAAAAATATAGTCTATTTTTTTACTACTGCGCATGCGCGATACTTTCGAGTTCTCTTGATATTTCAATTATTCACTCTTTGATTAATATCAGATAGCAAATAGTATTAAAAATTACTAAATTAACATTATTTATTACAGAAATCAGAAATTTTTAGTGAATAACATTTTTATAAAGATTATAAAGAGCGTCAAAGTTATTATTTTTTTTTATTTCTTAATAAATGTCGCTTCGAGCAACAATTTCTGTGATAATTGGATTTTAGTTTTTTCTTTAATTAAATAGACAAATTCTGCCATTGCCTTCCTTCACATTTTATCCAGGCTTAGGACTTAGAGACTTAGACTTAGAAGTTAAGCAATTATGTTTTTTTTCTTTATCCTTCATCTTCTTGGCCAGTTTGCTTTGACATTATTTTGTTGTTGACCCTTTGGTCTTTAAATTTATTTTGTTGTTTGCCCATTGGCCCTTAAACACGCTCAATTATTAGTTTGGACCAGTCCTAAGTATGGATAAAGTGTGAAGAAAGGCAATGACGAATTTGTCTATTTAATTAAAGATAAAGCAAAAATCATTTAAATGTAAAAAAAAGTGCTGTAAGTAGCGCCCCCTGCAATTAAACACAAACATCAGAACGGATTTTGAATTCTCATCGCAAAAAACCATTGAGTACCCAATTTCGTGCAAATAAGAAAATTATTCAAGAAAAAATAATTACTTTGACGATCTGTATTTTGGAAACTATCAAGTTTTAGACTAAGGTAATTTGGGTTAAATTAGCATATTTTAGTCCCATAAATCTACAGTAGGTCTATGTACACTAATGAAATTTAAAACTTGGACACCACAATTTCTGTAAACAAAAGTTTGCAAATTGTGAAGCGCGCTTAAGGGTATCATTTACAATTCTAACAGCAGGTAGTCTCAGCAGGGGTTATCTTATAGAAGGACTGTAGAATGAATCATTACACTAAGCACGTTTTAGAAAATAGGTAATTTACGTTGCTTACTTAATTTTTTTCTTTAAAGAATATATTTGAAGGTATCGCTAATTAAACACCATAGCTCGATTAATTATCGAATCAAAATTTTGTTTAGGAAATGTTTACAAAATAAAATTAGAAATAATTTTGATTTAAAAAACGTCTACAAGCAATAACTTTTAAATTAAATCAAAAAACTAAACATGGTTATTGACTGATTATTACTTATTTTTAAATAAATCTAACCTACTAATTATTGTAAGTTATTAAAAAAAATCATTAAACTCTCTATTCATAATATTTAGTCCTTACAAAATGTATATTTTATGACGTTTCATGTTTTTTTTCTGTAGTTAATATAAAAAGTGAAAATAAAAACTAAGGCAATTCTTATTGTCAACGTATATATTTAGTTTTTGACAAGAATTTATTACATAATTATAATTAAGATACCAAGTTATAGTTTAAAATTAAATGAAAACTTTTTTTAAATAAAGGTATTACTATATAAATAAATATAAGAAATCAATAATGGGTGTGACCTCCATTATTATTGATACATTCTTGGAGGCGTCTGCTCATTGACGCTATCAAGGTATCAATATAATTAATATTAATTGTATCAATGACTGCAATTAGTGCATTACGGTTTACTGGTATAAAATTTGGCCCTTGTTGTCTTCGGATAACAGCAAGTATTCGAGCCCAAACATTTTCGATAATGTTAAAATCTGGGCTTTTTGCTGGCCAGGGTAACAGCTCCAAGTTATTTTCTCGTATCCAATTGCGCACAACCCGCGAAGTATGAATAGGGGCGTTGTCCTTTAACAACAAAAATACATTATGAAAATGTTAATTCAACAGATCCCGAACTATTTTTGGAGAAAGTATAGTGAAATAAGAATACTTACTTGTTGGAAAATATAATCTTCGTCTGGATAAAACACTTCGACTGAAGGTTTCATAATAGTTTCTAAAATATCTAAATACGCAGCAGAATCAAAACGTCCATCGATAGCCCAACAAACTCCTGGACTCCGCGCGCTAACCCAACCCCACACATTCACAGAAAAATAACCACTTCGTTTTTTAGGACATATGTGATTATTTCCTTCCATTCTAAAAACTTTTAGTGGTCCATCGTTGCGGCTATTGAACGTTTTTTCGTCGCTAAAAATCACTCGATTCCAAAATTCCAAAGGTTCGTTCACATATCGCCTTGCAAATTCCAGACGACGTCTCATATTTTCGTCACTGAGAACTTCTTTCGCAGCAGCATTATACTTCTTTATTCCCATCTCCTTTAATCTTTTTGTGCAGTTATACGGCATCCGGGAAAATGTGTATCTGCTATAGCCCTGGAGTATGTAGCAAATGGTTGTTCTGTTACGTAATGAAACAACTCGAGATCTTGAGCACGTGTAGATTCCATTTTACTCGGTAATGCCCTACAGTGCTTTTTGGTATATCTAACATACGTGAAATTTCACGCACGCTACGGCCCGCCGCTAATTCCGAAACAATCCGCGCTTTCAAATCAGCACCGAGATGAGGTGGCATTTTCACAACACTTGAAATTTTAAACTAAAATGGAATTTACATTTCTTACTTTATTTATTGGTTCACACTACCCCTTCTCAAACAGTAGGTAATTGTTTATTTATTACATACTTCTAATGACCAATGTAACAACCCTTAGAGCAATATGACTCAAAGGAAGTAAATTAAACAAGCAAGGATATTCTATTGTTATTGAAACTTATTCATAAAGTAAAAGCCATTTCCTTATAATGCTAATGGACAGGATTTTCTTTTAAGTATTAAGATTACAATAGAGGACTTATAAACTTTCGAAAATATCTAATTATAAATATTTACACTGCAATTGCGCTTTTTCCTTAATAATTTCTTAGCAATAACATACACGTTCTTGGTTTTAAGTTGTCATAAATTTGATATGATATAAATTTGTGTTTCTAATATTACATCACAAACTAATCTTTATTCGCCAAAAATTGTTGCTTAAGTTGTAAAGCTTCGTACACACCTGAACAACAAACCGAGCAACAAACATAACAACGAACCGAAAGTCAAACAGAACGACAAACGATCTTTTATGATTTCCACAATCCGAACAACAAACGGAACGTTTGTGCTGTTCCCATAATTATTTTCAGTAGTTTTCAGTTCATATATATTTATTATTGAGAAGAGAAAATTGCGGAAAACAAGAAGATAGTGCCAACCAAATTTTTACGCACAAAGAAGAGTAAAAATTATAATTTACTTCGCTTTTTTTTATTTTGGAAATTTCCGCCCAAATGATGCTAATAGGGACATCATTTTTTCTTGCATTCTTAAACACTGATTAATTTAAAACATTTTTCTTCTGTCAACTCCATAATATTACCTAAAACACAACAAACCCACAAAAGGGAGGACAAAAAATAAATAATTTAATTCTCCCGCATAAGTTTGTTCGCCGTTTTGTTTAGATTCGTCCAAACCTGCAAACGCATTCGCGCGCATTTTCTTTGATGTCGGAGAAAAAACCGACAAGTTGCGGGAACGCCGCAAACCGTTCGTGGAACAATCAGGACTTGTGAATCTGTTCTAAAATTCGTACGTAGCACCGTCCAAATTAATGTTCCGATTGCCGTTCGGTTAGTTGTTCTGTTTTTCCTCGGTTTGTTGTTAAGGTGTGTACGAAGCAAAAAGCCCAGATTTTAACATTATCGAAAATGTTTGGGCTCGAATACTTGCTGTTATCCGAAGACAACAAGGGCCAAATTTTATACCAGTAAACCGTAATGCACTAATTGCAGCCATTGATACCGCATGGGAAACGATTAATATTAATTATATTGATACCTTGATAGCGTCAATGAGCAGACGCCTCCAAGAATGTATCAATAATAATGGAGGTCACACCCATTATTGATTTCTTATATTTATTTATATAGTAATACCTTTATTTAAAAAAAAAACGTTTTCATTTAATTTTAAACTATAACTTGGTATCTTAATTATAATTATGTAATAAATTCTTGTCAAAAACTAAATATATACGTTGACAATAAGAATTGCCTTAGTTTTTATTTTCACTTTTTATATTAACTACAGAAAAAAATGAAACGTCATAAAATATACATTTTGTAAGGACTAAATATTATGAATAGAGAGTTTAATGATTTTTTTAATAACTTACAATAATTAGTAGGTTAGATTTATTTAAAAATAAGTAATAATCAGTCAACCCAAATAACCATGTTTAGTTTTTGATTTAATTTAAAAGTTATTGCTTGTAGACGTTTTTTAAATCAAAATTATTTCTAATTTTATTTTGTAAACATTTCCTAAACAAAATTTTGATTCGATAATTAATCGAGCTATGGTGTTTAATTAGCGATACCTTCAAATATATTCTTTAAAGAAAAAAATTAAGTAAGCAACGTAAATTACCTATTTTCTAAAACGTGCTTAGTGTAATGATTCATTCTACAGTCCTTCTATAAGATAACCCCTGCTGAGACTACCTGCTGTTAGAATTGTAAATGGTACCCTTAAGCCCGCTTCACAATGTGCAAACTTTTGTTTACAGAAATTGTGGTGTCGAAGTTTTAAATTTCATGAGTGTACACGGAATATCGGGACACACCGTAGTGAGAATGTAAGCAATTTACCTGTACTTATAAAAGGGCAATGAAAGGTGAGGTAAAATGCAGATGAGAAAGCTACGAGAATGCTGCTGTGTATGAAATATACAAGGTGTCCCAGAAATCACTCCCCAGGCTTGTATTTCCGTTATTTTTAATTTTTAATTTTTTTTTTTAATTTTGTAAATGAGATTAAATTCTCTATAAGATAAGTAAATACAATTTTCAAATTTTGCACTTATATAATGGTAGCGATATTCAACTTTTTTTCAAATAGCATAATAGACTTTTTTTAATATTTTGGATAGTACCTTTTATTCTCTTTACAACCATATAAAAAAATATAGGTCCTACATAAGAATTTTTGTTAGAAAAATACGATTAATAGTTGAAGGTAGGTTTGCCATAGAAATAACTGATTTTCCTAATTTTTGAGTGTTCCGTTTATCATAATATACAAGGTGTCCCAGAGATCACTCCCCAGGCTTGTAATGTCGTTATTTTTTATTTTTTATCATTTTGTTTAATTTTCATAAATGAAATTAAATTCTCTATAAGATAAGTAAATAAAATTTTCTATTATAACATAATCACAAAAATAATAATCACATTAGCATCATGTCGCACATTTCGGAATTGGTATAATTCATATTTATTATGATAAATGGAACACTAAAAAACTAGGGAAATCAATTTGACAACTAACTTTACGCATTGTTTTTATAGGCTCCTAGATAAAAATGACAAAAATCAGTTATTTCCGTGGCAAACTCAGCCTCAACTATTAATCGTATTTTTCTAAAAAAAATTCTTATGTAAGACCCATATTTTTTTATATGGTTGTAAAGAGAATAAAAGGTACTATCCGAAATATTTAAAAAAAATATATTATGCTATTTGAAAAAAAAAATGTTGAATATCGCTACCATTATACAAGTGCAGAATTTGAAAATTGTATTTACTTATCTTATAGAGAATTTAGTCTCATTTACGAAAATTAAAATATAATAAATACATAAAAATTAACGGAAATACAAGCCTGGGGAGTGATCTCTGGCACACCCTGTATAGTATACTAAGGCATTAATGTAATGTACTTATGAAAAGAATTTCATATGAAAGTTTTAGCTAGACTTTAGTTATAATTTTTATTTAAAAAACTTTTCTCTATCTCATTTTTTCAAGAGTTTCGTTAAAATAATGTTCGTTTAAAAGGGATCTTCACTGCACCTGTACAATTCAAACAAAAGCTATAGACAATAGAACTTCCCACAACTTTTCTCCTTCAACTTTTTTTGCAAAATTGATATTGGTCACGTGATTGTAATATCTCAGTAATTCCTTATCGGCTCAAAAAATAGTTTAAACAAAAAATGTGTATAATTAAATTATAAACAACTTTAATTTGAAACAAAAATGAGTAAAATGAATATTTTTCTAAATATTTCAAAAATTCGAAAATCTGTGTAGGTTAAAGGCCCTTTTGGCTACATAGTTTATACCCAAAAAGTAATCAGATCTTCTGAATTATAAATAAGGTCATTGTATAAAGTTTCATAAAAATCGGAAGTAGGGGTTTTCTCTATATCTTGTTTACCATACGGATGGACGGCCGGTCGTCCGATATAAAATTTATTTTGCTTCATTATAACGTACTAACTCTAATTCGTCGGAAAAAGTGAAAAAAAGGGGTGTTGAAATTTTCGGTTATAGCTTAAGATCTTAGATACAACTTTTGTTGGAATTGTTTCTGCATTTTCAATTAATTAATAAATACATGTGTGCACAGGTAACATGTCACTTTGCGTGGAGAAAGTTTGCTTCACTAATAGTACTACTAACACTTCAATTATCTAAACCGCAAATTTCATTCATTCCTTAATTGTTTCTAGATTAAAAAAAAATTTTATATATTGATTGGATTGTTACCCAAAATAAGTAAAAATAATTGAGCCCAACAGATTAGGTATTTACAATGTTAATATATTTGTTTCACCAAATTTAGACCAAACCAAAGCAAAATTCACCAATAATTTTTTTGTTACAGATAATTTTGTGAAAGAACTCCGCACTTTATGCAAAAAAGTGACGTACTTCATAATAAAACTCAACCACTAAATGGGTTTAACTCACCATAGCACATAACGCATCCACCAACAAAGATATTTCATTATTTCCTTGTCTCGACAAAATCAACGACTTATTTTGCAAAACTAAGGGGATGTTCTGCAGAAGCAAATGCAACACTTCCCAATCTGCGATAAAAAAAATATGAAAACCTGACCAAGAAACTCAACTCAACTGACCTTTTTCTTGAGTTAAACAAGTGACGAAAATCTTAAAAGCTGGTCTCAAAGGAACTGATGTAATTATGCACGGAGCCGGTAATGTGATCGCAGGCGAGATAGGTGGGGGCGAACCCATAGGCCCTCGTTCGGTCCCTCGATATGTTATGCATAAATAAGGACTAAAGTGCACCTTTCCGTTCGCGTCGATACAGCCGACGTGGTACAACGAATCGGCGCGCATTTTTAAAAAACATTCGAAAATCTACGACGAATTCACGTCAAAACACAAACACGCCCTAAATAAACTTTCACCTTATATCGCAATTCGGGATGATCCTCGAAGATTTTCGGTCTCTTATAGTGCCGTTCCAGAAATGAAACCAGCATCATGTAAATTCTGACCGCATGAAGAGAAGGTAGTTTGTATATTTTGTGAGCGAAAAGGTCGATGAATTTTGTTATTATGCTTTTCATATCAGAAACCTCGGTTTCGCTCGGCACGGCGTCTCCTGCAAATTGTTCAAATGGTCGCAAGAGCATCTGCAAATTACTTGGAGTAGTAACATGGATCAATTATTTTTCAGATATGCACCTTTTCAATAATATCCAGTAATTCCAGGCAACGTTTCGATTCGCAATCGTAACATAAATCTATAAGCAACTCTCCCACTGCTATTCGGATGATCGCGTCTGAGTCGTTCCCAACTGAGTCCAAGTGCGCCACCACTATACGATCGATTAATTCGTCTTCATATTCATATCTAGAAATGTTCACATGTTACAAGACGTAAACAACATAATGAAAAAAAAATAAACTCTTTTTTTGACGTTGATTTTATAAAAAGTTAAACTGTCAACATTCTCTGAAAGAAGATTCATACAGTTATAAATACACCTGATACGTATTTCGTTCCTTTATTATGACATATCAATTGGTTTCTAATGGTCGTTTAAAAAGTTACATTACAGTTACGTACATACAGGGTGGCCCATTAGTGCGAGGTAGGTGGATATCTCGGAAAGATTGGGGTTAGAAAAAAACTTTGGCAATGAAAGTTGTGCAAATCAATGAGCTGCACATTTAAAATTATTTTCATTTATACAAGGTGTTCTATAAAAGTGCGACATACCAAAGTTATGTTATTTTAAATGGAACCACCCATTTTTATTACAAATTTGGATTCTTTCGGAAATTCTAATGTGGCTTTATGCATTATACAGAGTGTCAAAAATGGAGTGTTTTCGCATTATTTCACTTTTTCGGAAAAATTGATTTTTTGAAAAAATTAAATAACTCAGTTATCCTGGAATTTATCCAACTGCGATTTCGCATGGTTGTCTATTCAAAAAATTCATGGTTTTCGAAATATTGGCAATTTAACATTTTTTTTTGTTGCACAAATGCTATTGATTTCTTTTAATATGAGTGGTTATTCCTAGTTGGCCATGATGGCGTTACAAAACAATCATCTGTCAAGGTTATGTCAAACTGTGTGTATCAAACTAAGAAATGCCAACAAGTTAACTGTACCGACTGTGAGTGTTAAAGTGCATATCGTTATCAAAGCGATAACTTATTATGCTTGAAACACACGTGTGTCGATAAAGCCAAGTAATTACTTGTACAGTATTACACACGCAACGAAAGAACACCTGGCTTTATCGACACACGTGTGATTCAAGCATTTAAAGTTATCGCTTTGGTAACGATATGCACTTTAACACTCACAGTCGGTACAGTTAACTGTAACACATGTAATAAAACTATCACATGTTCTTAATATAACTTTATCACATTGTCCATAAATAATAAATAAATTTAAGTAATCTTCGTTTTGTATAATTTAAGCGTCCCGGCATGATTATTGAAAATTTTTAACAGTTTGACATATCCTTGACAGATGATTGTTTTCTAACGCTATCATGGCCAACTAGGAATAACCATTCATATTAAAAGAAATACAATAGCATTTGTGCAACAAAACAAAGTTAAATTGCCAATATTTCAAAAACCATGAATTTTTTAATAGACAACCTTATACAAAGTCAACCTTATTTTTGATGCTAAATGAAATAAAGTTATAAAAACAGAGTGCTTGCATTTAAAAAAAATGACTTTTAACGTGTTTTTTGAATTTAATTTTAATCCTTTTTTTTTATCGCCCTGTATTAATTTATTATCAAAATATCGACATAGCCCACTAAAATAGGTCCCTTGCTACAAGGAAACCTATTCAATTAAATAATAAAAGCATTAGTATAGGACAATTTATAATTTTGTTTAGGCCTGAAAACGTCATTTTTGACATAAAATTTAAAATAAGTCCAAAACAGTTAGACTTAGGTATAAGACATTATACACAAAAATGTGTCTAGAATTTTGTGCAAAATTCAAAATAGAATAATATATAGGGTGTTCCATTTAAAATAAGCAAGTTGATACATACTTCCGGTATAACCGGAAGTGTCACCATCTGAACTTTTTTAGCGAACTGCCCCCCGTCGATGTTAGTATACTACCAAATTTTCAAATTTTTCCCATGTACAGTTTTTCTATAATCTATCGATGGCGTTCCCGGTGGGACACCCTGTACTTGAAAGGGGCATTTGACAAGGTGGAGAAAGAACTGCTTGAACGAGAACATAGTGGGCGTAATAGAAGAAAGGAGGAGGAAACTTTCTGCAGAACAAGAGTGAGGGAGAGTTAGGAAATGAATTCAGACTAAAGACAGAATTAAAACAAGGATGCCCATTGAGTCCGTGTTTGTTTGTGCTATACATAGGAGATATAGAGGAGGAATTGTAAAAGCGACAAGTGGGAGTAATTGTGGTGGAAAAGAGGAATTGTGGTGATAAGAAAATATTTAATGGAAAAAAAGTTGGAAAACGAAGATGATGAAGTTTAAGAAAAAGGGAAAGAAAGAAAAGGAAAATGGGAGAAAAGAAAAATTAGAAAAAGTGAACAAATATAGATATTTGGGATATATGGTAAGTTATGATAACAAGGATAAACAGAATATCAAAGAAATAGAACAGAATGAAAATAAGAAACAGGTATATGGGGGATGGAAGAAAGAATATTTGAGAAAGACCTACAGAAAAGAAGTTGGTTATTTGATAGGATAGTCAGAGGAGTAATGATATATAGTGGAAAAAAGGTAAAATTGGAGAGGTTAAAGATTCAGACATGAAGAAGAGCAATAAGGTATGAAGAGAAGATGGAAAGCAAGAGAGAGAAACATATTATTTGAATGATGTAAGGAAATAGAAATGCAAAAAGAAAAATTTGGAGAAGAGAAAATGAGAAAAGATACGATGAATAAAAGAAAGAAAGAAGAAGTGTGGAAGCGGTGATAGTAAGGAGAGATCATGATTCACAAGCACAAGGGAAGTGCGGAGACAATAAAAGAAGGAAAGTACAATGAGAAATATTAGGAAAATAAGGACGGAAGATACTGATAGCGAGATTTAGGGTAGGGAATGAAGAAAGGGAAAGTAAGTATTGGTAGAAGGACGAGGACAGAAAGTTATAAAAAAATTAAAGTGAATAGGTAGTGTTTTGTTCAATTACTTAAATATCTTTAATAAGTTGTTAAGTTGTTTAAGCAATAGTGTGTAAAGAAGCCGAATTATTTTATTATTGTAAAAGAACAAATAAAATTTAATTTATTAATCATAAGATTGTTTTTTTTAAATAAATCCCACAATGCAAAAAGGCTTACATTGACATAAATGAAAGTTAGACTTACCTATTTAATTTAATAACTTTTGACAAAACGCTAAGAGCTTTCAAACGTACATTAGTCCTAGTCTCTTGTCGGTAATATTTCTGCATCAAATTGTTTAGATTGGTAAACCACAATTGTCGAATCGGCATAATATCCTGCGCAAGGTACGAGATCAATTTAAATATAGATGTTTCCGGTCTCGCCAAAGGACATTCTCCTATCAATTCGTAAAACTGATCTAAAGAACCGTAAAAAGAACCGACTTCTATATAATTCTCGATGGTGTTAAGAGTTTCGTGGAAATGCGATACAACCAACTTATGTGGAGTCACTTCCGGATCTGCACCTGCAAAAACATTTTAGCTTTTCGTTGAGAAGAAGAAGGAAAAATACTTATTTGACGAATTATGATCGAGAGGATTGTGATTATAACATCCCATTCGGGATCGTGTAGGTGCAACCCTAAGTTCGTAACAAGCCTTTGCATGCTTAGCATAACTTCGTATGTTACTATCGGTTGGTTGGATTCGGCGGCCTAAAAGCTTAGGTGTATATTTAGACTACAACTACTTTCAGCGTTACTTGTTGTATCGATGGTAACACAGAGCTTGGTGGACATTTCAGGTTTCCTATAGGATGAGTGCACCAAAGTCCCATGTTGATGAAAAATACTGCGCCTCGTAACAAGCCACTGTCTTGGCGAAGGGTCGGTTCCTCTAGCATCTGGCACATAGTGTAAAGCGACGCGTGCCCCATATGTGTACCTAGTAAATTACGCATGACCTAGAAATTACAATAGAGAACGCATTGCGACACCAATTATATGCATAAATACCTGCCAACTAAGTTGGCAATACAATTCTCCATTCACTGTACGGCATAAAATTGCGATAAAATGTGGTAAAATGTCAGAAGGTAAGTTACTATACGCTAATATAGTGTCTAAGACTTCAATGCATGCTTTGACTACTTCTGTTTGATTTGTAGAACAACACAGCATTGCCATTTGCCTGCGAACATTTAAATAATTGGTAATAATATGTAAGTACGGTATACAGAGTGATTTTTTAAAGCGATCATTAGAAAATTTTCCATTTGCGATTGTAGAAAAAATTAATGCCGACGTTATCGACGATTCCGAATCTAAGTAAAATATTTTCAATATGGCAGCACTTCCGGAAATCGATGTCAAGTTTGTTAATTTAAATACCAACCCCGCATTATCAATTTTTTTTCACATCCGCAACGCGATTTTGAAGATAAAACATGCCACATGTCGACACTTATCTGTCATAGTTTTTCCTCAATGTATTCAACAATGAATTACTCCTCAACCATTTAAGATGAATACCGCCTACTATGATTTTTTAAAAATCGGAATGAGAAAATGTAAAAAACTCAATTTTTCAAATGGCACCTGTCAATTTTCTTAACGAAAATCGATGTAGAATTGAATTACGGTTTTTATTATTCAATATTATAATTTTTTTAAAAAATTGTAGGAGACTATGTAACATCTACCGAATCATCTACCCAATCATAAAATATGTTCGAAATGTGCACCATTTTGGTTTAAACAATCCAAAATTCGATCGTATACGGCTCTGGTGGTGGCATTTCTTACTTCATTCCTATCCAACCCATTCATGACTGTCGTTATTTTTAATTGCAGGTCTTCCAGGTTTGCGGGTGAGGTTTCATAAACTAGATCTTTCACTCGCCCCCATAAATAAAAATCAAGAGATGTGAGATCTGGCGATCTTGGAGACCAAAGCCAAGGACCCTTATTACCCCACCATCTGCAATGAAATAAATTTTCCAATTTCGAATCTATAATACGTGTTGAATGTGCCCCATACGTTTGATACCAGGAATTTATTGCTTCTTGGATGGGAAGATTATAAAGGAAGTCCTCCACAATATCATTGAGAATAGCCAAGTATCTCGTTCCATTCAAATTTTTGTCATACATGTGCCAGACCAACCGATTATCCATGAGCAGACAAAACACATTAACAGAAAATTGTCTTTGGTTCTCAACTTCGGAAATTAGGTGTGGATTTTCAGCAGCCCAGAAATGCCGGTATTTATCCTGTTAAAAATCCCTTCCTGACAAAAATTTCGCTTCATCTGTCCAAATAATTATTCGGCAAAAATTAACATCCTCTTGAATTTTTGTCAAAAGTTCTTCGCAAAAAGTTAGACTTTTAGGATAATCAGTTGGACGTAGCGCCTGCAAACGAACGAACGAACGAATAGGGGTGCCTTTTATGCACATGCATAATGTTTGAATAGAGGAGTAAGTCAGTTCCAAATCCGAAGATGCCGCTCTTATGGATGCTCTTGGAGACGCACCGAAATAGCCCAAAACGTTGATTTGGAGAAACTTCCAAAAAAAATGTATGCATTTATCTTAGATGGTTGAGGAGTAATTAATTATTGAATACACCCTTCTATTTGCAAAACATTGAAGAAAAATTGACATAAGTCAAAAACTATGACAGATAAGTGTCGGCATGTGACATTTTTTATTTTCAAAATCGCGTCGCGGAAATTAATAAAAATTTGAAAATGTTGAGGTTGCCATTTAAATTAACAAAGTTGACATCGATTTCCGGAATTTCCGCCATATTGAAAATATTTGACTTCGATTCGGAATGGTCATAACTCGGCATTAATTTTTTCCGATTTTTTTCTACAATCACAAATAAAAAATTTTCTAATGGCCGCATTAACAAAATCACCCTGTATACAGTATGTCTACTCAAGTTGGAACTATATTGAAAATTTTGTTATTATCGGGTTTTTAAAAAAGTTATTCATGGTCCAAAACTTCAAATGCGACCATCAGATATCAATTTTTTTAAACCTTATACGAAGTTTGTCAAAAAATATAAATTTTGCTCAAGATATCATTATTTTTTACAATACAGAATGATGAAAAGTTGTTTTGAGTTAAAAGTTAAATGTCCAAATATGAAATTATTGCCATTTAGTATGAAAATTCAGGTTTCGTGATTATTTACGTTATAAATTTCAGTACTAAATCCCTCTTATCTGTTAAAAATATGATAACCTTTCAATTTCAATTTTGCAATTTAAATATGTAATGAATGCATAATAATTATTTATTTTAGGAATTGTAGGTGGATATATCGAAGCTATAGAAGATTGAATTAAAATTTAATTATGCTTGTTTCTGTATATGTTTGTTTACTAAATATTATTTGTATGGATTTTCCTATTTCTAAAATAAATAGGTAATTATTATGCATTCATTACGTATTTAAATTGCAAAATTATTCAAAAACATTAACTAATGGAAAGGTTATCATATTTTTAACCGATAAGAGAGATAAATTCAGTATTGAAATTTATAACTACAAATATTTATAATGCAAAACTTAAATAGGTAATCATGAAACCTGAATGCTAAATAGCTGTAATTTCATATTTAAACATAACTTTTAATTCAAAATAACTTTTCATTATAACATTCTTCTGTATTGTATAAAATAATGGTACTTTTACTTTGAGCAAAATTTAAATTTTTTGACTAACCTCGTATATGGCTTTAAAAACCTGACATCTAATGGTTGCACTTTACGTTCTAGACTATGCAGAACTTTTTTTTTCAAAAAACCAACGATTAAAAAGTTTTCCATATAGTTTCAACTTAAGTGTATGTATTCAATATTAGCAAATGATAAAATATTTTCAGAGAGAAAACGCCTTAGAACATTAAGATTGGATGCCGCTTCAAAAGCAATGTACCCATAAGTCCATAAATGTTTTGTATTATCTTACAGAAGAGGAAAAAAAGTGCACAGCGAATTTTATAAACGTTGACTTGGCAGTGCACTGTAAATGTAAACTTTATGAATGTTAATTTGTGATAGGATTCCTTCTAACAAGGTATTCTTTAGGGGATAAGGATGCGAAACAAAGGAATTAGTTAATTCATCGACATTTCAGCCACTAAGTTTGTGTCGTCTTCTTCAGGACATTAAATTAAACGTCCTAAATGAGGCAACATAATACTGAGATGCAGAAACGTCGACAAATGAATTGACTAGTTCTTTGTTTCCCATATTAACTACTAAAAAAGGTGTTGTTGGAAGGAAGCCTATCACAAATTGATAAATTGAGAGAGATGAATTTGAATCTTGTGTCTTCACAAATCCAGTTGAATTAGATAGTTTACGCCATGAGAGAAAGAATAAGCATAAAGGTAAATCAAAAGTTGTGTTTCTTCAAATGAATAAAATCCTGATTTTTTGAAGAAAATAGAAAAATAAACAAAAGTTAAGATATAAACAGTGACAAAGTAAAGAGAAAACCATTTAAACTTACAAAACAAGTTCTGATATTGAATTTTCCATATAAGCAGCGTTGAATTTAATAAAAGTTTTCAAGACTTCCAAAAATTCAAGTTTCAACTTGGAAGTAGTAACTTCTGGTACCAATTTTAAGAGAAAAGGAGCCACCTCCTCCTCGAAGTAGCAAGCGTCCTTTCCATTATTAGTCAAAGCTTGAAACAACTCAAACCTTTGCACAACGTCGTCTGGATGATCGTGTACCTTAACCACTCTAAAAAAATGAGCCCTCATTAAAGTGAGACGTTCATTCTGTCCTTTAAGTAAGCACTGTAGAAAATGAAAAGCCAAATGTCTCAGTTCTTCAGGTTGTTCTTTTGTAAACAAATCCTGCAACAACACCCACAGTTTCTCAACCACTTTCTGAAAGATAAATTACAGTGTAACACCAATATTATTCATCAAACTAACATACATCTTTAAGTTTATTTGCTAAGACCACATCGCACATCTCTTTGACCGCTTTTAAGCGAGTCGCATGAGGCGATTCGCTACTTATTAAACGCTCCATATCTTCTGTTAGTACAAATTCAGGTCCCGACTTGTATCCTTAACAAGAAGCATCATTAGCATTAATATATTAGACCGAATTTGGTAAGAAAGTTACCTGTTCCACCTTTATTTGTTCGGAAGTATTGTTTGATTTTCTGAAAGGATTTATTTTCCTTATTTTCTTTTGCGTTTCCGCTCATTGTTAATTTCAAATTTTATTGAGAACAGGTAAAACAGAATCATAAAAAAAGTTTAAGATTAAAAAATTTAATCAACGGACATAACCTGTAACCTCACATCGGTTTACAGCGTTGCCAATTTTGAATAAAGCCGGTGTTTTTTTAGGCTCACCTAAAACCATTGAGTAAGAACTTTTTATTCAATGCTAAAACTAAAATTTTAATAAAATTGAAATAATTACATCTGAAAGTTGAAAAAATAAAGAGTGAAAATAAATAATTATTTTAAAAATATTATTTCAAAAAACTGGCGCCACTTATAGAGTTTTTGTTGAGAAGCGGTTGTAAAATATAATAAGAAAACGAGTGATTAATTTACAAAACTTTACACAAAATTTTAGTTAAAATCGTCCTGTCTACTTAAAATTATTTAAAAATTTTCAAGGCACAATAAACCTTATGCAAGGCATAAAGTTACTAAGCAAGGAACTCTTTTCAGCGCCATCTCTTGAGTTTTTGTAGTTCAATTTTTTTTAATTTTTATTGTCCTGTTGTTAGTAGTAGTATTCAAATTCTTGCAGGTTGGCATTATTAAACTTAAGGGGTGATTTGCTGTAATCAACAAACGTAATATTATTGTATTTTTATTTTAGTATCAGGTCGGCGCTGATGAAACTCGTGTTTTCTTGCAGTTTTTGGTGTTTTTTTTTCTACTTCGGAGTTTTTCATAAAACTGAGGTATTTGGAGAATAAATAAAATTCGAAGGATTAGTGAAAGTGACTTATTTTATTGATATATTCTTTGTATCACAAAGTGACTGACAAATTATACGAAACCCCAATTGTTTTTTTTTTATAAATACAAATTATGCAGATAAAGAACGTAAAACATAATAAAAATTGTAACGAACTAATCGAAAACGTAATTAAGTGTTGGACGTAGCTTTAAGAATTGACGCTAAGAAGTCGGGATCTTCTTGTTGCTGTCCAACCCACCACATTATGAGTGCATTTTCGTACGGCAAGACGGCCCTCGTGTGATGTAGAGGATCCTGGGTGCGATGTTGTCCTGATGACGTAGCCATGATTGGTCGGTAGGGATGTAGGCTAACTCCATTACAGCAGTCGTTGTGCAGTGGTAGCTGCAGAAGAAAGTTTCGTTAGAGAGTGTACAGTAAAGACGGGAGATATGTTCTTACCTCCATATGTACAGTGGGTGCGACGCTTTGAGTAACATCCCACACTTGTACTTTTCCATCGGTGCCACCGCTCACCAGCCATCTTCCGTCCCTGGACAGGTCGATGGATATTTTCTGGTTGGTGTTGCACTGCCTCGGCAAACAGAATAACGGCCTTCCTGGTACCTAAAACACCAACAACGGTAAACAAATAATGAAAAATACAACATTACCGGAATTTCCTTTAAAATATATGATGAAATCGACGAAGTACTCTTACTCGTAGATCCCAGCAGATAATTTCGTTGTCTTTCCTAGCACCACTGTACAGCCTCGTTCCGTCCAAGGAGAACGCCATAGTCGTGATCCCTCCCTTGTGTCCCGTAAGTTTACATAAATGCCGGAATGTGCCATCGCTTTGGGACGCCAATTCGATTGTATTTTTCCAAGTTCCTACACACAACAAGAAAATCGCGTCAGAAATAGTTTAAAGGAATTCGCATCGAACTACCTGAATTTTTTAACCTTAACCGAATTTTAATGAAAATAACGGCGTCACAGCATGTACTGAAAACAAATGATATTTAAATTTTAATTGGAAAATACAAATGACATCGGCTTATTTCTAATACCAAGACCGTGTAGACGACGTACTTGCGACTCAGGATCAAAAAATCATTATCGTTTGAATGTTTACAGAAAGTCTAGTTTAGTTACTGATTAATGTGCTGAGAGGGCTCTAGCTTTAATTAACTTCAGTTTAGAGCACCATATGAATTTAACAAGCATCTAATAAACATAGCGATTCTGTGACTCTTTGAGGAGACAACGATCACAAAAATATGACATATTATTAAATTGTCAATATGAAATGTATACTCGTATTCAGAAAAAAGCAGTTGGGTCATCAATTAATGTAAAAAGTAAAAACAACTGTTATTATTTATCATGGCATGTTTGCTTCTTCTTCAAATACGAGGGTTTGGGCATAAGACAAGGATACTATTTTTTTTCTGTCCCGACATTTCGCCCTGCGACTTTGATCTCATTCGAGAGATTAAGAATCCACTACGTGGTAAGCGGTTTGCAACACGGTCTTTAGGTCTGGGTTTGACAGGTCAACTTTATGTGTTCTGTGTTATCATTCTTTTGCGCCGTGAAGGCCATATTGCCCTGTATACTACCGTAATAAATTAGTGTGTTACAATATTTCACTGCTATTCATTGTCCACACATGTAATTAACACCTTCTCCTTTCGTATGTATATATCACATCTTCCAACAGGATTGGTATCTTCAAGAAAAAAAAATAGTTGCCATGATTTTTGTCCCAACCTTCTTACATTTTTTCCAAAAAATAAAAACTTAAGTTTTGCTCGTACCGCATTTATCAGTCGTTAAAAAAATAATGCCCTTTTTTCACTAGTTAGATAAATACGTATTCTGTCACACACCGATTTTGTTTTACTTTTTCGAGATAAGTTTTGTGCCGGTTTGTAACGACAACGTATTCCATTTCTGTCTGCCGCTTTTCCCATCTTCAATTTTCTTAAAGCTTCGTCCAATTCTGTTTTTTATTCCCCCTTCCCTTATTTCTCCTTCTATTCTTTCTATAACATGTATTATGTGTTTCTCTTCGTTTCCTTTTTTCATCTATTTTTACAAACTCCTATGCTTGTACTTCATTCCTGATCTCTTTTATTTTCTGTTCGATCCTTTCTCTATATTCTATTTTCTCTTCTCACATCCTTTTTACATTCTCTTCTTATATTTTTATATTCTCTATATTTATTTTTCCATTTTCTTCTTCCTTTTCTCATATTTTATTTGCTCTCTCACATTCCCCATTCCACAATCGGCTTTTACATCATATTTTTTAAGTTAACTCTCAATTTCCGTATTTCAGTTTAACATTGTCCATCCATACCCTCTCTTCACATAATTCTAGTAGTTTTTTACTCTGTCCATTAATTTTTTTATCTTTCAGAATTCCTCTTTTTTTGTTTTCCATTTCCACCCCCATTCCTTCCCAATTCTGGTGTTCAAATCTATATCTATACATCCTATAATAATTCTTTTATTCCCATATAACTTTATTTCGTATTTTCCCCTTCCTCACTTTAATGTAGTTTTCATCGTTCCTTTTGTCTCAATTATCTCCATTCTTTCTCCCACTCCTTTCTTGCCCCAGTAATAATTCCTCCTTTTACCCGCCCCTTCTTTTATCCCTTTCCGCAAATTGATCATCCCTTATCAAGTTCTATGGCAATTTATTACTCCATATTTCCCAATCTCTTTGTTCCTTCTATGTTTCTACCAGCCCTACCATTTTAAAGTTTCTTATACACCGCCAGAACACTTTTTATTATTTAATTCCGCGATGTTCCAAAATAATATTTTATTTTTGCTTATATTTTTTTTATTTCCTCCCTATATCAATCTTTTCTCTCCCTCATTCTCCACCCACTTTCTTTCTTCTCCCCCCACCTATAATTTCAAATATCCCGTGTTTACCCTATTTTCTCATCTTTCCATTATCTTTGCCACCGTTCTTATTCTCACCTGTATTTCCGTTTCCTTTTTGTTCATGTCCTCATTAATGAATATGTTGCTATCTTTCATCTTCCTTTTATTTCTCAATATATCCAATTTGACTTCTTGTATTTTCATTTTATTATTATTCCTTTCCGTATTTCTGTTGCTTTCTTAACCGACTTTTCCATCCCAATCTTTGTTCTAAACATTTCTTCTACCTGCTTTCTTATTTTCTTTTCACATTCCACTTCCATTCCTTTAATCACAACATTTTCCTTCTTTTTTCTTTTCCAACGTTTCCACCTCCTTTTCTAATTACTAAACTTTGTCTTCCAGTCGTTTACACTTGGCCTCTGGAATCTCATTTATTTTCATTTCATCTATAATTTCCCTTGCTTCATCTTTTGTTGTTTATTCCTGATTCAATTTTATTTCCTTTCTTCCTATTAACATGTCTTTCCATACATTCTTCATCTCCTCCAATTCCCTTCCTCCCTTTTTCCTTTTTTACTTATGTCTTTCCTTCTCCGGGGATCGAATATTTTCTTGTTTTTCCTAAATATCTTGTACAGTGCTTCTTCTGACATTCTCTTGTTTTTTCTTTCATTCTTTATTTCACTTGTTGCTCATACACTACTATTATTTCAGCAAGTACTACGAACGCATAAATATTTACCTATAACTTTTGACCTTAAGGTCATAGGTCAAAATGATTAAGACAAACATATTTAGTAATAAAAACAAAAATTAATTTTTGAAGCTTGGGGAGAGTGGGTGTGGCCAACCCCCCAGGAGGTTTAAAGTTTCAAAAACCCTTGTATCCAGACCTCCTTAAAATCCTCTATCGAATGGTGTATTCAGTTTCTTTTTTAAACACCTCGGAGGAGATGAACAGACAGACAGACAAACAAACAGAGATTTCAAGAAAATTACAATAATTAGATCTACGAAAAGTTAAGTTATTTCTTACTCAAACAAAAAGTTTACATAAACTTAGGTCATAAACGGCTTTGTTTTTATTATAGGGGGTGTTAAAACAATTTAAAAAAAAGTTCTTTGTAAATAACTAGAAGACGTAAATTAGTAGTAAGTTGAAACTTGGTGACAGTTTTTTACACAGAGAAATTTTTTAGACCAACAGTGGTTTGTATTAATTTACCAGTGGCGTGCACAGAGGTAGTGCTTGAGGTTTAATTAAAAAAAATTATGGTTTTCAATTTTTTTCGGATTTTGATAAGAATTTATGGTTTAGCAATTAAAACCACACAAAATACATCTATCGAGCTTTTTGGCTCAAATTGGCTCTTTTCATAAAAAAGAAAAAATAAAACTATGCATAATCATTAATACCTAAGGCGTTATCTCTGCGAACGTCACTTGTAAAATGATGCAAATCACTTTGGTTTAAAATGGTTTATAACATTCCTCTAGATAGGTTAAAAACTGTCACTAAGTAACAACGACATACTAATTTGCGTATTCTAGGAAAAACGTTTTTTAAAAAAAATATTTCAACACTCTATATAATAAAACCAAAACTTTTAAGACCTATGTTTACATAAAGTTTTTGTCTTAATAAGTAAGGAACATCAACCTAAAGTTTGGGCTCATACTTAATTAACACCTTGTGTCTAGCAAATCCAAATAAATAAACAAGCAATAAATATAATTATGATAAAAGTTGGTGATGCCATCTCGTGATATGGTAGGTACTATGTCCAAAGTAATAAAAACTCGAAAAATTACCAACAGTTACAAAAGTTGCGCAAACGATCTTAAACCGCCCATTGTAAAATAAGGAAGATAATTGTATTTTATTTATTAATTTATTCGTATTGTACATTTTAAATATTGTATTGTGATGTAAGTGTTATGTACAGTGCCCCAGAAGATCAGTATTAACCTGTGTAATGTGGTGACGAAACCGTGTGCAATAGTGGATTGGTCCGTCTTGGCAAAGCATTTGTTTCAAGGTTTAGGAAAACCACTAAAACCTAAACATGCGACAGCCGTTTCTTTCTTCAGGGACTTGTCAGGAGTGAGATAACAAATAAAAATTCGCCTTTCATAACTATACTTACATCATTATGTTGGTAACTATCAAATCATTAAAATTAATACATAAAATGCATTTAGTCTAGGAGATCGAGGACACCACTATTGTTCTTACAACTCACATCACGTGTGCAGTGTTGAAACACACACATTATGGAAAAATAGAAACCATACAATGTAAATTACAATGCAAACTATAATTTCCATTCTTAAACTAAGGAAATTTAAAACGTACAGCCCAATAGTGAATTTGAGTTAACAAAAGCCCTTCTATCTCATTTTTATTTTATAATAATAATTGCCAAGATTAAAACCTGACAAAGCATTAATAAAATCAACTCCCTATTCCCACACAGCACATCAATCAATTCCACATAAATTCTTACTAGGGTAGATAATTCATTCAATTGACAAATGTTCCTCAAAATGACCCTCACACTTTCTTATCTGTACTTGACAACGCCCACTTAATGTTAATTTACCCCATAAATATCAATAAATGTGATGAATGTAAATATACATAAAAAAAAAATACATTACCTATGGCGACGACCCCAGGTTGCGCAAGACTAGCAACCAAACAAGAAGCCGGATGCTGAGTAGCATACTCCAGATATTCTCGACCTGGTCTACCAGTATTAAAAATCTTGACGTTCTTCTTGTAACCGCAAAAAATGTTCTGCCCATCTGCCGAAAATGCCACACTAATGGCAGCTTCTAACTCATCGACGTTGTTGTAACCCCTATAAGTACAACGTAAATCCCCGGTGAAGGCATCCCATAGATGAATAGGACCTTCGTGACCACTTGCTGCCCAACTACAAGAAACTTGTTACACAACCAAGTTTTGAATAACAACTGCTACTTACCAACAAGTTGCTGGGTTACTGCTATTCATGCCGGGGTACCAGCAAAAATCGTATATTAAGCCACCTTCAGGTACGCTAACAGCCGGTGATAGTGGATTAACTGGTCGGCTGGTTAGCATAGAGTCCCCCGTGTATAAATCAGAAGGTAGCTCCATGACATGTGTGCCAGCACCTCTAACCACTGTGAGCAAACAAGTACCGTCCGGAGACCATTTGCACGATTTAAGGTAATGCTGATCATCATAGTTGGGCCACTGGCAACGAGCTAATTCTAAGCTAGTGTGCTGAAAATTGTAATTTGCGTAACCCACGTATGTACCTTCAAACGTATTCATTATTAGAGCATTTACAGTTCTATATTTAAATCAGTTCTGTATATCACAAACACCGTTAATAATCACAAAAAAACCGTTTAAAATGACAGATAAATGGATTTTTCAAAGGAAAAACTTATATTTTTACAAGGCTTGGTTTGTTCGACGTGAAATTATGTACTTTAAATTCAAGGTTGCCACAACTACAAAGCAAATACGTTTGTCAGCGTTGCCAGTGACTATAAAAATGTTTGCGTGATTTTTATTAAGATTCGTATTTAAATAGACCCGATCAGTGGTGACGTCAAATTAAACCGCTAAAATCAAAATTCGGTATTTGGCAAAATTGTGGTCGAAAAAGTGAACCTTAAGTACATGGACTTAAGGGTGATAATAAAATAGGTCAATAAAAAGTGGTTGGTTTTCCAATATACACACATAAATAAGAGAAATCGTTGTCATATTCACTAATTCTGAACCTTTATCTTTCATCTAGTATCAATATTACATTTTCAAATAGCATATTTTTATTATAAATTAAAATTAATTTTTATACTACAAATACATGCGCAGAAATCAGCTGGCGGGAACAGTAATTTTAGAAATACGCACCGGGTTAACCATAACCTAATTACTATGAAGTACTATTAAATTAAACTATAAATTACGTATTATAAAGAACAAACTAATGAAGTAAACGAGTCAATAAGCTAATAAAGAAACAAGAGTAACGCCAGGAACAACAAAGGAAAACAGCAATTACAAAGTATAAGGTTAACCCGGTGCGTATTTCTAACATTACTGTTCCCGCCAGCTGGTTTTTGCGCATGTATTTGTAGTATAAGTTAATTTTAATTTATAATAAAAATATGCTATTTGAAAATGTAATATTGATACTAGATGAAAGATAAAGGTTCAGAATTAGTGAATATGAAAACGATTTCCCTTATTTATGTGTGTATATTGGAAAACCAACCACTTTTCATTGACCTATTTTATTATCACCCTTAAGTCCATGTACTTAAGGTTCACTTTTTCGACCACAATTTTGCCAAGTACCGAATTTTTATTTTAGCGGTTTAATTTGACGTCACCACTGATCGGGTCTATTCAGCATTTGCATCACGTGACATTTATTTCAGTTTGGTGTACAAACAACAATATACATAACCTCTGTTTACTAAGTTCCTTATACTTGAGTGCGATTTATACGTGAATTAACTTTTGCGTAGCCCAAATCGTGTTTTTAAAAAGTTATTTTATTTCAGAAAAACGTTACAAATTCATATATCTATATACCTATTGTAAGATGTTAATGAATTGAGCGTAAAATTACAACTAACTGATATGAAGTGTACAATGTCTTATATATGTTTACATATTTGCACTCAGCAGTTTAATATATTTCTTCGTGAGATAATTCCTCCCGTCAAAGATTCAAATTCATCGTGTCTGCGTGAATAGCTATCTATTTTACAAGTTTCTCAATAAGTAAAACATTTTCAAATTTTACTTCGATTGGAAGTTTATTGGGACCTAAAGTTTTTTTTATATTTTTAATTCTTTGAAAAAATCTTTCGTTTTTACTAGGGTGCATTGTTTTCAGTCTAGCAACAATTACTGAATTTTCTACATCTTGAAGTATCAAATAAATAATGTTAAACAATCCAATAATTTGATTGATTGTGTCTTTAATTTAATTTGGTTCATTTTTAGTTAAGCTTTAACCTGTTTACCGTTATGTTAAAATTATCAATTAATTGAATCGATAAAGAACTTTGGTTTTTTATATTTTCCGGCCGTTAATGTCTTTTGATTATTTTGAAGTTCTGCTGTTAGTTTTTCGTATCGTTCGCCATCATTTACGTCTAAGTTTCCAGAAATGGATTTGAAAATCGAGCCTAGGCTATTTACAAGACCACGTTTGACTCTTTCAGGATGCGATATAATTTCTGTTAGTTTATTTTCTATTTTCTGTTCCATAAAATGTAATATTTTGAAATAATTTGAACTGTCTTTTAAATAGTTTTAGTTTTTGGTTACAAAGTGTTACTAATTTGTCTGAGTGTATTTTTAGTTTATTTATTTGAAATTAAAGGTTTGAGATCGTAAAAAATGAATTAATTTATAATAATAATTTTTGATTTTTGTTGTGTCTAATTTATGGGTAAGATGCCAGTATTACTTTCCAAATTTTATTTTTCCTTTCTCGGCGAATCCAGAGATGCCGGTCAAACTTAAAAGAAATTTTTAATTAATTTTCAAAGTTGAAGATTTTTCTTAGTGGACGTTTGAGATTGTTCGTGTGAACCTTTTCTTGGGTATCGGTAGTAACTGTTTTATTTTGTTAGTAAATGTAAGGTGTATTTTCGTGATAGAAAATGTCATATAATATTCTTTGCAAACGTTTAGGATTGCTATTTTTTCTTCTTCGTTTAGGTGATCTGTTCGAATTTGGTTTAAATTTAACTGTTTAAAACAATCAGTTTCGATGTGATTTAAGTCAAAGTATTCAGTTTCCGTTCTATCAAATTTTTCTACTGTTATTGATTGTGAAAAGTCTAATGTAATTGAATCAGTGGTGTTATTTAAGATTGTGGTTAAAGCTTTGCCATTTTCTGCAATAGCGAGGCTTCCAGGTATCTCACAATTACGGATTTTTTGATGAGAGATGAAGACTTTACCGTCACTAATTGAAGTTGGAATTTTAATGACTTGTTGCATTCTAGGTTCTCTCGTAATTAAATTTAGTTTTTTTTTTGAGTGGAATAAAATAAAAGTTTAACTTTGCTGTGTGGCGTTATTAAATAACCACTTTTGAAGTCTAAATTTGCTTCTAGAAATTTTAAATTATCTAGTCCTATTAAACCATTAAATGTGTTGTGAAATTTAAACAAATAGAATTTTAATAATTTAGGTTCAGGTAGTTGAAATAATTTTGACCCTGATATTAATGTAGGTATTATATTTATGTGTAGATTTTTGAAATACTGTTTAAACTATAAATGGGTCGGTTTTGATAGAGTTTAGAAAATATTTAAACGCGATTTCGGAATCGATAAATGATTTTGTTGATCCGGAATCGATCAAAATTTTTTAATTTTGTTCTGGAAAAATTATGTAGGTAGGGAAGTTCATTGGAATTTGTTGTATTAATTGGAATTACTTGTGGTACTATGTGTTCAGACTTGGTGGAGGCGTTTTCTGAAAATTTTTCTCATTTTGTTCATAATCAGAATCGTTTTGATAAACAGGGGTTTCTTCGTCACAATTAGTATATTCGTCATTTTCGGGTTGTTGATCATATTGATAGTCGTAGTACTGAGTTTCATCGTAAGGGTTTCCGTCAACTTCGGTATTAAATAGTTCTTCAGTGTTAAGTTTAAAAAGATTAGTTTGTCTTATATATGTTTACATAATTCGTGTGTATTGTATAACAGACGTAGTGAATAAATAACGTCTTATAACCATAGGGGCAAATATATATCATTAGATAAGGACCATTTAAATAGGTTTTTAATTGAAATAAAATGCATGTCTTACGACATCTCGTGTAATAGGGACGCGTATAAATAGTACAAATCTGGTAGTGCCAACAGATAACTGTAACGACGATTGAATGTTTAAAAACAAATCGTTATCTAAGTGATAAATTAGAATGCATAACACACTCTTGCTGATAAAGCCAAGTATTTCTGTACAGTAGCATACACGCAGGAAAGAACACCTAATGGCTTTATCGGCAAGAGCGTTTTATGCATTAAGTTATCGCTTAGATAACGATTTGCATTTAAACATTCAATCGTCGTTACAGTTATCTGTTGGCATTACTTAGTTTTTAATTTAATTTAGTTGTACATTTTGATCGCAATTTCTAAACTCTGTTGCTAATGGCAACCCATTGGTTTGTCTATGATGGCAGCTGTTTGTTTGTACACCAAACTAAATGACCTTCAAGGCATGACGTCACATGCAGATGACTAATTAAAATTCTAACGTTTTATTTAATTTATTTTCTGGTGCTAATGTTAATTATGATTATATTTATAACTGCGTTAATTATGTGTAAGAGGTTGCTCCAATATTTTAAGATAGGTATACAGGGTACTATTGAAATCAGAAGGCACATTTTGTGGCAACACTGTACTTGTTGTGCGGGACAGTTATTTATTTGCAGGTGATTTGCGTATAAGTTGAGGTCGTGAAAATAATCAGCTTTTTTTAATAAATACATGAATCCACAGTTCTGCTTTTGGAAAAGGTGACTTTGTGATAATTATTTGCAGAAGTAGTAGATTTACGTGTGGTGTAGTTGCTCCATATAGATTTCAGTAAATTTTGCTGGCTATCAAGGATGGTCTAAAGATATTACCTTCTTTTTCCTAGAAGGTTAAAATTAAATAATAGCTTTCTTTGGTCTAATTTTCGTTCTTTGTCTATTCCATTAATTTTCTCTTTTGGTAACTTTATTATTTCGCCTATTTTTTTTCTGCAATTGTGATTCTATAGTTTTGTCTTCTTTTTTTACTCCACATCTTATAAAAGAATTACAAAAGAATTCGGTTCATAGCAGAATACAAAAAAACCAAATAAAACCAAAAAATAACTCCATCTTTCCTCATTCCAATTATTTCACTCCTTATTTTTTTTCCACGTTTCCCCAATACCTCCTTCCTTTGTCTTAATTCCAACCTTAGCTCCTTACATTCTTGCCTCATATGGTCTACGTTTACCCACCCTTCCTTACAATATTCTACATTTCTTTTTTACATTCTCCCACCAATACCGATTTTCGTTTTCTTCGTTCCTCGTTTTAAACCTCGCAATTATTTTCTTCTCCATTAAACTAATTTTCCCCATTATATATTTAGGCTTCCAATTTGTTATTAAGTCCTTATACCTATCATTATACCTACTACTCATTATCTCCTCTTCGCTTTCCTGCATTTGTGTATCCTTGTCCCTCATTAATACATCCCTTTCTACCCACCTACCTTGTCCTCTGTATTTTTTCACCTCCTCCCTTGTATATCCTACTAATAAACTGAAAATGTGAACACCACTTTTTTTTACTAATTGTTTTCTTTGTTTTATGTAAAAGCTTGCAAAACTTGAATTAATTAATTTGCAAAATGAATGTTCAATGGAAGATAATGTCTTTTATTAATTCGCCACACTTCGAAGCTCAATAGGGTCTTCTTTCCCAGCTAATTTTAGGTGTTGGCATGTGAATTATTTCTTAGTTTTAAAATGATTCTAAACAAATGTGTGGATAAAAGAATAAATATTTCTATTTGATTTCATTTAAAAAAGTTATTTTTTTAAAAGTCATTGATTAAGTGTATTTTGTCAGAGTAATTGAATTGTAAACTAACAAACTTTAAAATATTTACTAATTATATGTTTATCGAACTACAAATTTAAACTGAGATTGTTCATTTTCAATAATTATTTATCCAAATTTATACAATTTTCAATTGCATTAATTTTCATTAATTTGAATTTGGAAATAAAGAAAATCAGGAACAATTTTGTATGAATAGCCAAATTAGTACAAGGAACACAGAAGTTGCAGAACCAAGAATAAATTGGTGGAACAGTATATTAATTACACAGTAATTTATTGAAGTGTGATTTGAAAAACAAAATCATTTAAAATAACAAAATTTTGTATTAGGAGCGCAGAAGAAGAACAATCATTCCAATTTTTCATTAGAAGCCTTAATCAAGTATTAAGTTCTTCATCCCCCTATTTTTAAGAAATAATCGAATAATTATTTTACTTATTTCATTCAATATACAAAATTTTTGTAAATTATTTATTAAATGCTTAATACACAAGGTGTAAATAAGTAAATAAGTGCGACAAACTTCGTGATGATGCTCTTCGATGTGCAAGTACCTAATCACTAGGCCTAATACATGTTATAACGTCACACCAAGGTTTCCTCTTAGCTCTTACACAAGACCATAAAGCTAAATTTCAAAGCTGTTCATCTCTTGAATGTTTTTTTGAACACTCTCTTTTAGCTTTTGGCTCATACATTATTTCCGAATGGAGAGCATACCCGATTAAACATTCAAATTCAATAAAACTATAATGCGAATTGCGCTAGTTTTCCAGGCCAAACATGTATGTTATTTAAATTGGTTTAATTGTGCCAGATTGTAAAACGTCTGGGTCCTTTTTAATGGAAGAGAAGAAATAACTTGTCAGTTCATGGTATAAGGCGACGTTTCGCAACTAATGTTGTTACTTCTTCAGTCCTAAGCGAAAGATTGAGACAATTAAACAGTTCTAAAAACCATACAAGTCATGGCGCACGTTGGGCGCCAAAATTTTGTACAGTAAAAATAAGTAATTGGTAATTTTTGTCAATGGATCATTGTTTAAATGGTGTATACATTATCAAAACAAAATCGAATATAAATCGTAATATTAAAAATTTAATTGAACAATCTTTGACTTAGCCCTGAAGAAGCAACTACATTAGCTGCGAAACGTCGCCTTATACCATGAACTGACCAGTTATTTTTTCTCTTCCATTTAAAAGAGACCAGACGTTTTACCATCTGGCAGAATTAAATCATTAATACATCTTAGAAGATCCAACAACTGTTATTTAAATTAAATAGCATATCTTAAATGGTCAGGCTATTTACGCCCATTATAACTGTTTAACTACGGTTGGTTAATTACTCGTTGTTGGTTAAAGTGACTCTTATACAGGGTTTTCAAACTTAAGTCTGCACTATTGCTAAGTTTGTTATTATTAGAGCTACAGGATCGGCTGAATAGGCAAACGAATAGAATTTGTTTCTCTCATTACTATGGTGAAAACAGAATAAAAATCGAGCATCGCGTCGCAAGTTATGTCAAATTATTCCATTTTTTCAAATGGGACACCCTCTATACAATATTTTTAATCAATAGGAAATTGAATACTGAACAAAAAGTGTCCTATTATTTTTTATCCTAAAGTCAAAAATGACAGAGCTATTGATTCTATTGATGATTTTTCAAATAAGCTTAACGTGGCTGTGATTTTATAAACTACAATCGTTTGTTGTATACATGTCATCGGGATTAAAATGTCAAATTAAAGTTTCACTGGTAAACAGTTTACAGCCACTATAATCGTTTACATGCGGGCTCAAAATTGTTTGGACCAAGAGGGTGACGTTTTTGAGCGTCTAAATTTGAATTTTTCTTTTAATGTTCACAGAATAAATTAAAATAAACTTCTCCATTTCATTTACCTTTTCTGCTGGATATAGCCACCGTGAATTTTGTATGTTGATCTATCCCTATCACAAAATAATTTTTTTTAAGTGTCTGCCGTGACCAAGATTCGAACCTCCTCGACCAACGGTTTTCCGACTAGTAAATTTGACTACGTTCTTGGTATTACTACTCGACCACCCGCGCTGATATTCCTCCTTTCTACTTTATGGTAAGGCAAACTTATAACTAACACAGCCACCTTAACCAGTTTGAAAAATCATCAATAGCTCTGTCATTTTTAACTTTAGATCTGTGATTTTTGACATTAGGATAAAAAATAATGGAACACGTTTTGTTTAGTATTCAACTTCCTATCGATTGAGAATATTGTATAAGTACAAGATGTCCCATTTGAAAAAATGGAAGAATTTGACATAAATCGCAAACGTGATGTTCGATTTTGATTCTGTTTTCACCATAGTGATGAGAGAAACAAATGCTACTAGTTTGCTTATTAAACCGAGCTCTAATAATAACAAAGTTAGCAATAGTGCCGACTTAAGTATACTATAAATTTTTGGTAATGTTAATACGAACTTACACGCTTATACTTCTCCATCATTATAGACACATTAATTTAATTTAGTTTTGGAATAGTATCTACATGTATTGTTAAAAATTATGTTATGTTTTGAAAGATAATTGTTCAATTAAATTTTTAATATTACGATTTATATTAGATTTTGTTTTGATAATGTAAACATCATTTAAACAAATGAGCCATTGATAAAATTACCAATTACTTAGTATTTTTACTGTGCAAAATTTTGGCGCCCAACGTGCGGCATGACTTGTATGGTTTTAGAACTGTTTAATTGGCAATCGTTTTCTCTCTATTTCTGATTATTGCTTATCTGATTGCTTACTTAATTGCATGCTTATTTTGTTTATTATTTTATTTGCTTATTTTCGACGCATTGCTTTTCTTTACTGTTTTGTTCGGATAGATCGAACGTATGAACGTTACTAACGTTGTTGTTTTCCTTTTGTAGTTGGGCATGTATTGAATGGGAATACTATAGGAGTCACTTCTTTAATATTGACCAGCCGAAGAATTTTCTCTCTCGTTAGTTTTTTCTTTTATCACGTTCTTAGGGTGGATGGGTGGGTTTGCTTGAAAGTGATTACATTTTGACTTCAAATTCTTTTATGTAATTGGCTTTACGTCGTGCCATATTTTTTTTTCACTTAGTTCTTTCCTGGTTTTTCCTTTTCGTTTTTAACTTATTCTAAATTTTTCTTCCTACTCTCCTTTCTCTTCTTACTTGTTTTTTTTTATTGTGTGGTTTGGTTTTCGTTGTTGTTAAGACTCTTATTCTCACATAGTTAATTTGAATTTCAATCTGAGGCTCGATCTACTAATTACCATTAAAACAACTTGGTCAGTCATGCTACTGTAGGACGAGCGACACTAAATGTCGCAACACTTATTTGTCCACTAATTATGTAATCGGTTTTTTAACCCACACACCAACACGTTTTTAGAAATAAAAACTATTACCATTACTACTATGAACTTTTATTGTTAGAACAGCATATAAATATATTTAAATGATGTAATAAAAAGACGGGGCCAGTCAAACAATAACCAAATGTCTTTACAATTTAAAATATTACAAAAGAAATGAATTTCACATTTCCGAGTATATTCACAAGTATTTGCACAATGCAATTATTAACAACAATATTCGCAAAGCAACCCATAATATAAAACCTCAACAACTAACAATTTATAGTTAATAAATAAGCATAATCGTTAAATTAAAATTATTAGCGTATAAACATAAAAAAATATATTTATAAATAGTAGGAAACAGCAGCTGAGCAGACGTAAAAAATTGATAAAAAAAGTAGTAAAATTGCTCTGATGTATAACTGGTTTCACCTTCGTATATACGAAATCCTGTTAAAAACGCAAACATATATTTATTAATGACAGTGTAAAACGAATCAAGTGTGAGTCAGTATATACGTAGGCAAAAAAAACGCAAAAATCACAGTGAGTGTAACGTAGTAAAAAATTGTACCAAAAGAGAAGACTAATCAAATAAAACAACCGTCTAAACTAAACCACAAATTTTTGACTAGGGATCAGTCTTCGTTTTTAAAACGGGCGTAGATTGTTTGTACGTAGGTAAAAACGCACTTCCAGTCAGGTTTGCGTGTCGCAATCATATCTTCGACATCCAAAAGTGGTACAATGTTGGCCTTCTCGCTGCGGAAAAAATAAACTTTGAGTAATTTATTCATCAAATTTTTCGTTATACTTACTCAGCGACGCGGAAAGCCAAGGTGAAGTTGTGCTTTCGGTTTTGAGGAGTGAGCGCTTTATAGTCGAACGCATCTGGTAAGAAATGATGAATCAGAGCACAAAATGCTAACCCGTCGGCCCAGCTGCTTGAAAAGTTATCTAGTTGCACGTTCTATAGAAAAAAAAGTTAAGATCTCGCCCTATGAACGTCTTACACACAAAAACAAATACTACAGCTGGTAAGCACGTATAAGTAAGCGTAGCCAAGAGAAAACCCCATCCAAATGAAGTTAAAAATAAGCAAGTACAACATCAAGAAAACCGTTTCGGTGCTACCTCATATTCCTTAGTCTTCATTTGACACCATTGCAACAGTCTTTCCTTAACGGTGCTTGCTTGACGACTTAATTCAGGATCAGTGAACTTAAAGAGTGGAGCGAGAGCCTGTAGGAGTTCTAGGGGTTCTGCCAAGCGGAAGACCAAGCATTAGCTTTTTTTTAATCACTGTTTATGTTATATATGAATACACATGTAAAAGCATTACTTATTAGTAACCTCTATGGTTTTACTCAGAAGATAATTGTTTTGCTCTGTTATTGTTACATAAGCGTCTTTTGAATTTTTCTATAAACCTAGTAGAGTTACAGAAAAGAGAAACAAGCAATTAAAATGAAATAAATTAAAAATATATAATTTTGTAATCCCTAATGCTGCAAAATCTAGATCAGTGAGAAATTTAAATAAATTAAAATATAAATTTGATTGATGGTGAGATACTAATACAATTTTATTTTCCAATCACCTAACTAAATCTGGGTTTAATAGATTAATACATGATTTGACAAGTAAAAGGAGCCACTTTCCAACTTCAGAGAACCTTTCTGTTTTAACTATTACTCCAACCCTAAAAGCCTATCTGACGTTATCATTCTAATGCAATGAAAATGATTATTTACGTTCAACAAATCAATGTAAACAAACAAATATAATAATAACTCACCCAGGAGGAGTGTTCAAGCTGTTTTGTTTATCCAGTTGTCGAAATTTGGCAAATGGAGAAAGAGGTTTCTTTGAAATTTGCTGAGTGGTAGTCCTGGTAACTATATAAAAAATATATAAACCTTTCGAACAAATCTGGTGAGCAAAATCTTACCTTGAGTTGTTGTTACAGGTCCGTCACTCTTACTTTTCTCTATCGTTTCTGCAAAAAATACATTTGTCGTTACTAAACCATTGGTCGCGGGTTTTTAGTCTAAATTCTACTTGAACAAAAAACGACATGCTTCGAATTAGTAAAAAAAAATTGAAAGAAAATTAGACACACTATGTGTGTATTAGCACATAAAGCAAAGTGCGTTTAAGTGGCAAATAAAGGACTAAAAAAGATTTAAAAAAAAATTTAAAAAAGAATAAAAAAAGAACGTAGTAAAAATATGATCCCATTTGCTACGTATTAAACACACGTTGATATGTCAGGGGGAGTGTAAATCGGTGAGCGATGCGAGGTGTGCAAGCGTATTAGTGGGTGCGCACACCAAACACACCGACACACTGCTCTCATCCCATATTGCTGCAATGCAGTCCAGATTGAAGTAAATTAAGAGATCGGTGTGCGCACTCCATACACCAACCATCACTGAATCAGTGACTAGGCACAATTTTCTTCTCTCGTTTATTAAAAAAAAAAACAAAATTGGTCGAGAACCGTTTCGATAAAAACAAGTCGAATGTGTTAAGCACAAGTTTTTATAACTAATTTTTTTTCGTCAAATTTAAACAAATTGTAAATCTAAGAACTTCCATAAAACACTGAAACTGGAATGGACTACTGAAATCACCACAGATCAATTAAGCGTTCGATCTGAATAGATCCTCAAAAGATTCTTCTACTTTACTTTCGTCCAGCATATCGGGACACGCAATGTTGGGTAAAGTTTGACTTCGCGAAACTCCGGTGGTCTGTTTGTTCGCAGAAATTTTTTCCGAAGTCTTCTTTCTATTTATACTAGATTTACTAATTTTAACTTCCACTTTGTCATTTTTATCTAAGCTATCATCGGATGGAGTTTTGTTCAAAGATTGTGGAGATATGCTTCCGCTGAAATACGCCTCCACAGTTCTTTTTTTAAAGGCAACCTCGTCTTTGGTCATGCCAGCTTGAAATTGCACTGTAGGTACGGCTAAGGAATGACTAGACTTCGATCTAAGCACCGACTTTGAGTTTGGAGAACTAATCGGCGCTGGTTTTTGCGACACTTGTTGCTGATCGTACATCAACTGATTCCACAAATCAGATTTTCTAACCATCTGTTGTTGGGTAGGCGATTTCGACAAAGTCGATTGAATCGTCACCGGTATGTGAAATTTACTGGTAATCACAGATTCGCCGTTTTCGTTAATTTCGGTCGATTCCATCGACAAAGGTTTCCCGTTAACCATAAAGTTCGGATTAGATTTTTGCGAAACTTTCTTAAAGCTTTGAGTTTTTCTTTGCAAATGCGAAGGCGTCGATTTATTTTGTACAACTGCCGAATCGATAGAGAGTTTCCGTTCGGGTGATTTGTCTGCAAACTTTTGCAAAGCGTTCTTCAAATTTAACGCCACTTCTAAATCGTATTGGTCGCGTCCACGAGGCGAATTTTGTTGGACGGTAACTGCTTGCTGGGACACTGGACCTTTCATTACTTTGGTCACAGCTGCTTCGTATTCTTTAACGCTTTCTTGAGATATTTGTCTGTTGTATTGAGGTGTTGGAGATGAATCGGAACTGGAGAGTTCGGATTCTGGCTTAGAAGGTGGCTTTATTTTGAGGTAACTTTGTGATATATATTCGTCGGATGAGCGACTTTCTTTAGGTGCACTTACGACTTTGTAAGTGGGTGGTTCTTTCGGGATGTCTTGGTAATGGTGTTGTTGATAGTATTGTGTTGGTGCTTGTGGTGATGGGGGTTGTTTGCGGAATACTGGACTGAGTTTGGTATGTAGGCGTATGCGTTTTGGTGCTTTTGCAGTGATCGTAACTCGGTGATTGGTATTGAGTGTAATCACCGAGTGGGTATTTTGGAAGTGTGTAGTTAGTCCTTACGGTCGTTGTTGTGAGATATGTGTCCGGTTGTTTTGAAGTTTTGTTATTGAATTGGTCGCTCAATTTTCGAACGGTGTTTGCATTCTCCACCGATTTGTTGATATAAGGAGCTGTAACTTTGTCGACTGGTGCCGACTCTGGTATGGAATTGAACGGTGTATTTTTGTGTAAAGTTCGCGGTTTAACAACAACTGGATCGTTGTGCCCAAACCTTGTCGCCGCCAGCTTTTGTACGCTGCTGATTTCGTTCGCCCATGGTGTTGAAGAAGGTGATGTGTTCGTGCTTGTTAACGGCTTCGGACTATATAAAAATAAAGGAGCGTTGGCTTCGTTATCGTTTTGATAATCTGTTTTGACTACACTTCCTGGAACGTTCAATTTTGTGTTAATTACATCCGGATATTTCTTTGGAATAGCGGCGAAAGCGGAAGTAGGAGCGTGTGAAAATTTATTCATTGGAAGCGGCTGAGGTATAAATTTATAATTTTTATTAACATCCAATCCTTTAGTTTCCACTTTTAAGCTTCCAGTGACTACTTCGCTTTCGTTCATCACAGACCAAGGCATCTTCTGGAAGGTTTCTTCTTTATCTTTGCTAATATATTCCGATCGCCTTTGCAACAACCTTCCTTTGGGAACGTTACTTTGTTGGCAATAAGAAGAAGCGTTTTCTGCTTGTTTCCAGAAATTTCTCGCCGAATTCGTGGTCGGAGTAGGGGTTGTGGAGTTAGACACTGCGACTTTTTCAAAAGCAGTTCGAATATTGCCAAATCGGTTGTTCCAATTGTTTCGATTGTTCAAGTCCTGACCTTGGTGAGCCCATAACGAACTCTGATCGCCCCTCTCATTGTGTTTATTAATGAAAGCCATGAACTTACGGTCGCTTTCAGTTTTCGGTTCAAACACGGGGACGTTATTTCCGGTTGTTGCGTTTCTTCCAACCCGTATCGGGCCGCGCAAGGCTAAATAATTATTTCTTCTAGTACTTTGTCTGTCGACTAAAGGAGTGTCACTGTCGTAATCTTCTTCGCTTTCGTAAGTGTTGACAGGTTTTGGTATGTCAATGGTGTTTGCTCGTTTGAGTTTCAATTTCTTATTATTAAACCTGTTGTTAATTTTTTGCTCATCGAGATCTGGGAAATTTGTGGGTTTGTATATTGGGTTGCTTTGCAAAAGAGTCTGAGCAGTATCAACTGCTTTAACAAAATCTTCGTTAGATTCATGAGCGTTGTGTAGATTTTTCTTTTCAATTTCCGGAAAGAAATTTGAAGAAACCATTTCGTTAAAAGGTTTTGGTCTGTTTTGTTCATAATGAGTAAGTTTGAGATCTTTTGGTCTGATCGATGCCAGTGGATTCGATAATTGTAAAACTCCAGTGACTTCGGTAGGAGTGTTTACTGCAGAAGAAGTGCATGAAGCGCTGACTGGTGCTTCCCGGGCTTTGATAGGGTTTAGCAACTACGTTTTAATAACTGAAGGAACTGTTATGTGCTCTTGCGATTTGTGTTTGTCCGTCGATGATTTATTTGCGCACAATCCCATTTCTTCAATCAATTTCCTCGCGTTTTCGAGCCCTCGCTGCTGACTCCGACCGTGTGCCTGTTTTGTCGACGCTTTTTCGAAAAGCGCTCGTGTCCACTCGAACGCCTTTCGTTCGAACCCGGGTGACTTAATCCCGTTTGCAAACGGTTCACTAATTGAAGAAGAGAATCGCGACGCTCTTCGCTCATATCATTTGAATCACTTTTTAAACTAACAGCTAACTTAGCAAGTACGTTTTGAACTTCTACTAAAAGTCCGTTGCGTAAATCTTCGCCAGATTCAGTTCCTGAATCTGCCGTTTGCTCATTATCCGGCGCGTCTAATAAACCTTGAAGAAGTGGTAGAAGAAGTGACTCACCCTCGACTCTTCCACTCGATTCCTCGGTGGCTTTGGTCAAATCTGCACAAACTTTTTTATAATGATTAGAGATTGTTAACGCTATAAATTTAGTTACCTTCTTTTTCTGCCATTATGTCGCGAAGTCGTCCGCGGATAATACGCCGTTCTTCGTAGTCTGTGCTACGCTCAAGCTGAAAAGATTTCATTAATGAAAATTTCAGAAATATATTCGTTTTTACCAGCAATTTGAGTGTCTGCTCGTCCCAGATAGTGTCTAAGTCTTCTTGGGTGATGGGATGAGTAAATGTGCGGGTTATTACTGTCGGTTTTCCACCTCCTAAAAACAATTATTATCATTCATAAGGCTCGATAATTTACTCGGCTATTTATTTTTAACCATGGTACGCTGAAAAGTTGCATCTGTTTGAAAAGAGAAAATTAGTTTTTGCACCCCCGCCTAAATTGATCAATTGTTCGATTTAAAAAGAAAATGAACGACGGTGGTACGAAGAAAGTGCATTTTGAAAAACTATGGCGCGTTTTCCGAGTTGGCCTGCGCCAAACGCGCGTAACCAAAATAGGCTTGTTCTAAGTTGAGCTTGCGTATTCTTTTTTTGTATTACGCTCGAACATCTTTGTTTTTCATTATGACACGTTAAATGTTAATGACTACGATAAATATTACACACTAATTAAAATAGAATAAATCCTTTAGGCGCAGATGGTTCAATTTCTCTTTATTTACTTACGGCACCCAGTTCCGTATCGCATCTTTATTTAGCACAACGGGCTTTGTTTAAACAAACACATCGTTTAATTCTATTTAAGATAAATAAATAAACGTACCACATTTAAACACCGTTCCAATGAACGAATAGCCAAAATAATAAATAGAGCGCGTCACTCTATTCTAAACTTAAGTAGTAACTGGTCCGTTCAAATGCATCGTATCATCACCGGATACTTCACAAAACTGACTTAAGAGAGTTAATTTTTTTATATATACATATATAAATAAGTACAGGACGCAACCTTGAGGAACCACCAAAATTTCTTAAAATACGATTTCAATTGAAGTATTCCCCAATTACGTTTACTTAGCGCCGCGACCTTTTCGAACGAAGGTTCTTAATTTTAAAAATAAAAAAAAATCAACATAAATACGAAAATACGTCAAGGAGTTATCCTTTACGCATACGTGTTACTTCATCGATTTGTTTATACTTTTTTTTTTTAAAAGCGATTTCTGTAATTTTAGCGACAGCGCATGTAATAAATTTTTTATTGACTTTATTTTTTGCGTGTGTATTTTGACAAGATGGATAGCTGAGATTTTGCTGAGTGAAGCATCCGGGGCCGATAGTATATTGAGCACATAATCTTGTTTGACTTGTTGTTACTTTTTGGCACTCAAAGTTGTTTAACGAAGTAATAAATTGTCGAACAGATTGATAGAGAAATAAAAAAAAAATAAAGCGAGAAGATCATCCGCTAAACGGTCTAGTAATTACAATAGTATTCGTCAGGGACAACATAAAATCTGAGAGTGGAAATTTGGCAGTTAATCTAAATATGCGCAGTAGACACGCCATCATTTATAATATATTGAATCAATGCTTTTAACTCGGTTATAAATAAGCCTAAAACGTGAAGCATATGGAAAAAATGAATCATACATTTTTACAACGTAAACTAAACAGACATGATAATAAAGCCATAAGCTTTATCGAGTTGCAATGAAATAACTCCACCACAAGAAAATATAATTGAAAGTTATGGCACATATGGTTGTTTTGATAGGATGAGCCAGATGAGTTGGGAAGAAAAAGACGGTTTCATAAAATGAAGACTGCAAAAAAATAACACAATACATACTCGTTGTGAATCTAAGGTCCCCAAGATCACATACCATAAATTTTATACATTGAAATGTAGGTTTGCTCCGGGTTGGTGTTATTCGATTAATCACCCAAGCAAACTTAAAATTTGAAACGACGGACAGTAACTGTATCCGACTGAAATGTAGACGATCGAGAGTTTGGCACTTTAAACATGAGGACAAACGAATATTTTTTCAAGGTATATGGTGAGGCAAAAATTATGGGAGTAATACAAAAGGGCAAATTGGGTTGGTTTGGCCTTTTGCAAGAGCATAGGCAGAGGAATATGTAGCAACACAGTGGAAGAATACACGTAGAGTAGATCGAGGAGAAGGTAGAAGAAAGAAGTTATCGATATGTACAGGAAAATCAGGATTGCAAGATAGACAGAATTGGTAGTCAATAAGCAATAATAAAAAAACAACCTAAAGGGCAATAAGTCTGCAGTGCTAATGTAATATGTAATGGTTAAAGATGTCTGTGCAATATCTACAAAAACAACAAAACTCGATAGAAAAAAAATTCTTAAATGAGCAGCCATTTTAAAACAGTGACTAAATAATTTTTTAAACACAGACATTGGCACATCATTGGCTTGAGTTTATCGCATACCATGCTTGTGTGGTTCAGCGTATTTGGAGGCAACCTAAAAAAACTGTCGTCTGCATCAATGGGATAAATTTGCAGTCTCCAAGTACATCCTACTTCCAGGAAATCTCCTCAAATTTCAAAATAATTCAGTATTAATTAAGTTTGGCGTAAAGCTCTTAAAAATACTAAAGAAACTTGAAACGAGTTCTACGACTACGTCATTGAGGATGTTTGCCGCAGTAGCAAACCAAACGTCTAGAAGAAGATCAAGTAGTTCCACGAGACCATTGATATTAACCCGGAAAATCAGAATGAAACGTAGATATAATTTTTTAAATCAAAAAGTAGCCAAACATTATCTATCCATAAGTAAAATGTGTGTCTTGCGACATCTCGTGTAAACATTGACACGTGTGACACAGTTCACTGTTAGCATTTTTCTTAGATTATCTATCCATTAGTAAAATTCATTGTTCAAAATTTACCAACTGAAATTTAAACTAATACTGATACGGAATTTACTCCTTCACAAAATACGGAATTATTAAAAATTAGAAAGACAGAGTAAGCAAACACTAGGTTGGATAGTCTATATAAGTTGACACTAGACTGATTATTTTAGTAGAAAAACTACCTAGCGATCATAAAGTTTTGGGTATGATTTTGACACTAGCAAATTTTTCATGTCTTTAGTAACAAGGTGTGTGTTGTTGGTTGCATATACGACACATCTAAATCTTTCGCAAAACTTTTGAAAAATTTGCTAATGTCAAAGTCATAGCAACACCTTATCTACAAACTTTATGTGTAGTTTTGGTGGACCATATGTTAAAAAAACTTGAAGATGAAACTTTCAATAACAGTGGCTATATGTAATCCAAAGAAATTAGTGTTGGTAGGAATCAAATCAAAATTGTTGGTTTTAGAATTTAGAGTCTATAGACGCAGAAAAAAATAGAGTCGAAAATTTGTAAAAACAGAAAAGGTAACAACTGAAAAGTATTAATTAATTAATTAATCAGAAACAAACAATATCAAAAACTCAAAATTTTAGTTTTTTCTGTATATAAGAAAATGTGAAAAGAGACGATCTCGACGGCAACAACACGACTAAAAGTCTAAGAGTGCATTTTTTTTAACAAAGAAAATGCGACGAAATTTGTAACTAGAAACTACCTGCAGAAATAGACCAGTTAGTAATCTATCTTACTTCCATAATTAACTTAAACTGTCTAATTTATATAGAGTTCTCTAGATTTTAAATGCGATACAATTTGGTTTTCTGACATTTTGCAATTTTGGTCATGTGAAAATGACGCGGTAATTTTATAATATCTATTCCGCTTGCTATTGGCAGTGGAAATAAAATCTTTCCTATAAGCCTGCTTCATTGATATTTGTGCAATTGTAATAATTGATTCATCAGCACCAAGACGAACAATTAAAATACTCATGTCTTCAAACAAGACTCAAGCTTGCAAACAGGCTGATAAGAAAAAGTTCATTTAGACGGAATTTTTGTAATTTTCACACATTCATGTTTTTGTCCTTATTAAACTTCTTACAAATGGTGGCAAAACGTTGGTTACCATTTCGACATGGTCCAATAACTAATGCGTAAAATCACAAAAATTTGATTTCCTGAATATTTTCATTTTTTTAGAAAAATATTAACATATTTCTTATTGAATGGGAAACAAGAATTTTGAATAATGATAGATGTATTTCCAAAAAACGCACGATCACATTCAATTGATCTTTTACATTTATGTATATACAGGGTGGCCCATTAGTGCGAGGAAGGTGGATATCTCGGAAAATATTGGGGTTAGAAAAAAACTTTTGCAATAAAAGTTGTGCAAATCAACGAACTGCACATTTTAAAATAATTTTCGTTTATACAGGGTGTTCCATAAAAGTGCGACATACCAAAGTTATGTTTTTTAAAATGGATCTACCCATCTTTTATTATAAATTTGGATTCCTTGGGAAATTCTAATGTAACTTTTTGCATTATACATAGTGTCTAAAATGGAGGGTTTTGGCAATATTGCACTTTTTCTGGAAAAATTGTTGTTTCGAAAAAATTAATAAACTCAGCACATGTAATGCATATTAAATAAATTCCAGGATAACTGAGTTATTTAGTTTTTTGCGAAAAGTCAATTTTTCCGAAAAGTGAAATAATGCAAAAACCTTCCATTTTTGACACTATGCATAAAGTCACATTAGAATTTCCCAAGGAATCCAAATTTGCTATAAAAAATGGGTAGTTCCATTTAAAAGAACATAACTTTGGTATGTCGCACATTTATGGAACACCCTGTATGAACGAAAATAATTTTAAAACGTGCAGCTCATTGATTTGCACAACTTTTATTACGAAAGTTTATTTCTAACCCCAATATTTTCCAAGATATCCACCTTCCTCGCACTAATGGGCCACCCTGTATATTAATTATTATTATTTGTGTTGTATTGTTTGTATTGTATTTCAAATTTTAGGAGTTGTACTCACAGCGCAAAGGGATGAAGTGATTTGCGTCAAATCTTGTTGTCAAATGTGACCCACTAAAAACTTGAAGTGTCCGCGCGTTTTTTAAAAATTCAACCCGGAAATAACCCTATTTCATTTTCAATGATCCACCTTGTATATTATTCATCGATCAAAAAAACGAAAGTTTCATTTTAATTTTACAGCAGATTTGTTCTGAATTATAAAAAAGATATATGCATTTTTTATATGAATATCTTCAATTATAATTATATACAACATAAAATTTTTTCTTCAAAATAAAAAAAATATTACTAATTTATTAACCCTCATAATCTGAAAACTTCCTGACATTTCTACGTTAATGACGAAGCATAATAATAATAATAACTACAAAGAACGTTATTCTTTTAAACAAAGACTTCTAAAATGGACGTCCTATACAATGTATTTTCGGGGAAAAATATGAAATAAAAAATGTATGTGGCGCGCATATTACCAAAAACGGTTATATGTACAAATGCCAAAAATACACAAATTATTACACCCAAATCTATATATAGATTTTTATATAAAACGTTTGTAGTTATTGGCCGACAAAAAGCTTCCGGTTCAAATTCCACAATAGATTGTTATAATTTCCGCGATTATTTTCGTTTGCTGCAGAAGAAAGTGCATCATAATCGAGCCCCACAAAATTCTCATTCTATTTTTGGAACAGTACTTCAGTAACTTAAAAAAAAGATTACTTCGAAGGTGGTATAAGTAAAATTAGTTTTTCAAGATAAAGAGGGTCAGTGTTTTTGAACGCGCACTATTTTTACTATTTTAAGTTGTATTTCCGACGCGTCCAAATCTAAAATTATCACCAAAGAAGAAAAGGCGTACCGAGTTCGTTTCAATCCACGTGTATTTAAAAAAAATCAATTTGTGCGCACCGAAATTGTTGTTTCAGACCATATTTGGTGAGGATTATTTTTGCCAAAAAATTCACGTACAGACGCGTGGGTTTTCAACTTAGATTAGTTTAGCCACGCAATTCCAAATATGTTAATAAACGAAAAACAAGATTCAATTAATATAAAAAAAACTGACCTTTTCAAAGAAAAACCAAAAGGTGTCGAAAACAATCCGTAAAATGCAAGTGGTAGTGTTGGTGGTTTCCGCAATGTCGATGGTACACACTGCACTAAAGGGATGCAAAGATGTTTAAATGAACGGTGCGTCGTCTGACGTCACCGACGCCAAATTTAGAAACCGTCAGTTTGCGAACGCGTTTTCTATTAGAATTTGGATTTATGGCGCGGCGTAAAAATACTTTTGTTAGAAATGGTTAATGGCCAAAAAATAATTGAGCGTGGAAAATATTTCGGCGCGTTAAAAAAGAATACAGGTTGCTGACTTTGCTTCAAACAAAATCAGGAATTATCAAAATAGAACATTTGTGGATTAAATTAGAAGCGTAATATGGAAATGCGAGTAATTGCCAAAATCTTACCTTTGACGAAGTACTAGTGGTTGTAGTCGTCGTTTTAACACTAGTTCTTAGAGACGGGGACGATGAAGAATTCGATTCCATCCCTGAAAGTATTACCTGCGATCCTATAAATTTGTTCAATAATTTTCTGGCTTCAGCATCTTCAGCAGTATCCCCTTCTTGAACTTCTGCAACCAACCGTGCACTATTTGTCGCAATACTAAGTCGAAACTCACCGTTGTCAGCGTTTCTCATACGGGTGATTACATCTTGAACGTTTGTTACACGTTTTTGATTAGTCAAAAAAGTGTCAGTACGTCCAGCACTGCTAGTAATAGTTCGTTTAACTGTAGTCGTTGCTACTTCAGATTCTGCAAAAAACGTTTTTTAGAAATCCTATGTGTACTTAAACAAAAGGTTTACCAGGAGAAGGTTCTCGACTGCTGGTGTGTTGTGTGGTGCCTTTTTTAAAGCTAGAAGTACGTAATATTAATCCTGCCTTCGGGTAAGACGGTTGCCTCTCGTTCTTTGAAGTTTCCACTGTAACGATACGGTTGTTTACAAGACTAATGCAAATAGATGAATTCTTACCTGCATTCTCAATAAATTTTCTTGACATTTGTTTAACCGAACCACGTCTAGTTGTCGTTGTCGACTCTGTCACGCTTTCGTGTTCATCGCTGTATCGTTCATCAACGTAGTCCTAGAAAAAGATTTTTCAATTATTTCTGCATTATTGGACAATTAAATACTGTGCACACAACGCACATTTCAAAGTTTTGAAAAATATCTAAATAAAACACAAATAATTAAATAATCTTTGAGTTTTTCACGTGTAAACCTGTTTGTATTAGAAAAACGTTTGGGTTTCAACACGTTAATAATTGATAACCATTACAACGCAGCATTACACAATGGTATCATAGCAATGTTGCTTTGAATATGAACTAGTTGTTGGATGATTTGTAGATCTTCTATCATGAGGTAAAGTTAAGAACGGTTTTCAAATGTTGGACTTCATCATTTTGTTTATTAAGACAACTAGGGCGTCTTTATAACTTGATTTGTTCTCTAATGAGGACAAACCAATCCACGTATTTTTGCTAAAAGAGAAGAACACAAACTAGCAGTCAGAAAAGGATGTTTGACTTATTTTCTAGCTGAACATCACCATCAAACTTTTTGAAACGATTTTGAAAATACAAGAGTACTAGGAAGAGAGAAATATTTATCTAACCGCCTCATTAGAGAACAAATCGAGATAGAAAGACCCTGGTTGTCTTAATAAACGAGATGATGAAAAAGGTAAGCTCAACATTTGAAAACCGTTGTTTATACCCTAAAAGTTTTTTTATTACAAAGAATGAAATGTATCTAGAAATTGTAGATATTGCTGTAATCAATAAAATTCTATTATCACATCACAAAGACCGACAGTCACAGCTTAGAAAAGAGGAACAAAGAGAAGAAGAATGGAAGAAAAAGAGAAGTGAAAACTGATTTAGTCACAGATCATGAGTAACAGTGATAAAAAAAAATAAATAAACACCAGTTAGAACAATGCGCGGGCACTTCTGAAATAAACAGTAGACCAAAAAGGCATAAGTAAATTATCATTATATCAAGCAATTGTATTCATTTTTTAATGTTACTTCAGTAGGTAGGTAAATAGTAAAATTATAAATATTTTAATGTTTTATTTAAACTATGACTTCGTATAGTAACGAGACTTTTAACTTTCAGTTTTATGCTGAACATTCGAGTAAGTTAGTAGTTTTGAGTTTTGGTGTGGGCGATTGGTGTAAATATCTGAGTTTCTCCTACCCATTGACTTTCAAAACACATTTCCTCTTTTACATAAACACTCCTTGCGTATGAAAAAATTAGATCTCAGAAAAAAATAAACATTAAAAAATAAAGAACAAGTAAAAAAAAATGAGAAGAAGGACGAATAAATATATAAAAACAGAAGATAGTAAATTGTTAAAAAAACAATAGTGCGATTGCGAAGAAATAGATTCATGATATACGAAGTCTAATCTGAAGCACTAGTATCGATGGTGATCATCAAATGAGATGATTAAATTATTGATAAACAATTGTCTAATTTGAGTTTTTCTAAAATAGATTGAAGGATAAATATTGAACAAAACTATAAAAATAAACAGAAATTGAGCATATTTTGGTTTTCGTTTCTTCTCTTCTTCTTCTCATTTTAGATCTTCAGTTTGTTCTTTTCAACTGTTTAGTTTTCATGGGAGGTGGACGTGCCACTTTTTTTTACGGTTTTCCTGCTGGCCCTCGTGATTTAAGTTTTCTATCCCTGCACTATTCTTTCTAAATTCATTCTTAGAGACGTGCTGATTTCATTCACGTTTTTTTGTGCTTCGTCTATCTTACAACATCTGGAACATTGCATTGTGTCTGATGCCGTCGTTTTTTATTCTGCCTGGCAGCCGATAACCTGTATTTTCTTGTCACTACTCTTAATTGTCTTGAGTGGTGGTAAAGTCATTACCTATGTTATAGATTAGATTAATTTTAATTGACTTTGTGTTCAGTTGGGGTAAAGTCAATTAGAATGTATAACATAATCTTTGGTCTTTAAAATGAAGCCATATTTAAAGAAGTAAAGTACAGAAAAATTATTGCAAAAAATATAAAAATAATGTTAACACCAAGAAGGGTATAATTTTAATAAAAATTATGTTATTTGCAAAATGTGTTAAGTGTTCCAGCATTTTTCTTGGCAAATTTAATGACATCAAAAGTAACACAAACAGACAGATAAGATTAACAATTAATGCTTTAAAATTATGAGAACGAAATAATAAAAAGTAAAGAAAAAATCGTACCTCTTTATCTTCTATCGCTTTGTAAGTCGGTGTGCCTTTAGCACCAAATTTCTTTGTTGTGGTGACAGAAACCAGACCATCGGCATCGTCGACCACTCCTTCGAAATCGGTAGGATCCGACGAGTACTTCGTAACACTCACCTCCCCAACAGGTTCGTGACCATTTTCGGAGTAGTAATGGCTTTTAATCACTGTGCCTTGTACTTGTTTAAACCATGTCAATAAAAATAAATAATCTTCGATTAAATTACACTTACCTTTTGTTGTGCCAGTAGTCGATTGAGCCCTTAGTGCTTTGAGACCAAATAATGGGCTACCATTTTCATCCGTTGGTCCCACGCCGTAACTAGACGTAATAGCGTCAATCGGTTTACGTTCTTTCGCCGGACTTGTCCTAGTGTCTTGTTTTCTAGTTGTCGTCGTCAAACTTTTAGTTTTAGGTACATCACCGGAAGGTTTTTTTAACGACCGTTGCGTTACCCATGACGGTTTTTCTTCGACCACTTTTTTACTTACCGGTTGGACACGTTTTAATTCTGTTTTAAATACGTTTTTAGTTTCTGGTTTTCTAACGTCAGGTTTCCTATCGGGACTTTTCCGACTAATATAAGTTTCGCTTACTTTAACTTCAGATGATCGACGTCTTTCATTATAAGCGTACATGGTTTGTTCTTCAACTTTTTTTGTTGGTTTACAACGTTCTACGGATGGCTCTTTCACTGGCTCAGTTCTGGGAGTCTTCTTTATCAAAACTGTTGGAAGTTTGTTGTCTGTTATAAGTTGTTTAACAATGCGAATCTGGGAACGAACACGACTACGTTGTTCATAATTAATAGCCCTCTCTAGCTGTTACCAAAATAAGTTGATAAAAGTAAAGTGCAGTCAAAAAATAACACACTTACCAAAAATTCCAAAATTTCGATATCGTAGATTTCTTCAATTTCGTAAGTGGTCAAAATATTTTCAATTTCGATCGTAGTAAATTTGCGACGCTGGCTTTCGGAATCGGTTTTTTTGTTTGTTTTGTTCGTGTCATGGTCTACTTTACGAGTAGGTGTTTTTTGGCGATCAAACGGTTTTGAATAGGATGGGGACGCTTCGTGGGGTTTTGGCGAATGCTCATGATCTTCATGAGGGTATTCGTGATCGTGCGGTGACCTGTCCAACGGCCACATATAGTGCGGAATATTATCGAGAGATGGATCGTGCGGTCTCGGATGACTATCAATTGAGGGACTTCTTGAACGATCTCTGGAAGATCTGTCAACGTATGGACTATGAGGACGAGGACTCCTGTTAAGAGGTCGCATGTATCCTGGAACATCATCATCATCGTTGCTAGGCGTGAGACGATGGTGATATTTTCCATAACCAAACGGGTAGATTTAGATTACATTTATCATCTGAACTTAGTTTACTATGAACCCTTACGTCATCTCTCTTAGGTTGACGTTCTTGATCTAGAATATGTTTTTTGTAGTTGTAGCCATGCTTTCAAAAATTTCTTTAGCTCTTCTTATACTTTCGGTACTTCTTAAGCGACCAGTTGTGCTTAAAATTGTTTTCGGTTCCATTTTTCTACCGGTTTTCGGAGTCGATTCATGATCAATACTAGGTTTGGTAGGAGATGATCCCCTAGAAGGTGGCGTTCTGGTGTAAGTGTCTTCTTCGCTGTCGATTTGTACGCATTCATTAGTTTGTCGTGTTGACACGTCCATTTTAGCTAAACTAACTGGTCTTTTGTGCTCAGGAATGTGTGAATTAGCCGTCGTGGTAAACTTATTCACTTTATCCGATACGGTTAATAAACAATCGTCGCTTCTTAAAGTGTCGTCTAAATCTTCAAACTCGGGCCTCTTTACTTTTGGAGCAGGGCGGGACGATTTTACGTGAGACTTTACTTTCTCCGCCGTTTCAATAAAGTGAGAAACTTTTTCTGATACGCTAGTAAAAGCTTCCTCGTCATCTTCTGAGTAGTTTTCGCACTTAGGACTTTTTGGTCGCTCGGGGAAATCTCGCGTTATGTTAAGTCTATCGTTAGGTTTTGGTTTTTGGGTCTTGGTCAACTTATCAGCTTCATTTACGAATTTACTTACTTTTTCGTTTACGCTCAACAGACATTCGTCCGTCTCGTCCACCATATGAGATGTCGGCAAGTCCGTATCTTCAGTTTCAATTATAGGAATATCTGATAACTTCGTTGGTCTTCGACGCCTATAGCTGTCGTCGGGTTCGTAAATCTCATCGGGATATCTCGGCAAACCCTTCTCTTCGTTGTCCGATGCTGGATACACGTACGTGTGATCAGGTGTTGTTTCGCGTGACGATTTTGACCTTTGTAACTTCACAACCACTTCTTGTTCATTTTCAAAATCGTTGTTAATTATGATAGACTTAGTGGTGATTACTTTATCCGGTTTTTTCAAAGCATCCCGGGAAGGTTCTGGATGTTTTTGATTTTTGAAAATTGTATGTGTAATTTGCCGATTATATAAACGACTTTCCTCAGTGTGTTCTCCATCTACGCCATATTCTTCAGGCTCGGATTCTTCTTCCGTTGCCACTCGTTCGCATTCCAAAGGACGACTTTGTTTGGTTTTATTTATTTTTTGACCGCTGGGTTTTGTTGCCTGACGCAAGGGTTTTGGTGTAGATTTTTGTTTACCTTGTAGTTTCGATTTTGGCACTACTTGAATTGTTGTTGTGACGACGTGCCGCGTTTCTTCTTGTTTAGGTTTAACAGTTGTTGGGCGACGAGTGTTTGGAACCTTTTGTACTTGCTTCGTTGGACTGCGCCGTTCTGGAGTGTTGTCTTTCGGATATGTTTTCGGTTTAGGTTGTTGTTTAACAGATTTGTTAACAAAATGTTTTTCTTCTGTTCGGTAAATTGTGGTACTAGGTCTACCCGGTTTAGCTTTTGCTGGTTCTACAGGTTTCTTAGAAGATTTTTGAGAAATTTCTACGTCAGAATAAATTTCTTCGTCGTCGGTGGTAGGTTTAGCTTGTTTCTTAGGGGTTTGAGAATCGGTTTTGTACACTTTAATATTAAGTGTGTAGAAGTCTTCATCTTTACGAGTTACCTTACGAGTTCTATCAGGTGATACGGATGGCTCTCTTGAACTGTTTCGTACATTGTCAACCAAAGTATCTTCGTCGCTTGTGTACTCTTCATCTTCAGATCGAATTTTATGCCTGAGTTGTTCGGTAAACCCAGGTTTAGTGTATGGCGTTTTTGGGACGTCCTTGTTGTGTTTATTCACCCGATGCCCAATTTCTTTATCGTTTGTTAAGTACGTCTTTGTAGAAGAGAAAGTTTCTTGGACAGGTTTCGGATGTTTTCTGTCATTCGATTTTGGTGCGTATGAACCGGGCACAGTCTTAACTGGTTTATCTTTAGGAGAGTAGTACTCGTTGGTGTATTCAGTCACTGGTCTGTTAAATTGTTTGACGCTCAAATCATAACGTGTTTGGTTGGTTCCTGTCATACGGCGAACGTGAACTTCTTCTTCCACTCCATGGTATCGGTCAGTTTTCACATGTTGCTCTGGAGTTTTTCTTTCTGGTTTGACAACAACTTTATGTTTGTAACTTATACTATTTGGAGATTTTTCGACTGGCTTTTGTTTAGTAAATGTCGATGGCGGTTCAAATGATTTAGTTGTAACTGTTTTGGTTGTATGGCGTTCATCAACTTTTTTGTTCAATCGATATATTCTATCTGGTGATTTGCTTGCGTCCTTTGGTTTTATTTTTTGTTCGGGTTTTCTACCGGTGTCATCAATTTCGTAACATTCTTCTACAGTAATCTGGTAGTTTCTATCGGGAGACTGACTTTCAGGTCTCGGCTTTATACGTTTCTTCTCGGTACCTGGAATATTGGGGCGATTATCAGTTGCCTTAGTATTAGTTTGCTGGATACTGGTTTTGCGCGTAACGTAACGCTCATCAGGTTCTTGAGGTTTCTTAGGTTTAGAGGTGTAAGCAGTAGGTGTTTTTCCTGTAGGTTTGTTGATAGTCGTTTGATGAACAGTAGTAGTATAATTTTCTTCCATATCTTCAGTGACATGGCTTGAATCTTCGGAATATTCTGGTTTACGATTTGGCTTAGATTGTTTATTGGTGACGTAACGTTTTTCAGTAGTATCGGTTGGTTTCTGTCCTTTTAATTTAGTAGTGTCTGATGGATACTTTGGACCTCTAGATTTTTGAGGACTGTCGTCATCAGTTTGTTTAGGTTTAAAGTTGGATTGCTTTGTAGTTTTTGTTGTAGTTGTTCTGCGATTTGTCATATCTTCTGAAGTGTAAGAAATTTCTTCGTCATCATCGTCGATGCGTCTTGGAATTTTTCCAATATCTGATGGTTTTGGACCTACTTCTCTTTGTGGATGATCTAAATTTTTGTAAGTTGTATTGGTTTTATTGGCAATCGTTTCCTCATAGTCAACGTAACAAACGTCTGAATCTTCAGAGTCTACAGGTTCAATTCCTTTTGATCTGTCGACATCGGATGGCCGTTTTGTAGTTTGGTCAGGTTTTTTACCAGTTTTAGAGGCTGTGATCTGATGTTTTACAATTTCATTAGTAGCGTAATACTCATTTGTACCTTCAGTATTATAGTGTAAAGTTTCTTTATTTGGTTTTATTCCTGTTTTTTTAGAATCTGTTAGACGTTTATTAGTAGGATGGTCTGTTGATACGTGTTGTTCCTTCACGATAATGTTTGAGGTGTAATAATCTTCGGTGTCTTTAATATTATTACTCGGAATATGTTCGCCAGGTTGACGTTGTACTGGATTGTACACATCTGAAGTTTTTAAAGGTTTAAAAGAATTTGTAGGGCGTTTCCCACTAGATTCAAAACCTCTGTCAGTTTTAGTAGTAACAATTTGCTTCTTTCCTGTTTTGGTTGAAGTGTAATATTCCTCCGTTTCTTCATTATCACCTGGAATGTCATAATCAGATTTAACTGGTGTAGAATGTGAAGATTTTGAACCTTGAGGAATATCACTGAATCTTCTATTAGAAACATCTTCAGAAGTAACGTGAGAAACATTTGTATCCTCTCCACTGGGTTTGAATCCTATAGGTCTTGAAGAATCTAATGGGCGTTTGTTAACAGATTCCGGTTTTTGAAGCGTAGTAGTTCGTTTCTTCGCCGTTTCGCTTGTAGTGTAATATTCCTCTAAGTCTTCAGTTGTATCGTCTAGAACATCATCGTTAGGTTTACGGTTAGAAGCAGGTCGTTCTGAATCTCGAGGAATTAAACTTGTTGTTTCATTATAATCATCCACAACAGCGGTTTTTGACGAATCTGAAGGCCGTGCTGTTATTTTACCAGTAGGAGTTTTACTTGCTTTTGTAGTAATGGTTTGCTTATTTACCGTTTTATTCGCAATGTAATAATCCTCTGTATCTTCTTCCGGTTCATGATCTGTCGGTTTGCGATCACCAGATATTGGACGTTTTGTATCTTTCATAATTTTATTTGTTTTCGTTGTAATAGTTTTACGATCAATGTCTCTTTCAGTGACGTCACACACATCTGTGTCTTCTTCAAGGGACCTTATAGAATCAGATGGTCGTTGAGTACTCTGATAAGATACTTTATTAATTTTGTTTGATTTTGTCGCACCGACTTCTGTTTTCACAGATGTTCTTGTAGTGTAGCGTTCTTCGGTGTCTTCAATACTGTCATCTGAAAGATCATCATCTGGTATCGTATCTGCGATAGGACGTGGATGTTTCGAGTCTTTAGAAACTATAATTGTTTTGCTTGTAGTTTTGTTACGGTCAACTTTTTCTAAGGTAATTTGGTCAGTAGGTATACGATTTGCAGGTATCGAAGTGTTTGTTGGACGTGGACCGGTTTCTTGTGGACGTTTGTTTGCTTCTGTTGGCCTGAGTTGTTTTTTTACAGTTTTATGTGTAGTATAGTGGTCTTCAGTAGTTTCCTCTGAATAATTATCGCCTGGTTTAGTACTTGTTGGTTTGTAATTACCTGATAAAGGGCGGGGCTGTTTCGAGTCTTTTGGAATTTGATTAATTTTGGTCAAAGTTGTTATTCCTGAAGTAACACGAAAAACGTTCTTGTTTTCAGTATCGTCATCCGGAAATTTATCTATAGGTCTGGTAATCTCTTTCGGTTGATGTTTGGAGGTTACCGTTTTGCGATCATCTACACCTTTAATTAGGTAACAAATGCCAGTTTCTTCGGTATCTTGGTAAGGTTTTTTAGGTTCTTTCGGCCTATGATTGTTGTCAGGTTTTATAAAATGTTTAGTAGTTGAGTTGTCTGGAAATTTAGGACCTTTCAAAATGTCTTCTTCCACTTTAGATGTGATTGTCTTTTTGTCAGTTACTTTGCTGGTAATATAAGTATCAGTTTCTTCTATGTAATCAACATTGTCATTTCTTGGTGTTGATTTGTCCGGTGCAAATGATTCATTCGGACTAATTTCATTACCATCTGTGTTCTCCGGTGATTCATCAGGTTTGTAACCTTTTGGTGGTTTAGTAATAACCTTTTTACCAGTTGAGGTTATAATGGTTGTGTCATCAATAGTTCCTGTAGGTTTAGGATGCTTTTTGTTTAGTTCAGAAGTGACGGGGCGAAGCTCAGATATTTTCTTTTTTAGATAATAATCATCTGTAACCTCATCAGGCTTCTCTAGTTTTGGGTGTTTTTTGTTTCTAACGTTTGTTGAAGTAGTCACACAATACTCATCCGTATACTCACTAACATCAGGTGATTGTCCTTTAGGTTGAGATGGTTTTCCTTCTTGGAGAGTTGGTTGTTTGCTTCCAAGAACTTTTGAATCTTTAATTGGAGATTTTCTGTTAGGCATTTGCTTAGTTGTTATACGATCAGTATATTCTGTAGTAGTACAGTATTCATCAGAGTTCCTCAGTAGGTCGATTACCAGACTTCCGTTTAGGTATGTGCTCTGGTTCATCAAAATCTTTATTAGTTGATCTTCGATTAGGATGATCTTTAGATTGAATAAACATTTCTTCATTTGTAACGTAATACTCATCTGTTGTTTCGATGTTTATATGCGTTTTTTGAGGTGAAGAACCTTTTGGTTTTGATTTAAGAGTTTTATCACCTGGTTGGGAAGTAATTGGTCGCAACTCAGAAATTTTCTTTTTCAGATAATCTTCATCAGGTTTTTGACCTTTTGTTTTATTTTCATCATTGAGATGCGTAGCAGAAGTCACACAATACTCATCTGTGTACTCACTAACATCAGGCGATGGATTCTTGGGTTGAGTGAGTTTTCCTTCATGAGTAGTCGGGCGTTTGCTTTTGGGGACTTTTGAATCTTTAATTGGAGATCGGTTAGGAGAATGGATTGTTGTTTTACGATCAGTGTATTCCGCAGTAATAGAGTATTCATCAAGTTCGTCAGAAGGTCGATCTACAGGTCTACGTTTTTGACCATGCTCGGGCTCGTCATATTCTTTATCGGGTGACTTTCGATTGGGCTGGTCTCTGGATTGAATCGTAGTTTGTTCATTTGTAACGTAATATTCATCTGTTGTTTCGATGTTTGTATGTGTCTTTTGAAGTGATATATTCTTTGGTTTTGATGGAATAGTCTTCTCACCTGGCTGAGGAGTCATTGGTTTTTGACTTTTCGGTTGTTTTTTGTCACTTATATGCGTAGTAGTCACACAGTATTCATCCGTGTATTCACTAATATCAGGTGATTGTTCTTTAGATTGAGTAGGCACTTTTGGTTTTGTTTTTTGTGTAGTTAGTTCGGGAACTTTTGAATCTTTAATTGGATATCTTCTGTTAGGAGTTTGCTTGGTTGTTTTCCGATCAGTATATTCTGCAGTTATGCAGTATTCGTCAAGTTCGTCAAGAGGTCGGTCAAATTTTGGACTGTACTCTGGTTCATCATCTCCGGATCTGACCGTCGTTTCTTCATCTGTTGTTTTAAGGTTGATATGGGTTTTCTGAGGGAATGTACCTTTTGGTTTAGATTCAGTAGTATTATCACGCGGTTGAGAAGCATTTGGTCGCAACTCAGAAATTTTCTTTATCACATAATCATCATCAGTAATGTCATCAGGTTGTTTAGTTTTTGGTTCTTTACTATCACTTGTGTATGTTGTAGTAGTCACACAATATTTATCAGCATATACATTTGGGCGTTTGTTATCGGGAACTTTTGAATCTTTAGTTGGAGACCGTCTGTCAGGAGTTGTCTTGGTTATTTTTCGATCACTGTATTCCGTAGTGTTAGAGTATTCATCGATTTCATCAGAAGGTCGATCTTCAGGTCTACGCTCAGGTTCGTCATATTCTTTATTTGGTGACTTTCGATTGGGTTGGTCTTTGGATCGAATCGTAGTTTCTTCATTTGTAACGTAATATTTATTTGTTGTTTCGATGTTTGTATGAGTCTTTTGAGGTGATATATTCCTTGGAATAGTCTTCTCACCTGGTTGAGGAGTCATTGGTTTTTGACTTTTCGGTTGTTTTTTGTCACTTATATGCGTAGTAGTCACACAGTATTCATCGGTGTATTCACTAATATCAGGTGATTGTTCTCTAGGTTGAGTAGGCACTTTTGGTTTTGCTTTTTGTGTAATTTTGGAATCTTTAATAGGAGACTTTCGATCAGGAGACCGTTTATCAGTATGTTCATTTTTTGTTGTTTTACGACCAGTGTCATGTCCAGGACTTTTATCAGGTGATTTTTCATTTCTGGATCTAACCGTTGTTTCCTGATTTGTAACGTAATATTCATCGGTTGTTTGAATGTCTGTGTAAATTTTTGAGGTGATTTGCCCCTTGGTTTAGATTCTTCTGGTTGAGATTTTTTCGGTGATTTTCTATCGGGTTCTATTGGTTTCATATTTGTAGAGGGACGTTTTCCAACAGTATGTTGATCATCAGAATCATCATTATCCGTTTTTGTGTCGTCAAAATGTGGAACTTTTTGTGTCTTAGACACAGTACGGTTGTGTTCGGCTATTTTCCTTTTTATATAATAATCGTCAGTTTCTTTATTTATTACATATGGGCGATCTGGAGATTTTGAAGTTGGTCGGTTTTCTTTCGGTCTTCTACAAGAGTCGTCTAAATCGTCAAAGCTTTGAGGTTTACGTCCTTTAGGTACACTGCTGGTTGTACTTTGTTCGCGATCCATAGGTCTTCTACTAGAAGTAGTAACTTTCCCTGGTCTTTCAAGAGATTCGTTTGGCTTATGACCTTTCGGTTTTGTTTCATCTAGTTTCTTTGGAGATGTTTCAATTAGCGTCTTTCGTGAATTGGTACGCTCAGTGGTTTTCTTGTTGTCAGTTGTTTTTTCAGAAATTCCTAAAATCTGCCTGCAACGTTCATCATAAGTGTCTCTTCTTTTGAAAGTTTTTTCTGGTGTTTTAGGTGACGTCAACGGTTTTTTATTAGTGGATGATGGTGTATACTTGCCAGGTTGTCTGCTGTTAAAGTCTAAAGAATCTGGTCTGTCAAGAGGTTTTTTAGTTTTTGTAGTAGTGGTTAAATCATCAACGTCCAAGTCTGTGACAATTTCCGTTTTTCGAGTGTATTCAATATCACTAGTAGATGTAGTCGGAGAAGGACTTCTAGATCGTATTTTCTTCGTTGTTGTATACGTATCAGTTTTGCGACGTCTTGTGATAGTGTCGGTATTAATCTCTCGATTCGGCAATTTTTTTGTAGGAGTAGATTCTCTAGAATCCGATCTTGGTTTACTCGGTGAAGGTGATTTTGCTGGATGCCTTTTATCGGGCGATGTATGGTCGCGATATTCTGGATATTTCTTTTCAGGACTTACGCTAGTGCGTAAAGACGATGTACTTGATTTTAAGCTGCGAGTACTTCCGCGCTTTTGGTCATGATCAGGACTTGCCCTTAGAGAACGCGCAAATGCATCATGAGTTGGGCTAATGTCAACACTGATTCGTTTAGATGTAAAATCAGTTTTGTATGTAGAATGAGTTGAAACTGATGTAACTTTTTCAGTGGTAGACTTTGACGATGGTTCATTCGGGTGAGAATTATTTTCAGGTTTCGGTGACAATTTAATTATAATTTCTTGTGGTTGTATTTGTTTTTGAACTTTAGAGTTTATAGGCGTTCGATCTCCAGGAGTACTTGGAGTAGGAGTAAATTCTCCAGGTGTGCGCAAAGCAGGTGTATAGATACCAGGTGGCGCTGGGCATTCAACTTTTTCGCTGCGAGGAGTGTGATCAGGCTCCGGTTGCTTTCCGGATTGATAATAATCGTTTTCGCGAATTATTTGAGTTGTTTTTACAATGTTTACGTTATCATTGTTTTGAACGGAGGTGGTTTTTATAGTTTTAGGTACCGGTTCAGGTTGTGGGTATCCATCAGCGCGTATTATTTTAGTAGTTCTCATCGTGGTGGTAGTGCTTCCATCATCGTTCTTTTTAACAGTTGTTGTTCTCGTGGTATTGTCATCATTGGGACCGTACTCCGGTTCTGAACTTGGTTGATGAGGTTTATTTCCCTCTTCTCTTATAATTTTGGTAGTTTTCAATGTAGTAACGGTACTACCGTCAACGTTTTTATGAACCGTTGTTGTTCTTGTAGTATTTTCATCGTTAGGCACAGGTTCTGGTTCAGGTTGACAATTTTGTGGAGCATAACCTTCTTCACGCACTATTTTAGTGGTTTTTACAGTAGCAGCAATTTTTCCATCATCTCTAGTAATTTTTGTGGTGTTATTTGTCACTGTGTTTTCTTTATTAACATCAGTAATAGTTGAAGATGATTTACGATCCCGCGGGATGTATTCTTTTTCGCGAATAGTCTGAGCGATGTAGAAATCATCTTGGTTTTCTTGACGAGTTGAACGTACATCTTGGTTCCGATAATGAACCTTTTCACTTACATTGTTAGTGTCTTTCACAGTATAATGTTTTTCAACTTGAGCTGTATTTGATACGGTATTGTTATCTGTTACATTTCTTAGAGTGTTCGTAGAATTAACATCATGGTCTAGTTGTTTTACGGTTTGTTGAGTTTGCCTCTCGTCGTAAGTGGTTCTCGATTGTTGCTCGGTGTGAAATTTTTGTTGTTGCATCGTTGAAGAAGTTCCCTTAGTTTCGTATCGAGTTGTAGTAACTTTAGAACCGTCAGGAAGTGTCCTTGTTTCTGTAGTGACAGTAGTGTTGCCATCAATATAGTTAGGGCTACGTTTTAAATCTGTTGGAACGTCTGTGGTGTATGTTTTACGCACTACGACAGAAGAATCGTTCGATGATGGTTTTAAATCAGAACTGGAGCGATGTTGCGTAACAGTTTTTGATGAAGAGCTGCTGCTGGTAGAAAATGATTGAAAATTGCTGTTATCATCACCTCCTTTCGCTTCTTGTTGCAAAACACTTTTAGAAGCTGCCGTGCTCGATTTTGTAAAATTATTTGCATCCCCATCCTCATAAACTGAAGCTTTTTGCTCGCACTTAGCCGAGTAATTTGCAACGCCTTTATCTATCTTTTCAGAACCTGACGTTGTTGCCACGTTCGTTGAAGTGTGAGTTTTTCCGTCGTCGCTAACTTCATTTTTCGACACAACTTCCCAGCCACGATTACCATTATTGTCTGAGCAAACGTTTTGAATAATAATCGAAAAGCAAAAAAAAACAACACCAGAATAATATCTTACCTGATGACGATCTAAATTGATGCATGTCTTTTGTGGGCGATTCAGAGTCACGGATCTCTTTAGTTTTCATACTTAGAAAACTGTGATCGAGCAAAGATTGTGCATGGTTGGGTCGATTTTCGTTTTTGATCGAAGTGTCGTGATGAGTTTGAATGTCCGTTCCGTCAGATACGTAGAAGTTACGCAAACGCTCTTCGCGTAACTTGTACATATGAGACCTAATTTCCTTTTTCTTTCCAAAATCTTCTGTGTCTTGCCACTGAAATAAATTGACAGTTAATATGAATTAATTAGGGTTAGTTGCTGAATGATGATTACGTCGCACACGATAATGATGGCCAACTAAAAAATTAAAAACTTCGAAAGCAACAAAAACATGTTTATGTTATCATAAAAATTGGTAGTGTCAAGGCAGTTCTTTGGTACGTTTGATTTTTTTGACAATTAATAGAAAAGAGTGCCACTCTGAATTTTTGCCATTTCTGATAGTATTCAAGATTCAATTATTAACTGCATGTAGATTGAAACTTCCAAGTAATAGTCCATTGAACGCGAAACCCAAACGACCAACCCCAAAAAAAAGTGTTGGTTCGTAAAGATGTGTAATATTTTTTGACTAAGCTAATAAATCCCTAGGAACTTAGTGAAACAAAGGGCATGTAGCTCCATCTTGCTGAAACTGTTTTATAAAAATGATGGTATACTATTTCAAAAGGCTTGAGGTGATGCAAATACTTAACACTAAACCAATAAAACACCTGTGACAAACTTGTTCAAGGATACAAACTAATTTAAATCGGCAAATTTAACTTGTTTTTTGGGTAACGCGTGGGAAGATTATGCATTATTTGTTTAAGCCCGCAGCTGCGTGTGGGAGCTAAGATATTTGAATACCATCTGATTACAATTACATTATACGTGTAATCAATCACTTTCATCAAATGAACACAACATTCTAATCGTTACATCCACCTACAAAGCTTAGTAGAACATGTAATTATTCTGTGTTATTGCGTTTATGTGAACGTAAAAATGACACACTTTAATAATCTCACGAATATGTTTATGCAAATTAGTGTTTAAAAATAAATCCCAAAGCAACAACAAATACCAATTAATAATTCAAAACCACAAATGTAATTTTACCATTTTGCGGAGGACATCCTCGTCCTTTATTTGACAAACATCACCGGACGTTTCGGCCGACATAGCCTAATAATTTTTTTTGAAAACCTGTAATTAAATTCGCAAATTAAATGATTAAGTCGTTGCACTTAAAGTAATTTAGTCAATTGCTACATAAAAATTGTTATTATGAGTCTGGGTATGCGGTGACCAGTGATCAATTAGTTGAACTTTTTTTTTGTGTTGCCATACAGAATAATTTGCAACTTAGAAAGTTGGCGCCTACGTACTTTGGAGATGATTGCATCCACATCATGCATAAACCACAATAGTATTATAAAATAAAGGTCATGATTGTGGTAACACTGAATACGGTTGCAAGAGTAAGTATGGACTACCATCAATGTAGAAAATGAAGTCTGATCATTGATTATTAAATTAACTACCTGTCATAATCAGTTCTTTAAAAGTTTTGTTATAAAATAAGAAGTAAAATCGTCTAATTCTGCTATTAACATAAAAAATATAGTATTATATCATCAATTTTAAAACGACGTATATAACTAATTTTGTTAAGTATAGTAAATCTAGTTATAAATAAGAATTCAACTTCTTTGCCAGAAATTTCATAAAATGGCCAAATGATTTGATACTAATTGTATAGCTAAACATAAATTCTGCTATAGAAAGTATCGAAATAAATTACGTAAACAAAAAATTTAATCTGGAAACACAATTCAAATTTTTATCAAACATTGCATGACATTGTAAAATAACCAATAAAAATGTACTACAGTAAAACCTCTAAATAGCGATCACTAAAATTTGTTGCAAAACTGACCGGTATATGGAGGTGGTCGTTATTGGGAGGAAGAAACATTTATTTTTATGCGTTGTTTATTAAAATCTTTTAAGTATGCAACATAATAAGGTTCGCTATAGGATACTATATATCTGCATTAAAAAATAACTATAAATGTGCTGATGCAATATTAAATAATTAGACAATATAATAATAGAAGAGTTATACATATTGAATACATAATACATACATTTACATAATATTTACCTATTTTCTAATTGCTCGTTATACCTATTACAATAATTAATTATATACATATACATACCATTAAATTATATTTTTGTGAAATATTTTGTATTGAGGTTTGTTTTACATTTTTAAGTTTAGTTTGTAAAACAGAAGATTTACGTTTTGATAAAATTTGAAGTACTTCTACCGTTAGCTCACTCTTATCATTAGAAAATAGAAAACTTTGCACATCTCTTAGTTTTTCACACACTTCACCCATATCTTTAATGTTTGACGTAAAATCTTTGGATTCTTATGCACCACTTTCATTGTTCGAATCACAGCCTTCACTATTGTCTAATTCACTGATTATACCTTGAATACTTAAATTGGGGCTTTCGGTCAAAATATCACAATCAATAAAGCATAATTTTCAAGGCTTTCACGTTGATTACCTTCTAGTAATACAGAAAAAAACTGAGCTAGTGGAATTTCATCTTCTTCATCGAAATCTTCTTGCAGGACCTTTTCTGAGAATCCTGCTTTCGCAAAACATTTAGCAATTGTAATAGGCGAAACGTTTCTCCAGGCTACTGATATCCAAACTAAAGCGCTGGTTAAATTGATACCTTTTTCCGCATCTTCAAAAGGACGTTCGGTATTTGTGAATGTTAGCAGCCTTTTGATTAAAAACTTGCTGATGCCATCTTAAAGTTTGGATGTTTGGGGGTAGAAAACAATGTTCACATTTTCAAGAGTCACTTTGGGATGAGACGTGGCATTACCCAGAAATAATAAAACTTTTCTATTTTCTATTTTCTTTCTTCATTTTTTCATCAAATTTGTTTAGCCAGGAAGTCATAATCTCTACCGTTATCCAAGCTTTTTTATTAGATACCCATTCTAAGGGCAATTTGTTGATATGAGAGCCTTTAAAGCATCTTGGGTGTTTACTTTTTCCAATGATTAACGGATTTTCCTTATCACCTTCCATATATGTACAAAATAAAATTGTCAATCTTTGTTTTGCAGCTTTTTTACCACTACATTTATGGTTTTTTAAAGAGAACGTTTTGTTTGGCATCGCAAGGTAAAAAAGTTTGGCCTCGTCAGCATTGTACACATTCTTGGGTGAATACTCCTTCAATATTACTGACAGCTTTGCTTTCCAAGCTTCAACAGTGTCAAGGTTAATATCAGCTGACTCCCCGTAAATTGTTTTAAAGGTTATGGTATGTCTTTGACAAAATTTCTCAAGCCACCCATTTGAAGCATTAAAATCCGTCATTTTTAAATTTTCCGCAACTTCCAATGCTTTCTCTTTTATTAAAGGACCAATTTCTAAACCTTCAGGAAAGATCTAGGAAATTTTCTCTTCTGCTTTGTATTGGAACCTTCTTCAAATAGCTTTTTAAAATTACATTTGTTTTTTAAAATATCGTTAACTTGTGTTCTTCCAACATTAAATTTTTCAGCCAACTTTCTAGTACTAGTATTCAACTTTTCACTTTCCACAATTTTCTTTAAGAAACAAACGTTTTCTTTTTAGCAACATTGTAATTTTTCTGTACGTCTATATGTAACAGCACTGTTGAACATACTAACTCAAACTGTGTACGCAGAATATGATTTTTGGGGTGAGCTTAATATGGATATTTCCGTATAATTGGATTTTGACTTGGAAAACTTGGCCGGTTTTAGAGGTGGCCGCTTTTAAGATGTGGCCGAAATAGAGGTTTTACTGTATTTAATACGATTACCGTAGCAAGCCAAAAAAATTCCGCTAATTTTTTGACAACTTACTCGTTAACTAAAAAAAAACAAGTGGTATTTTTTTGACAAAAACTAACCTCAAATTTAATAAATAAATCTAATTTAATTCTTTCTTTGATTCAGTGTTATTAGAATTTTTCTTGAAATGGTGACGATGTGCAATTTTCTTACCGAATACCACTCGAGTGTTGATTGAATCTGAAATTTTTTCTTGTACCGCTGAAACTAATTAACCACGTTTTTTACAATCACTTGAAAAAATTTTCTGAAACAATCAACAAAAGAATCACCACTTCCATGTTTTCGAATTTATTTATTTACATCCTATATACATATTTTAGTTTTGTTTCTTGGCATTAATTATAAGCTTCTATGTTTACAAAATTCCGAAAAATCCAGTTAACCATTAAATGTAAAATAAACGTACAACCATAGAAATTTAAAGCACAAAGGAGGCGCTCGATTCGTGTTCGTAATCAAAACAAATAAAATCTTTACGTATAGTTCATTTACTATTTACTTCCATATTTTTCATTTTCTCAAATTTGCGTAAGTGCAATATGAGAGCTCGCGTTGTCAATTTAAAGTGAAACAAAATAACAATTCTAACACCTCTAATTTTCACATATTAAACTTAATAATAAAAAAACAAACTTTGTAAAAAAAACATGACCCAATAATTTAGTACCTGGTTAAATGGGTACTCACTACAAATATTCATTCGATCTATATGGTTGTCCCATTTTTTTTCTTTGTCCATTTTTACCACTTCTTCTATATTGTATATTAACAAAAATTCCTAGACGACCATGTTTATTTTAAAGCATTATTATTCAAATTATTAATCGATGGTGTTGGTATCGTTTCCGATTTATGGGCGGCGCTTCAAATTTCGTATATGTTCGTAAGATTTCGATTTCGGTGCTGGGATCGGTAATTTGAATTTTGTATTGGTGTGCGTTCGGAGCATGTCGGTTTTCTAAGTAATCAGTGGTGTTCGGCGCTATTCCCGATGTGTGGACGGCAGTCTGAATTCCGTGTATGTTACTTCGGTGCTGGGACAACGGACTTCAATTTTGAATTTCGAAAATTTCGGGGCAAAAAAATATACAAAAAACAACTTAAAAAATCGAATTTATATTTTAAACTCAAATTGAGTTTAAAGAAACTTTTTCTTTTATTTTTGGAAAAACTAAATAGACAAAAAGTAAGAATTTAAGATTCTTTGTAGCAATTTTTTCACACGAAATTTAGTAACATACCAAAACACTCCAAAATTTCTAACTTTCTATGAGCAACAATAAAGATATACACTACTTTCTTTTTAAAATATGTTTGTTAAAAATAAGAACCAATTCGATAAAAATGTTGTTATTACAAATTATTTTTTTTGCTTTTTCGATTTTAATGAGACTTAGAGCTAAAGTTCTATATTACATACGTATTTTTTTAAAAAATTTAGGGCTTGCCGCCGCCAATGATAGAGGAAAGCCTCCTCTTTAACGTGTTTAAGATTGATAGCGGCAAATCCTTAACTTTAAAAAAAAAGTTAATCCAAAGGTCAATTTATGAAAGTACGTATGTGATAGAACCCTAACTTTAAGGCTCATTAAAATCGAAAAAAAGCAAAAGTATAAAAAACAAAACAAAGGAGCCTGATAGATGAAAGCCTTCTCTTTAAAGTGGTTTTTAAGATTGGTAGCGGGTAAGCCCTTAATTTTCAAATTCAAATCAAATCAATCCAAAGTTCAATTGATTAAAGAACGTATGTAATATAACCTTAACTTTAAGCCTCATTAAAATCAAAAGTATCAAAAACAGCTAAAATGACCGATAGAGGTGAGCCTCCTCTTTAACGTAATGTTTAAGACTAATTTATCAAAAACATAGTAATAATAATTCCAAAGATCAATTTGTTTCGTAATTTTTCTTATGTAACTTTGTGTTTAATCTTTAATTATTAAATAAGTATAAAAATAATTAAACTATATGTAAAAATATAATACCATTTTTTTAGTTTTAGATTGTTCGTAATTGTATTTTTATTCAAGTTTGATTAAGTTAGTATTATTCCAATTTTGACAAGTTATTGTTTTTTTTAATTTATTTTATCTGAACTAAGTAATGACATTTAAAACCGATTTCTTTAGAGAGAAATCTGTCGTCATTATTAAAAGAGCTTGATACAGAATTATAAATCGGTTTTTTTAGTCATAATAAAAGTTAATTCAGAAATAGCAGTTATAAAAGTGCATTTTTACATTATTGTATAAGAAATTAAGAAGACAATCCTGGTAACTAATGTTAAAACAATACTTAAATGTTCAGAAGAAACAGTATTTGTTTTTCCAATAGAGATGCAAGACAAAGAATTTCACATTGACCTATTTAATATTCCTATCGTAAAAATGCATGTAAAAATTTACTAAAAAAGGGCAGTATCGTAATTTAATTGTTAATTTGCCATCAGAAATAGTTGATATCTATTTTGATGAAGAGTTAAATCCTGTGTTCAAAGAATGTTATTTGGATGAACAACAAAAGTGTTAGATTCATCATTGTTAATTAATAATGACAATGTTACAAATAATGCTAACTCATATTCAAAGGAATTACTTGAATTGATTGAGAAATTAAACATACGTTTAGAGAATAAGGAATTAAATTTATCACAGATACAGAAACTTTTGTTTTAGATAAGTTTCAAGGAAATAATAAGGCTATAGAATGGATAGAGTTATTTGAAGCAGAATGTAAGCGTCATCAAGTAAATTCTGACGAAAAGAAGATAAAAATACTTAGATTATTTGTGGAAATAGTTAGTACAGAAATGTTGATGAATCAGTTAAGAAGATACAATTTCAATGAAGTAAAATATAAAAAAAATGAGCAAAGGGATTATACATTAGTCATTACTTCAAAGCCTGGTGTATAAAACAAAATTATAAAAGAGGAGGATAAGAAACAGTGTTACTATTGTGCGGATAGAGGAAAACCTAATCGTTTTCATCCAATTGAATTATGTAGATGGAAAATAGTAAATGAGAAAAGTGTAAACTTGATAAACTCTACTTGTGATGAGGTTGAACATGATCAAGATCAAGATAAAAAAAACTAAATGTCACACCACTAATTAGATTGAATGTTACATTGAACAAAAAGAAAATTATCATTTTTATTATCATTATCATTAATTAACTCTAAAATTGTGAATGAAATTAAAGAAAAAATACTATCCAGTGAAAATTTATTCAAAACAATTAGTGGTGTGCAAAGTAGTATCGGTAAAATTACATTACCTTTACGAATTTACGGTATTGAACATGATTTTCGTACGATCTTCTTTTAGGATTGGATGTCATTAAAAAGTTTCGTCTTATACAGGATGAAAATCTTAAAATTTATCAAAGAAAAAAAATGGAAGAAAAAGTGAATCATTTAACTTTAGATAAACAAAAATCTATTCTTAAGATAGTTGAAAAATTTAATATTTTTGTCGTAGATAAGTATGATGTTGGACAAGTTAAGTATGTTTCTAAGAAACCATATCGCTGTACTATTCAAGACCAAGATGAGATTGATTCCCAAGTGAACAATAGATGGATTTAATTGAAGAATCTATGTCGCCTTTTGCTGCTCCAGTTACTTTAGCGTTTAAAAAGGAAGATGGAAGACGTTCAAGACTGTGTACTGACTTTAGAGAATTGAACAAGATTGTCGTGCCAGAATCACAACCTTTTCCTCGCATTGAGGATATAATTGTAAAGACCCGGAATTGTTCATGGTATTCAGTGCTGGATATTAACTCAGCGTTTTGGTCAGTCCCAATTCGTAAAAAAGATCGTTACAAGACAGCATTTGTAACTCAATCAGGACACTTCCAATGGAAAAGATTACCTTTTGGGTTAAAAATTTCACCAGCTATTTTCCAACCAATACTTGCAAGTATTATAAGACAAAATGGTCTTAATGCTTTTTGCGTGAATTATATTGATGATAATTTGATTTTTTCGCAATCATTTGAGAAACATATTGAACATTTAGAACTTTTGCTGCAAGTAATATTATAGGAAGGATTCACAATTAAACTTTCATAATGTAATTTTACTATGGACAATGTAAAATATTTAGGTCACAGGATAAGATACAACACAGTGCAGCCACATAATGATAACTTAATATCAATTAAGAATTTTCCACGTCCAAAGAATAAGAAGAATGTTCGTTAATTTTTGGGTAAAATTAATTTATATTATAAATATATCCCAAAAAGTGCTAGATTGTTGGCTCCTTTACATATGTTAACTAGCAACAAAAAATTTTGTGTGGACAGAAAAGTGTGAAACATCATTCAAGGAGATGAAGGAATACTTATGTCAAAGTTCAATTCTTGCTATTTTTGATCCGCAGCGTCCAACATTTGTATTTACAGATGCAAGTAAGATGGGTGTTGGTGCTGTTCTAAAACAAACTCAGGATAGTGGAGAACTATTACCAGTTGCTTATTTCTCAAAGAAGCTAACTACGGCACAAGCAAAAAAAAAGCGACGTACCTGGAATGTTTAGCAGTGAAAGAGGCATTAATATTCTGGCAACATTGGTTGTTAGGATTGCAATTTCATGTCATTTCAGATCATAAGCCACTGGAAAATTTAAGAATCAAAGCACAAACAGATGAAGAACTTAGAGATTTAGTGTTTTATTTGTCACAATACAATTTTACCATACGTTATGCTCCAGGAAAAACAAATAATGAAGCGGATGCTCTATCTCGGAATCCGGTGCTAGAAAGTTTTGGTATTTCTGATAACGTTTTGCAAGTAGTAAATTTAACTACAATTGAGGAAATTAAACAAAATCAGAAAAATAATCTTGGTAATTTACCAATTCTAAAAAACACGTTTTCTCAAAACGATATAATGTACAAAAAAATTAGAAATCGTGAAAGAATCATGATATCTTCAGAATTTGTACGTTCCTTGATTCATAAAATTCATCACTTTTATGGTCAAATTGGAGTTTCTCATTTAGCTGCACGTATTCGTCAGTTTTACTACTTCAGCAACATGGATACAATGATTAAAGATTATTGTTTGAAATGTGAGTATGCAGACTGAATAAATCTAGAAGAAGTAGAGAGATTGGAGTATTATCTTAATTAGGACCGCCAAAAGAATGTTTTGAAATTATGTCATTGGACACGATTGGTGGATTTGCTGGGAATAGGTCTAGAAAGAAATATTTACACTTGCTAGCGGACAATTTTTCCCGTTATGCTTTTATATCTACATCATCAAGTCAAAAGTGCTTTTTACATCGGTGGATTGTTCTACATCTAATGTGTTAAATGAAAGATTGAATCAAACATTAGTGAATCGCATTCGTTGCAAAATATATGAGCAACCGAAAAAACCTTGGTCTATAATTGCTAATGAATGTACAGCTGAATATAACAAAACAGATCATAGTGTTAAGAAAGTTGCACCAGAGTACTTGATGTATGGCAAGAAAAGTTTAATTGTTCCTAAATAAATAAGTTATTCACAAGATTTAGAAATGGATCGTGTCCAATCATTAAACAATTCCAATAAGCAACATGAACGAAATAAAGTAAAGATAGATAGGAAAAGAAGGGATATGGAATTTGCAGTAAATGATTTAGTTTATGTAGAAAATGGAAATAAATTGAACCGCAAAAGTTACAACCTATTCGTACAGGTCCTTATCGCATTGTACAACGAATATCGAATTCAATTTATGAGGTAAAGAGCGGAAGACGTAGGTCAGAAGCCAATTATTATCATTCTAGTAAATTGTTGCCATATTATGGAGAATCAATTAGATATTGTTAGTTAGAAACAATCCGAATAGCGGATTGCTCTCTCAGGAGGGAGAAATATAATACTATTTTTTAGTTTTAGATTATTATTCAATTGTTCTTAATTGTATTTTTATTCAAGTTTGATTAAGTATTTTATTCAAGTTAGTATTATTTCAATTTTGACAAGTTATTGTTTTTTTTAATTTATTTTATCTGAACTAAGTAATGACATTTAAAACCGATTTCCTTTAGAGAGAAATCTGTCGTCATTATTAAAAAGCTTGATAAAGAATTATATGTATTAAAACATTTTTTTCAATACAAATTTTAATGAAATTTTCACTATCTATTTTTACTAAATAAAATAATACGCGTTACTTTTGGCACGGAGTGTACATTCCAATCACCATGTAAATTAATAACCGTAAATGTGAAAGATACAGAAAGAAAAAAATACTGAATAAAAAAATAATTATATAGATGAAGAAGGTAATTTTTTTTAATTCAAAAAACGCCCGTATCATTCTGATTATCATTACAACTTACAGAAACCCAAATTTTGTATATGAATATTAAAAAAAAATTTTGAATAAAATTAATCTTTCTAATTCTGAAACTAATTTTTTATACAGAGTACCGAAATATATAACAAGAAACAAAAGTTTAAAGACGAAAAGGATGATAGCGAGATTTAGATGTGGAAATGAAGAAAAGGTAAACAGGTATTGGCTAGAGGATGGAGAAAGAAAGTGCAGAATGTGCGGGGAGGGATCGGAGGACTTGCAGCATTTGATGGAAGAGTGTGGAGAAATCAGAAGAGACGAGAGAAAAAGACAGGTAATACTAAGAGAAAAATAGGAAGGAGAGGAATTGATGAGGGAAGTAGTAGAAAGGAAACAAAATTTTTGTGGAAGAAGGGCATTTTAAGTTTTGGTGTGGGGTCATTTAAAGAAGAAACTTGAATATTAGTTTTTAGAGAGTTTGTTTAAGGCTGTTTTTAAGTTTACAATTTACCGAACCGTTTGTAAAAATGTAAAATTTAGACAAACTAATAAATATATCTATCTATCTATATACCTATTCGAATAGAAAAACACATTTTTTAAAATTTATGATAATGGTCGACAAACAAAAAAAAGAAAACACACATCGAAGGTATAATAAGAAGTTAAACACAATAATTTTCATAGTACACCAAAAAATAGTGCGAATAGTTTCTAATTATTCAAAACAGCATAAAAAATTTTTTTTTTTAATTTTTGTTACAATAAACACACTTCAGCGTAGGCATAGAGAAAAAAACACAAACAATAAGTATTTGTTTTGATGTGTTTGTAATAAACAAGGATAATAATTTTAATAGTTAGTGTAAGTACATAATTTTATAAAAAAATTTTTCAAAATTGTTTTTCCATGCTTGGTGAAGCTGTATATGACATACCATTAAAACTTACGCAGCATTTTGTCTTAAAAAAAAGCTAATGAAATAGATAAAGGAATTTTTATTTTCCGTTTATTTTTTTAAATATTGATAATTAATTAAATATTGCGTTACAGTAAAATTTACAAAAAACAAGATGTTGCAATACCTAGTGCCGCTAATGCTAACGTAGCACGTCCGAAAAGTAATCTGTACGGCATGTAGCCAGTTACATAGACAATTATTCAATTGTTTATCGCCAACTAAACATTGACAAACATCGCGAGAATCACTCGACAACTGTTTTGACCTTATGGGACCCTTCAGAAGTAAGCGAACTCAATATAATATGTCGACTTAAAACCGAACATCGTATGGGAAAAACAAGATGTTGCGTTCACGAAAAACGAAAATAAAAAAACCACTCCTATACTAAACAATTAAAACTTAAATAAAAAAATAAAGTCTTCTGTAGAAAGTTAAAAAAATGAAACAAAAAATTAATTATATGGCAACCACTAATACTTGTGTAGAATTTTTTTGTAAGAAACACATTAAATTACGGAGAAAAAGAAAGAAAAGTCCAAAAATTCTCAATAGGTGGCGTTTTTGATTGATCTTTAGAGTGAATCAAAATATACATGGTGTCCCACGACGATTAAGACAAGTAATATATCAGAATTGGACAGTAGTAGATAATTATAATTTTGGGGGTGTAAATTAGAACAAATGTTGCATCTTTTCTTGTTATTGTGTTACCCAATGAGGTATTTTTTCAAATCTTCTAAATCTGTAGCCGAAAATTACAGGGGATTCAATTTGAATTTTTAACTTCCAATCCTTTAAGTACCTGTAGCTCTTGAATTAATCACTTTAGACCCCAAGTGTGCTAGTTAGTTGGAATTGTTTTATCGGGAGGAACACAGAAAGGCTCAAATATACAGGTTGTCCCATTAATAATTTTGAATGCGACGTCACGTGACCAAAAGCAAATACCTCATTGGGTAACACAATAACAAGAAAAGATGCAACATTTGTTCTAATTTACACCCCCAAAATTATAATTATCTACTACTGCCCAATTCTGATATATTACTTGTCTTAATCGTCGTGGGACACCCTGTATATGTTGAGAAAAACAAAAGTTTGACGAGTCAGCTAGTTTAAAAATAAATATAAATACAAAGAAAACAGTCTGCAAAATAAGTTTCGGGCTAAAAACGTGTGCAAAAGCGCGATGTTCTGCAAAAATTCGGGCGAAAATGACATCCAAAAAATTATAGTTCGTGTTCAAATTGTGTTCAGAGTAAATTCTTAAAAAACCAAGAACAAAAACAATGTTTTTTGTTTCTAGTTTCCGAGTCTACCTGTATTCTTTTTTTTAAATAAACTTCGCACAAATATATATTGAATAAGGTAGAATTAATTACACGATAAACACCTACTCAATTTAATAAAATACCAAAAAATTATGTCATCATTGCAAATTCCATCGATACGAGTTATTGTTAGTAAATTTATTTAGATGCAAAATAATAATTTTATATAGCAGGTTTTGAATAAAACAAACAAAGATAACAAAGTTTAGTTAAAAAATGAAAACTCTATTTTAAAATAAATTATGTGAATGAAAACAGACAAGTCATAAAAAGTTGTCTCTATTTCGATTATCCTATTTTTTCTTCAAACGTCGTTTACATACAGAAGAAAGAAAAGCTGCTTTAAATTTATTATAAGGTATACTGTTTAATATCCACAAGTATCTATCATGCGGTTTGAAAATTATTTGTTGCTTAGGAACTTGATTTACTTCCCTCAGAGCGGCAGTAAAGTACTACTTAGTGCTGCTGTTAACAGCAACAAGCTGTGCATAAAAATGAACAACTTTAGAGTCAAAAAAGGTAAAAATTTAAGTTTACTGATAATTGAAGAAAAAAATTAAAAATTTTGAATGTAGGTAAGTACGTAAGTAAGTAGGTTAGGTTATATTGAAGCTATGAAAACAACTCCTCAAATTAGTCATTGTTTTCAATGTGCACCGTTGTTCAAGAAAGGTCCGTCACTCGATTCTATTTAATTTAGGATGAGTTGCAAACTATGAAAAAACTCCTCAAATTAGTCATTGTTTTCAATTAATCAAAATGTGTGACAGTGCAATTCCTTCTACTTATTCTTCTGTTGTTGTGCCATTGAATTTCAAGCCAAATTGGAATCGAAAAAGGCTCATCGAGTTAACTGGAACATGGAATCTGGCAGTAAGTTATGCAATTAGAAGTCATTTATTGCCCACGTTTAAAAATTGCCGTAATTGCAAGAAACAAATGACTGTGTTCCGCAACTTTTTTTTCCAAAATTCTTGTGTATTCGTGCTCCTCACTCAGGTCATGGGCTTGATTGACATTATTTTTGTAAAAAAGTACGAAATAAATTTGCACTAATTAATAAACTTAAAATGATTAGTAATGAAATTGAAATTAAGTTTTTCCAACAATGCTACTAGTTTCCAAGATAGAAACATCAGAATTCTATGAAAATGGATTTTGTGAAAAGTAATTACATGGGAAACTATAGCTTATCTACCAAACAGATACAGTAATAAATACACCGCTATTTACACGGGTAATAATAAGCAACAATACGGCAGAAATAATTAAAATTTTTAAATACATGTTAGAGGCAGATTGAAATGTAAAGAACCTGTCACGTGGCCTGCGCCGTGAATGAAAATGAAACGGACGAGTCTACTGTTCACATTAAGGGCAACAACGAAGTGTATTTCGTAATTTCGTTTGTGGTGTTATTCAAATTATACCCTAGTTTAATAAATACATTTATAGTAAGGTATATTTTTATGATTTGCGTTGAAGATTGATTCACGTGACAGGTTCTTTACATTTCAATCGTCCTCTAATATGTATCTCAAAAACGTTTAAGTTTGGTTATAGGGAAGTGAACATAAACTCCTCTTGTTTTTCCCGTAGAATTACATGAATGAATAAAAATATGGTAGTTTCATTTAAAAAAATGAAGATATTTGACATTTCTGAAGTTGTCACTAATTAACTCGATCCTCCTACTAATTAACCCGACCAAATAATTTTTATTTGGTGCTAGGGATGTTCACACAGAATTTTCAATATTTAGGTCTGCACCTGTCAATTTTCCATTGAAAAAATGAATATCTCGAAAAGTATAACTTTTAGGTATAGGGTATTCTGCACAAAGTGACATTAAAATTGAACGTAGAATCCAAAAAGTTAATAATATATAGGGTGTTCTATTTAAAATAACAAAGTAGTTGTTTACTTCCGGTATAACCGGAAATGACACGTCTGTCAAAATATTTTCCATAAATTTGCCATAGCTTGTTATCCATTAATGTAAATTTTTATAAAAATCGTATGAGTAGTTCCCAATATATAGATAGTGTAAGCTCGTCGTGAAACAGCCTGTATATTAAAATTGTTCCTAAGGCTGTCAGATAATCTTTTGGATACTTGTTTACTTGATTTTGTAATGATGTAAATGTGGTTTCTGCGTATAATTTTCTTTGCGAGCACATCCGTCATAATTTATTACTACATCTATTCAATAGATAAACTATACAGGGTGTTAAAAAAGAGTGTAAAATATTGCAGGAGGTAATAGTATGAACCAAAATAAGCAGAAAAGTCTTAATAAACATGGGTCCGCAAAGTAACGGTTGCGGAGGTATGGACCACTATTCGTTTTTCAAAAATTTATTTTATTAGGAATAAACCGACAAAGGAAGCTTTCAAGAAACAAGAAACATAGTTATAGTCCGTCTATTTCCAAGCAGGCACCACATCTTTGTCTCAACGATAATCAAACTCTTTCGAAAACACCCTCTGCAGCTCTTCCAGGCTATTTACAGGAGTACCATACACTAGTGTCTTTAAATATCCCCAAACAAAGAAATCTAGAGCGTTCCGATCAGGCGATCTTGGAGGCTATAAAACAGGTGCCGCACTTCCTACCCATCTAAATAACAAAAGATGCTAAAAAACATAAAACATTCCATATCTCCGCAACCGTTACTTTACGGGCCCATGTTTTTTTAACACCCTGTATATACTGATATAAAAAAATATACGAAATTGTGTTACAGTTATTTTTTTCAAAAACAATAAAAATCAAACAAAAAGCTCTATAATTTTAAAAATAAATATGTAAAACAAATCTATTTATTAAGTAGTTCAGTTTTATCCAAAATCCAATTAATCCAAAATATACAGAAAACGTAGGAAGTTTCAAAGTTTCATATAGATAGTGATTCAGTTTGGTGTTCGACGCCTTTAATTTTTTTTTAAAGCAAAAATAAATATTTGTAAATAGCATGTTAATCCACATCGTATGAGCTAAATATGTCAGAATTATATTGAAGTACTTATGCCAAAGTTACAATAAACAATTTTTCTTCAAATAACACACCCTTTATATTTGTTGATAGGTTTTTGTAAGGCATAGTTTTCTCCATACTACATCGAAAAAAATTATATAGTTTCATTAAAAAATTTTGAGAAAAATAGCATAGGTAAAATAATTCAATACTGCTATCCTATACTATTAGAAACAGATAGCCATAAAAACAATTGAATTTAGGCATTTAGAATTGTGTCAAAATAACAATTAAAGCTGTTTCCTAGTTTTTTCTAATTGAATTTTGGTAACTTACACGAGAACAGTGTATTCCATAGAAGAAAAATTTGATTCTAATCAAAGGCGAGTGCCAAAGAAATAATAAACGTTCCACGCGTGATTTTGAAGAGTGTTTTCCAAGTTTAGGCAAAAGACTTTTTTAACAAGAGAGTGCACGGCCACATAAAGCGTTAACTGTCACCAATCGTTTATCCAAATAGGTGGATCGTAAATAGGACCTCCAAGATCTCCTGGCCTTACCCTGTTTGATATTTTCTTGAGACCATATATAAAAGAAAAAAATGTATTTTTACCAATTGATGACCCTGTAGTTTTTTTCTTTCTGTCTATCCTCTCGCTTGTATATTGGACAAATAATCGCTTCTTTCCATCTTTCTCGAAAGCCTTCTCCCTGCCAAATTTTTTCTAGTACTTTTCTTATTCTCTCTCTTATCTTTTTTCCTGTGTATTTCCACTCTTCACCCTGCGTTTCATCTTTGCTTCCTGCTCTTCCCATTTTTACTTTTTTAAGGCCTCCTCCAGTGTTTCTCTTTTGATCTCTCCTTCTCTTTTGTTTTTTCTCCTATTTTCCCATTTTCTGCTATGATCTTAACTTCTTTTCCTTGTAGTACATTTCTAATGTGTTTTTCCCATTTTCTCTATTTTTATTGTTGGTTCTCTACTATTTTCTTTGTTTCTTAATCGATTTACTATTTCCCAAGCCTGCCTTTCATTTCTGATTTTCTTCACCTTTTCTTCTACGATTTTTCGATAATCCTTTTTTCGCTTTTCACATCTATTCTTGAATTCTGTTCTTATTTTCTTATATAAAGAAAAAATTTATTTTTACCATTTGATGATGTGGAAGAATTAAAGACAAGAATTCGTACAGAGTGTGCACTTTTGAATCCAAAAGTGACTCGTCGTGCATGTATCCAAGGAGTTGAAAATAGAACTTTTAGCTGTGTTTGAATGTGAACAAGAGTCATTTTGAACACTTGAACGACTGATGATTTATTATGTGTTATTTTTTACCACGTTCTTCTCATGGATAATAAAGTTTTGCTGTGTTAATCTTTGCAGCTAGGTAAAACCAAATTGTATTTCTCAAGTTTTCTTAAATTTTATGGCTAGCTTATCCTACTAGTAAAATAAGATAAGGGAGAATCTAAGTCCTCCGTGATATTTTTCTCAAACAAATTATAATATAACTGTATCCGAGACTGTATCATTTTTTTACGTTGTTGTGGATATGGAGAACAAAACGCCGTACAAGAATCCATGAAAAAAAATCATATCCAAAATGTCATTTGAGAAAAAAAGTTGACTATCGTAACTTGGGCATACGACAATATAATTCTGACTTATGGAGCTCATCCAATGTGGTTTAATACGCTTTTACGAACCCCAAACTGAATCACCCAGTATAAACTCCAATTGTGTCCATTGTAGGTACGTAGAAAATAAGATTAAAAAAACCAAAAAAAATTTCTTTTACCAGAAAACCTCAAATTTTACAGAATTGATTAAAAAATGGTAATAAAAGTATCAAAAATTCTAATAAAAAAAATTAAATCAATTAGAAGCAACTTTAGACTACTTAATTTTCAAATAATTCTTATCAGTAATAATATTCATAATAGTGAAGCAAGTCCAAGATCAGAAAAAAAATGGATAATGTGAAAAGTTTAACCAAAACTATTTTGAGATAAATTTCGTAAAAATAGATTGTATTTCAGTAATTTTTCAAAAACAAGAATCCAAACCAACTCCCTTCTAATTATGAAAATAATCATAAGATTAATGATCAAAAATTTTGGTTTAATACCTATTAGTCAAAAATAACAATAATCACATAAAAATTCAATTCTTTTTTTACAAAATTAAAAGTTGTTAAAATTATATAACAGTATTTTAACATAAGTTGGCTTAGATACTATTATAACTAAAACTTTATTTATTTATCTTTTTCAAGACCTTGCATGTTCTTTCGACCGTATATTATCTATAACTTAAAAAGAATCATAAAATTACTTGTATCGTAAACTATTATTTTAGTTTTGGATTGAAAATCCAAAAATAATAAAACTAAGAAAAGTAAAATTGTTGGTAGCAAATTACCTCTTCACTCTTGTAATAAATTTCGTGAAAACACAGTAAATAAAAATAACAAGAATAAGAACAAGGAAATCACCTTCTTTCACATAGTCTATGTATGACCGAATAAATAATTGTTTATTTCTATGAGAACATAAAATAGTTCTAAGAATTTGTTCTAAGAAAAATATCGTTTCGAGAACGAAGTAAAACAAATAGGTACTAATAAATTAGTAATACATAAAAAAAAGAAGTTCGATTAGAAAATGTTTAATTTGTTTGAAACAGGCCCATCAAATAATTGGAAAAAATCACATAAGTGATCGTTAAGTGAGTCTGATTAAAAAAACACATTTGAAAGTCTTGAACTACGAAGAAAATAATTACCTCAAGCTCTTGACACAGTGCAAGGAACTCACCAAAAACACAAACAATAGTTTTCACCAGTAAGCGCAGCAATAAAAAGACATGTTTTCTACGTCACCAACTCATAGTTAGATAGACATCCACCCATTGTGACCATAAAAGGAATACCAATTAAATAGAACATCAACTTCAAATCATCAAAATTAGAAGTAGAATTTCTAACGCGATTACATCGTTCACGCCCAGATTTATCATAACAAACACTTCCATCGAGTGCAATCATGCATACATAAAAAAAAAATCAAATTAATTACCCCCTTAATTGTTTAAAATGCAAGACGTGCAAAAGATCGGGCAAGACATCGACAAAACGCACCAACATTCCATAATAGGAATTTTCAATTGGAACCAGTTTGTTGTTAAATAGAAATCAAAGTCCTTACTTTCGTCGTATTGTGGCTCAATTCGTCGACAATAAATAATTCAGTCGCAACATTTAAATTAATTAGCGTATACGAAAAAGAAAAGCATTTTAAGGTCGATCGTAACAATAAACATGTTGGATAAAAAGAACATGTGTCGAGTGCATATTTTCCACAGAAAATCATAAATATTGATGCAAGACTGTCCTATTTAACCATTTAAGGTGTTCGCTCCGTATGGTAAAGATTTACACGTTTTAAGTCACTTGGCCATGGCCTATTGATTGCGTAATTCGGTCTTCAGACGAAGTCGCGACTGAAGTTTTTCAATGAATTTCCTTTAAATAAAAATTCAATACGCCCAAACGTTTTCGTGTTGGAATTATATTAATACATAATAGAGTAAAAAATAAATGGAAATATTATGATTAATGAATGAAAAAAATTGGATCTAAGTATGTTGCATATGTGCAAGGATGCAAGCTTGATTGATCTAATTAAGAAATACTCGTACAAGACAAAATTGTATGTTAATTAGTAATGTTCTAAGTACTCTTTGACAACAATTTCATTATAAAATGACGCCTTATAGCAAAAAAAAATGGGTGTAGCTATCAATTGAAGTTACTAAACGCTCAATGATTGTTGGTATGACAAGAGTATTTAAAAAATGCAAAAAAACACTATACCATAGCGTCGACATCTATCAAAAACACAGAAGGAGAAGATTCAGCAAGACTGTTCCTGAAAAGAGAAATGTTGCAAAAAAATGAATAAGCAAAACCATCCTAAGAGGATGGAGTTGGTCTCCAAACAAAAACAAAAATTGTTTATAGAACTATGTTGAAATTTTACTAATTATTTTGAGAGATACTACGAAAAACATTTGCTACTTTCTTTTGGAGTAACACACTATACAGGTTTATACTGATCTTCTGGGGCACCATACATAACATTTACATCACAATACAATATTTATATTGTACCACAGGAATAAATAAATAAATAATAACTATGAACTTGATATTTACACACGGTCGGTGTCACTATTACTAATAACTATTTCCGAGTTTTGTCGTGGGTCAAAACTTGAGTTCGACGTTTCGCTATTCATGCTGACATCAAACTTTTGTTTCGGATTTGACTAAAAATTGGTGAATACACTAATATTAAGGTGAAGAATAAAGAAATAACATCAGTTGTCATTAAAATTTTACTGTGGAATTACTATCCACATTTGAAGTTTTAGAGAAAAACATGCGACAATTTGAATGCACCCGGATTGCTGGTTTTTGCTGGATTTTGGTTTTGCAGATTGTTACTTTTTTTGACGTGATCGATGTGTTGAGGATTATATTTCTTAATTGTAAAATGTAGTTTTGCCTACGTTTAAGATCTTTGTGTGTGTTTTTATCACCGTCCAAGATATCCTGAGTACCCTTCGGTAAATGTGTCGATTTTCTTGTGTTTGGTAGCACATGAAAGCCAGTTTACACTAACATACTAAAAGGTTCAGAAAATGTAGAAACCCAGAATTTGGCGCTGGCCGTATATAATCGACTTTTACTACCGTCGCAAGTCTTCTGCATTAATGCCTATAGTTTTCAAAGATATTAATCATATTTTGTAGCCATACACAGTTGAATGATGTTCTGTAATAAATCGTCGATATTTACATTTTCCCATTTTTCCGTTTGCATGTTCAATGAAAATAGAGCTATTCCCAACAATGACCTCCTTTCAATTAATATGTTTTATGGGTGCAGATGAGCGGGTGGATTTAAAACAAGAAGAATGAGGTCGTTATGTGATAGCCATTGCAATTTTCTAAGGATGTCTTTGGGTGGTGTTGCAAAACTAAATTTAAGCTAATTTGATCATATTTAGTTTTAAAACTGTTAACGGTTTGTTGATGTAGAACACGAAAAGTAATTTTTAATTACAGTTAGGAAAATCTACTCGTCCAATGTCGCAGAGTGGGTCGCGGAGATGGCTTATACTGATTATAGTAAGGCTCTGGTTGTTGTAGGTACTGATCCTATTATGGTTCTTAGGCAGTAGAATACCCAAGAAAAGAACAAACAAATTTGTAAAACTTGTAAAGATAGAACTTTCAAAATTTGTCACATTTGGTACAGTGATTGAATGCAAATTTTAAAATATTTTCGATTATAATAAGGTGTTCCAAAGAGTCGTGGCAGCATAAATTTACATTTTTTTGAATGGGACACACCATATCTCATCAAGAGCTTTAAAAAAATATTATATGTCAGTATATTGCACAGGGTATTTTAAAAGATATAGCTAATAGTGAGTAAAAATGACATCTACTTTAACGCTTTGTTATAAAGTAACTTAAAATATTTGACATGTCATTTAGCTGTGTTTGGTATTAATTACTTTTATTATCGGACAATTTATTAATACACAGTGAAGAAAAAGCTAACCAAGCAAGATCTCAAAATTTTTAAAAGAATCGCCCTATATATTTTTTTCAGGGATTGTTAGTACAATTGATTAACTATTAAACGATATAGTAATGTAGGGTGTAAGTTAAGGGGAACTGTAAATGTTTTATGAAAACCGAAAATATTGTATTTAAGGTATTTTAAGTTTTTCCATAAAATTTCTTGTACGTTTTGGGTTAAAATTATAGGTGGGTCACAGGCTTCTGGTTCTCAATCTGCAATAGACTAACATTGGAGAATAACATCGTTGAACAGTGGAACAGCGAATAAAAAACACGAAAGAAACGTACGATTCAAAAAAATTGGACAATCCGCAGTGACAGAACACACACACGAAACGGGACATAACTAAGAGGTAATAACCAATACCAAAAACTATAAAAAGAGACTTGCCAGAGAAGCGATAGAAATAAAAAAAAACAAGACGGTTAATAAAAATAAACTCACGGTTATTGTTACAAGGACAAAGAAGACTTATGCACATTCTGCTGGATTCTAAAATTTCCCCTTGTTTCTTCTATTTCTTTCTAAAGTTCTTTTTGTACGATTACCAGTTTATCATGGTGATATATAAATCGTATGCATAAATTTACGTCCTTAGTGCTTTAGAAACTTATTTTCTTGTTTATTTACGAGTGTGTAATAAATTATAATATAGTTCTGTGCTTTATGCTTGTTCTCAATGCTGGTGCTTGTAAGATGTTCTGTACTATGAAACAAACAATTTTTCCAAAGAACTTCTTCTGTCACTTCATTCATTTCTTCTTTTATTTTTCCAGTTGTTTTCCTTTGATCATGCTCTTCAAAATGCATTCCACAAGTGCAGGTTACTCTTGTTACTTCCATCATGATCTCATTTATACAATATGTAAACCATCTGACTCTAGAGAACATGTTGGTGTCTTCTTAGAGAAATGATTAGTAATAATAACAAACTCGAACATTTTATTTGACTCCAGCCAGATCCTACCCATCGAGCACATCAGTTCAGATCTTCTCCAAGATAACATTGTTCTTTAATGGTTACGCAGCAAGTATTTGCTGAGTACGTCGCTGGAAAAATAAGGTGGTAACTCTAAAGCTTGCCCTGCGCTTGCAATAAGTGCGTGTCTACTCAAAGTAACACACGCCTTTTTAAGCATAAGCAATTGTTTATAGGATTGAGTAATAAAAATAAGAAGTGGCCATATATTAATTAACCGAACAATAATCCATCAAAAAAATTATACCGCCAACACTATATACTCCATCGTAATAATCTTATTCCTGTTTCCACAAAGCCCACAATTGAATTTGATAATAAAAATAAGGTTTGCTCTGGCACTTTGAAGTAAGCGCCTAAATTTAAGGTGTACGCGTTCTTATCAGAAGCACAGCGGTATTTCAACCATTATAAGGAAAAATGCTTTGATGTGCACTACTATAACACATATCAAGTTGAATTTACATTTAATAATAATTACAGTATTTGTAGCAGATAATCCTTGGCTCTACCGTAATGATCCAATTCCTGCTTTCACAAAACACACCTAACACGCCAATTCAACCAAATTCAAAAATTGTCTATTACTCAATATTTTAATAGCGCATTAATTTTTGGTTAATAAATTAAACAAATCAATTTTTCGTGTCACTTCCTTTCTGATCTCATACGTTTTGCCTTGGTCTTTTACACATATATAAACAATAAAAGCAAATTTTGCACAAAAATTAATTAATGTGTACATTTAACAAACGTTAGGTGTAAAATGATCGTTAATAATAATTGGGAACCTTGAAACGGTTTACGCTCACGGTTGCATACATTGCTTATTTTTAAACAACTATTCGCATATGAACAATAAATTTGTTATGTAACGCCAACGCAGTCTGATCTCACATTGTGATTTACATTTTTGCCCTATATGGTCTTATTAACGCCAATTTTTTTTTGTTATTCGCCAACTTACAAAAAACTGAATTATGCAATCGTAATTAGTATTCAATTTTTGTTTGTGTTTGTTTAATTTTTTCTTCGCTCCGAGCGACTTTGTTATATTATGTTTAATTGCAGTAATGATTTGTATTAGTAATAACGAAAGGTGCGCCCGACTTCCTTTTGCAAACAACATCCGATAAAAAAATTTCGTTTTACACCAATCAGCGTATGTCGCAATTAAAATTCAAAATAACGACCGAAATGTAAATAAGGTCAATTGTTAATAATTTTTAATATTCGCATTTAAAGTGTGATCTATATTTGAATTATTCGATGTGGGCTTTAATTGATCAAGTGCCGAATTTCCATAAACATCGATTTTTTCTTTATTAGTAAACGTAACACTGAAGCTGGTGAATTGATTGGCATTTAGTAAACAATCACGTGGGTCGCTTCTACCAAATTAATTTGTAATTAAAATATGATGTCTTTGAACTATCGCTTTGATGTACAAGAAAATCCAAAATAAGTAAGTTCTAAGTGACGATTAAACAAAACAAACTTGTAATTAATGATTTTAAAAAAATTAGACCGGTTGCAAGAAATCAAAAAAATTGGTAGGTACTTAAAAAATTAGCTCCGTGATAGGTACACCACAACAATGTATCAACAAATTTGTACAAAAAATTCTATGAATAAAAAACAAAAAAATGTTATGAAATTTAAATAAACCAGTTTGTTAATAATTAAGTTTGAATTAATTATAGGCCTTGACTTTATTACAAAACCCCGAGAATTCGAATTATACCAGCAAAAAGCTAATTTAATTAAAGAGTTTAAAGCAATGAAATTCTAAACGTAATGAATATTACGAGTATGCAAACTTAACACAAAAATAGCTTGTACATGGTGAATACTCGAAAACCTTAAAAATTACGAAGTTGTACAAAAGAGGGACTAAGAAAATGCCTAAGTCAAATCTTACTGTTTTTAAGGAAACCCAAACCCCAAACAAAATTGTCAATTTTATTTTTTGTATTTTTTTTGTTTAAAATTTATAGTACGCGGGACTTTGATATTGCCTCCAAAAAGTAGAATAATTAAATCAGTTTTGACCATTTTTTTAGGTTCCTCAGTTGCTACAATTTAAAAATATTTTCAATTATACAGGGTTTAATGAACCACTTGCCAACTTTGACATTTTAAATGAAAACATTTTTATTTTTTATTCTGAATCTATGTGAAAAACTATTTATGTATACGAGTCTTAAATGATACTTTTTGAGTAAGACTCGTTTTTAAACACTTTCTTGGGTCAATATCGGTTTTCTACTTATTTTTTCAGGTTTTTCAGGTTACTATTTTAAATATCAAATTCAAATTTATTTACCTTTAACCGTCTATGGTTTAAAAGTTGACATTGGCACGGTATGAGAAAAAAATGTCAAACTCAGCAGTTGAAAATGATGAACAACTTAATAAAATTAAATGGAACACCCTGTATATTTTTCCCCCAGATCGATGTAGAATTAAATTATCTACAACTTTGCTATGAATGTCTGTCAACCAAAATTCAACCGCGAAACTCGTTTTTTAAATCAAAAATGTACTTTTCATCAAAAATTTTTTTTTGACAACTCAAAATTATAAAATAGATCATAAAAATTAGAACCAAATCGTTGAACAGATTATTTTAAATGCTGAGAAAAATATCTGAATAAAGTGGAAATGTCAAATACGAGAAGAATTCCTAATAAACGTGTCAGTATTCAAAATCTGTTTTTGTCAGATAATCGATATGGTGTTATACGCGATAAGGATGGAATTTGTTTTTTGGTAACACCTTATTTACAGAGGTCTTCAAATTTCCAACGGTTTCTGCTATTTGTCGTACTCCAAAGATAGGATTCTGAACTGCTGATTATTCTGGATTATCTGTTTTATAATTATGAGCTGCCAATAAACAACATCCATTAGATTTTTTTCCGGTGGAATAAACCATACTAACTAATTCTGCTGTCGAAAACTAACTCATTATTACTAACAATACAAAGATACAGTAAAACACTTTTGACGTTCGCATTTCATCACCTAATTAATTATTCGATGACAGTGGATTTTTGGTAGACAAACATGTATAGCAAAATTGTAAAGAATTTAATTCTACATCGATCTGGCAAAAAATATATATAGTGTCAATTTGATGTTATTAAGTTATTCACCATTTTCGATAACAAATTTTCACATTTTTTTTCTCATGCCCTGTATAACAGATGTAAACTTTTAAATGATGGACAGTTAAAGTCGTTACCACCCTAAACGTGAATAAAATTTAAATTTGATATTTCAAACAATAACCTAAAAAACGTGAAATATCTGAAAGCCGATATTAACGCAATCCAATGATTAAAAAAAGACATCTCAAAAAGTATAATTTTTGAGTAAGACTTGTATATGTTACACTCAAAGACCGAAAACGCTGATTGAGAGAAAAATTTGCTCACAACGCGTTGTGGTCACTGTAAAACGTCCACATCGCGAAATTAGTGTTATGGCTTGAATTAAAACGCGCACGACGCGCTATGGTAACCACAAAAAGCGAAATTCGTGTCGTGGTTATAATGTTATACGACCACAACGCGTTGTGGATATGAAAAAGAATGACGGGTATAGAACCATTAGAATACGATGCACAACGATTTGCGAGATGGGTCCTAGTAATTTTGAAACTTTTCGGTTTATTATTGTTAACAAATACTTTAATTGAGTATCCAATAGTTAACCTGTTTTGCAGAAGTAACCGATTTTTGTAGTTGTGCCATCTATTTGAACTACAACAGGCTTTTCAATTTTTAAGACATCATATCGTTTAAGACCACATTACTGGTTTGAAGAAAGAGACAAAACTACGATGATTGTTTGTTTCTACTAACTCAACATACATAGGAGCTTTCGCGACTGGGGAAACTCGCCTGTTACACACGGTGTTATACACTGTTTTACTAATTTTCTTCAGTTTTAATTAAAAATGCATGTTAAATGAGCTGAATTGCTATATTCTAAATCGGAAATATTTTTGCATCTACATTCTAATGGTTGTTCGGGTTTAAATATGAACTGATGAACGGTTCCCCAACCTGATACATGTATTATAATTGTCTTTATAATAATAATTGCCTACACTGAATGTTAATTATTTTGATACATACTTTGGTTATGTTGTGTTTGTTTAATTGTTAAGGCGGAATCTGAGGTTTTCTCTTACCCTTCTTTCCTCAGGCAGCCTAGGCAGAGGGGTACCTTTTGGCTTTAAATATTTTGTCAAAATTGACAATTTTATTTAAAATGAATTAACGTTCAATATAATTTACGTTATAACCATGCTTGTGTTTTATTTCATTGCTGATATTACTACATTTCTCACTGCACTCTAGCGGTTGTTATGGATTTTATTCTGGATTCAACGTAGATGTCTTTTCCCGTTTTTCGATCGGCCAAGTTCGCTTCGGGTTTAGTGGCGGATTATTCAAATCTAGTTTTTACAAGTGCCTGGGTTAGGACCCTACGTTTGTTACATTACAATATTCGACCTGTCCTTCGTGATGTGGTTCCCCAACTACTACGCAGAACGCGTCATAGCTTTTCTTTACTGCCACAATGCGTTGTGACCGTATCATAGCCACAACACAAATTTTGCTTTTTGTGAATGCCACAACGCCTCGTGCGCTTCTTCATAAGAGACATAACACGAATTTCTCGATGTGGAAATTTATCACAAAACTTTTGGTTTTATCATTTGCTTTGATAATCAATTACTTAGAATACGTAAACCTGTTCGGGATTAACGGTCGTTTCGTCACATTTTCGCATCCATCGCAAGAATTTTAATTAAAAATATTGTTTTGTTCCTTGAGGTTTGAGGGGCTGAGATTAAGCATTAGTGCCATTTTAAACTAATATTATTGCAAAAGAAAAACAATTCCGCTATTGTAAGAAATTTATAAAAAAAATTCTAAAAATCAATATGAAGAGTAAAATATCAAAAATTGACAGTCGATCGAAACGTAAAATTCACAAATGAAATAACATGGACTATTCTTGTGACAACAAAAGAAAGTGTATGTTGTGGTTTCTCCTAATGGGTAGGAGCCTTCGATTGGAGATTGGTGTGACGATGACTTAATGAAAACCCACGTAATTCATTATGGCCTACGTTTCGACGAGAAGGGTACGTCAAAACGTAGGTCTTAATGAATTACGTGGGTTTTCATTAAGTCATCCTCACACCAATCTCAATCGAAGGCTCCTACCCATTAGGAATACCTCAACATATATTATTTGACGGAGAATACCTTAATTAAAAGAAAGTGTGTATAAAACAAAAAAATAGAGAGAAAGGATACAAGAATACTAAATGGTGATAAAGAAAACAAAAGATTATCTTCCTTCGTCTAGGATTGAGGAACGCAGCGTAGCAATCTGTAAAAATCCGAACAAAAAGAATTCTAATCTATGACCAAATTAAAACTTTGAGCAACAAGTTATCGCTCAGACGTGGTAAACCTATCCAAGAAAACCAAATATATCAATAAACTGAGAAAAATATAAAAAACCACCAATAGAAAGCAAACTTTACATCTAAAATTGAAATCATGTCGATGCCAAAAGAATAACATAACTTGTCTTATTTAGCAAAAGAAAAAATAAAACAAAAAAAAGTCAGTAAAAAAGAACTAAAGAGAAAACTAAATTTTGAAAACAGAATATAATAAAAAAAATAACATTCGAAATCAAGGTACAAAAAAAATAAAGTAGTCTCCTTCAGAAGATGATCGTAATGTTTGAAATTTTCAAAAAACTGTAACGTACTACTTTTTGAATAATAAAGTTGGACTCGAATAGATTTAAATTTTACTTCAAAATCAAATTAAAACAGTAAACAGATATTACAATAAAATAATAAAATTGAATGTTTTAATTGTTAAAGTTTAAATGCCCATTCTTAGAATTTGATTGCAAAAAAACTAAAAAATATATGCAGTGTATTTGTTCAAATATTTAATAAGGAGAAATTCTTAACGGTATTATTCATTGTAAGCATTATTAGTTTGGAGTAAATAGACTTTTGCATGTTTAAACAAAAAGGAAAAGTAAGGGATGCTTAAGTTGTTTTATGGTAGACAACTTGAAACTATATAGAACTTGCTAACCCGGCAAACGTCGTTTTGTCCAAAAGAGTTTTTTTGATTGAATTAAATTGGACATTCACACCTGTACCCAAAATTTGAAGATGTAAACTATACCACGCTAATAATCAATAAAAAACGCCATTTTTCTTTTTTCCTAAATCTTCGCGTAACAATAATTATGAATAAGCCCGCTGAAGGAAGCATACAATTTGATCCACTCGTTTTTAAGAACAAACCACAATTAGATTCTTGAATCAATTGTATGTAGTGCAACAATTGTAATGAATTACAGATTAAAATTTTACTACTTTTAGAAATTCGGACCCAAATAATTATAAAAAATTGAACCTTTAAAATAAAATACCAGAAAAATAGTTTGGATAATAAACAGGGTCATGATAATTAAAATTATTTTTCTAATTTTTATATCGATGTAGATATAATTCCACCACCATTCCAGTATTTAACTAAAATTATTGAAAATTACGCACTATCAAATTTTACTCATTATTTTGGATTTTCAGTTTAAAATGTAACTTATTTCAAAATCAAAAAGCATTTCTGTAGAAAAGATAATATTTTCTACACCTTTACGTTGTAAAAAATTTTGCAATATTTGAATCCAAAAGGTTTAGCTTTCTAAAAAATTGAATGGATCTAAAAAACTAAATCGTTAAGTTGAACTTCAAACTAAAAATTAGAATTGTTTCAAATTTCTTGTTTTTTTTTAATTTATCGATAATTTTAATGTTTAAGTAGGTGGAATGACATAAGCATTTTTTAAAAATTACGTTAATTATCAATTGCTAGTTGTTCTGTACTAAACCAATCAAAACAACATTTATAACATTCCAATATTTTAAAAACTGCGAAAAAACTGATACCTACAATTTTACGAATACTCAAAAGGGCCTCCAAACTAACTTTTTTCTTTAATTTTTGTGCTCCAAAACCTGAACCAAATGTTTTTAAAGGAGTCAACAAAGATACGCCTAACTAAATATTTTTATTGTTATAGGTAGGTAGCTGTAATAGAAACATCAAGCATTTTTTTAATTTATCAATTGCCCGTTTCTTCGTAGAAAACGAATTGAGTTTTTATATTATTAATATTCTCGTATTTCTTAATATTGGAAATTTTAAATACAAGATGGTCAATTAGTGCGAAAAAGGTGGATATCTCGGAAAATATTGGGGTTAGAAAAAAACTTTTGCAATGAAATTGTGCAAATCATGAGCTGCAAATTTTAAAATTATTTTCGTTTATACAGGGTGTTTCATAAAAGTACGACATACCAAAGTTATGTTTTTTAAAATGGATCTACCCATCTTTTATTACATATTTGGATTCCTTGGGAAATTCTAATGTGACTTTATGCATTATACATAGTGGCTAAAATGGAGGGTTTTTGCATTATTTCACTTTTTCCGGAAAAATTGACTTTTCCAAAAAATTAAATAACTGTCATCCTGGAATTTATCCAACTGGGATTTTGCAGCTTTAATATGCATTACATGTGCTAACTACAGCTGGTTGCTCACCTTTCCAACCTCGCTTAGTTTTGAGTAATCAGTTACTTAAATTGAAGTCCCTCAATTCATGGACAACTTGATTTTTTTAATTGCACCACGTAATTTTTTATCTCCCGTTGAAAGTAGAATCTCATAAGCTTTCTAATGATAAGCTAGGTATTTAACTCTTACTCAAAAATCCGCAAAAATTAGGTGGTGCCATTTGAAAAAATCAAGTAATCCATGAATTTAGGGAGTTCAATTCAATAATTGATTACACAAAACTTAGCAACCTTAGAAAGGTGAACAACGAGCTTTAGTTATATTAAAGCTAAGAAATCGCAGATGGATAAATTCCAGGATAACTGAGTTATTTAATTTTTTCGAAAAGTCAATTTTCCGTAAAAAGTAAAATAATGCGAAAACCTTCTATTTTAGATACTATGTATAATGCATAAAGTCACATTAGAATTTCCCAAGGAATCCAAACTGTAATAAAAATGGGTAGTTCCATTTTAAAAAGATAACTTTGGTATGTCGCACTTTTATGGAACACCCTATATAAACGTAAATAATTTTAAAATTGCAGCTCATTGATTTGCACAACTTTCATTGTGAAAGTTTTTTCTCCAACTCCTCGCACTAATTGACCACCCTGTATATAAAACTTAAGTTGTATTATAGGAAAATTTAATTAAAATAAAAAAAAAGTATACTTTTGGTTATTGAACTTCTAAACCAAAAATGTTGAATTCCATTTTATAATATAACTTATTGTTTTAAAATTTCCTTTCATTTTGTCAAGTTTTTTATAATGCTGGCATAATTTTGGCAAATTTTGGTGCAAAATTTTATTTTTATGATCCAACAGTTTTTGAGTTTTATTACAGCTTACAGTTTTTTTACAAAATAAATATTCCAAAACGATCACCTGGTGACATACCTACGTACGGTTGTTGTAGTACCCTACTGAAGTATGCACAAAAACTAGTAAACATTAAATTTTTCAAGAGAAGAGGCATTAATAAATAATTTTGGTAAGTGTTCACGTATCGAATTACACAGTGATTAATACATACTTTTGGTTCTTCCAACCAACCATTTTAGATCAAGATTTCTATTCAGTACAAACATTTTTTTTGGATTCAATAAATTTGAATTTTAATAGTAAAAATAAAGTAGATTTTTTTAGAAATACCCTTCGACGATCAGCTGATCAGAAAAAATTTAAATTAAATTTAATTTTTGCATGCAGCGTTGCAACGTTGATAATTTATTCAAAAAAAAAAGTCAAGACATTTATTGTCCAAATTCGTTTGAAGTGCAATCATAGCTAGAAAATTGCATCAAGAGTAAAATAGTACTTTGCATAAACAAGTTTTTTCCTCGACACCTACTTGAAAGTATATTGATTGCATAAGTTTCACGATTACTCACCGCATTCAAAAAAGGTAAAAAATAACGTAATACAAAAAGAAGATTATAAATTATAAGGAACGCCTTCATTTTAACAGATCGAGTGTTAGATTCGATTTTTTTATTGTTTGTTTATACGCGACGTGGGATAATACTTTGCATTTTTATTATTCTAATTTTATCCGTATCATCTTTATTCTCAATTGAATACATTAATCAAATTTGGACCAAAAAGGAAGATGATAACCGTGAACTTGAGACCTTTCCATAATTGAAAAAACGCGAAAAGTAATTTAGGTGCACAGATGCACAATCTGTGGGTACAAACATCATTTCACATTTTAAATAAGAGCGCCCACTTTAAGATCAGTCTCAATGTCACCCGTCTCCCATTAATTTATTCAATTTTAGAAACGTTTTAAAATTACGCGGACACTATCGTTATCATTAAGACCACATTTTTTATTGTTATGTAATTCATATTGTGTTACAGCATTGAAATTTAATCATTAATACAACAACTACAACCGTGACTATAGTTTGTGTCCAATTATTTTACGTGTATTTTTTCCACTTGCTGAGTTTGTAAAAAAAATGCAGCGTCGATTATGATTGTTTGATAACAGTGCATCAACCTTGCACGTCTTTTTCCAGCTAATAGCAATGAAAAAGCGAGGGCAACTGCTTCAAAAATTTTGAATTATGTGCGCAAAAAAGTTATGACAAGTACGTGTTAATTGATCATTCAATTTAGAAATTGACGTAAAAAAATTAATACCTGTGCACAAGTGTTGCGAGGAAAAAAAATGTTGGTAAAATGCAGCACAAGTTCACTAATAAACAAATAACACTGATTGTATCACTGGTTTATGGCACTACGGCTTCTTGCCGACTAAGGCTGGACGCAAGCAGGACAATTGGGTGGACCATAAACACCTCCATGAGGAACCCCTCTTTTGTGAATCGCATTCGCAAAAATGACGTCATACTGGTCGCATTTATGACCATGTGTTCTTCCAGTTCGTGTAGGAACAACACCTACATTATGGTGAATAAGACTTCCATGCACTTTCAATACGCGCTTGCCAATAAATATTATTGAGATCATACCTTTTTGTGGATCCGTGTGACCAAGTGACACCTTTTTTCAAATTTCGGGCTAACCCGCACTTGTTTCAATTGGTTAGAACCTAATTTTCAAATGCACGATACGTGAAGAATCATAAATCTAAATAAAAAAAAACTGGTTACACAAGTAATGTTACGTAGTAATCTCGTTATGTATTCCAAATTAATTTATTTATGTGCATTTGTATTGACATTTAATCTTACGCTGATTTATTTTTCATGCTAGCAACAAAATCAATGTCTTCACTTTTGAACTCAACTATAACAAATTCTCTCTTTCAAAGAACATTTCTAAGGTTTTGTTTCTTCGTTCTTCAATCAATAGTGTTTGATTACATGTATGTACAGTCAGGGGAAATGCATTTATCAATAACCTAAAGAACTACATTTCAGTCTAAGTGACTGGACATTCTTTAGCATAATTTATTTGCATGGATAAAATATTTAATACGTTAATCAATTTATAAAAACAGACTTGGAAAATTAAAGAAGAAATTAAAGCTACTATTTTAATACTCTTACAAAAATTTGTTGATTAGTTTGTGGTAGTGAATGTTGTGTTGCTGTTGTAAAATAAAAACTCAAGTCTTTTTTCGACTCCCATCTTTAAAACACAAATTATAATATATGCATTTGTACGATGGTTAAATTAAATTAGGTTAATCCCAATTATTGAAAAACTGGTCTTAAAGCGCATATTTCCTGAAAATCAAATTTTTTTTAAATGGCACCTCACAATTTTTTTTTGGTTCTCCGTCTATAATCACTAATTTTGCATTACTCAAAAGCGGCCAGAAACACCCCTTTCCTTGGCCTCGGCCGCCAAAAAAGTTACTAAATGTTGGCAACATCACATTATACTCATGACACTGAAATCAGTACAATCCTCATGCTGGAATACGTAAATAATAGGTTGCAGTACTCTTTTACATCTTATTTTGAAGGATTTTATAGGCCTTTTGGCTTTCAAACGCAAACATTGAAAAAAAAAAAATAGTTCCGAAAGCAAAAAATTGAAATTTTAATTATGATTTTTGCTTTTCGGTCGAATAACGGACCATTTTCTTCAAGGAAACTTCAAGGTTCAGTTAACAGAGTATTCCTACATCCAAGCACACCCCACAAGCACACAAAGCAACAAATGGTTCAAATAAACAGGTAACATACTCCCTTAGAAAGAAACGGTGGCACTAATGAAACCGCCATATAGAGAATAGTCCCGTCCCTTTAAACGTCGCCGTTAATTTGAGAACTTTCAAAGCTGAAAAAACTAAAGAAGAAGAGTTCTCCTAGCACCGAAGCTGGTCTAGAAAAGAATCCATCTTACCTCGGCAGCCGGGTGGTCTGGTTAACTCAAACAGGACAAAACTTAACGAATAACATTAACGGAGTCTGTTAGTTGAAATAAGAGATCCTTAACCTAGACTGGTGAGATGTGGAATAAGACATATCTAAGCAGTAGAGTATTTCCTTCTTTGCTCATAGGAGTTCAGAGTTAACCTCGGTAACTGCCACTAAAGCTGCAATGTGTGATTGGCAAGATACCTCCGAAAAGAGGTGCGCGAGCGTTATGTTTCTAAATAAATACCAATAGAAACTGCAACACCCACAACGGCTTCCGGGGAAGAGTGACTGTAGATGCTAAGGCTACCACCAACTGACGTCAAGGTTTTTCTAGAAGAGGAATTTCGAGTTCAGAAAAGAAACGAGACATGTTTTAGGATGAAAGTAACACCAGTTGCAGTCAAGACTAATTTGAGCAAATACAAAGCTCCACATACAAATTGGATAATCCTCACACATCTATGAGAAGAAGTAGAACTTGTAGCTGTGTTGATTTAGATGTTTAAAAGCAGTTTAAAACGATGCGGGGATCGTCTTAGATTTGATGTTTTTGATGGCTTGTTGTCATCGAGAAAAACGGATCAATGATGATCTTTGTGTTTCTTGTTGGCATTTTATTTTAAAAGAATTGGTACAGAGACGCGTGCTGTATTTGACAGCTTAAGATCTCAGATATGCAGATAATATAACTCAAAGACTTAGGGATAAGCCATTTTGTGACAAATTCTTGCGGAAGTTTGTTATTGTAGCGAGTCATTTTTAGACGAAAGCGTGTTGCTGATCGTTGAAGACTCGGGCGACTGCGTTTTGTAATGTGAGCGCAAATTTGATTGTTGACGGCTACGTCATAATAAGACGTAGGTGCGTTTTGCGATCTGTCGATTCTCTGAAATAAGCGGTACAATTGTTTCAGTAACTTGGGGTGAGAGAAAACGTTGGTCGGTTGCAGCCGATTTTGTTTGCTAGATGTTGCTCTTCTTCTTGGCAGTGTTGCTTTTTGGGCGATGAAGTTCATGTAATGACTCTGTTAGGTGTTCTCAACCCAAAAAGAAGAAGCATTATATCGGCGAGTAGTCGGTAAAAAAAGAGGGCAGGGAATGCGAGCTCTTCTTCGATCGGCACTGGTGAGAATGTCAGACGGTGTCTAAGGCGTGAGTCTAATGGGTGTTGGGGCAATTTTTCTTGGAGCAGTTGAATAGTTGCAGGCTATCACAGAAAACAAACAAGCAAGAAAAAATTAATATTTATATTGGATTTTGTTTTATTTGGTTGTGATCCTAGGGTGCTACTTCCACAACGTCGATCACATCGGTATTCCGGTTCATCACTTAGAAAAATAATACGTCGTTCTGTTTCCTGAAATAGGGCACCCAGAACACAGTGCAGGTAATCGGGCCAGTTTTTAAAACTGCTACTCCCACTTGCTGAAAATAGTTAAGTTTCAATGATAAAGTAAGTCAAATTTTCAATGAAAAGACACGCGATCAAGGCATGAAATAGTGAACATTCAGTGCACTCTGCAAACATTCGATTTTTAAACAGAATCAAGACAATATCGATCAATATTCCACGTTTTTCTGAATCTTCTAAGATCATTTCCAAAGTAAGTTCTATACTGATCTTAAAAAGCCACAGAATACAAGTTTATGCACCGAGTTTCAGCACATATGGTATTAATTTTAATTCAATTATACGATCCAATTACATACTTAATTAATGCGGTAGCAAAAATTTTATAATACAAACTTAATTCTCGCAGGTCCCTCTAAAAAGACCGTTGACGAACTTGAAAATAATTTCCAGAAATTTTCCATAGTTACGTGTATTAAAAATATTTTTTCCCCAAAACTGTGCAATTATTAGTTTCTGATAATAAATGAAAATAACCTTTATTATCATCATACCTGATAATTGAATCCATTTGTGTTCTTTATATCTTTTCACTTTTTTTCCTTTAGGCCGTCTACCACTGTGGTTGCGTTAGTTAATCGACGTATCCAAATTCAATACCCTGCACTAATAGGTGCTTAAAATAAGCTGTCTTCTATTGTCCAGCGTCTTGAAAATGCACAATAAGTGCAGTACTGTTTCGGGAGCTCTTTCACATAGTCGACAGTTAGTGTCGCCAGTGAATCTTCCGATTTTCCGCAGGTATTCTTTGACGCTGTGATATTTAACTGAGCCCGGCTTAACATTAGTAGTTTAGCCATTTGTTTTACGTAAGGTTCTATAATCATACACTTACTATGTATCAGGCCTGTCCTTGATGTCCAGTACGCCTTATGCTCTTTGCGAGTTCATTCGCTGACTGCTAAGCGACTCGACGTTTTTGACATGCCCAAGGCTGGTTCTGGCCCAACGTAAGACGTTGTGGCTTCCTGCCTGGCAAGCTTGTCAGCTTTGATGTTCCCTACAATGCCCGAATGGTCAAGCGTCCAGACAAGAGTTACCTTGTTCTAGCCTGTCAGGGTATTGAGTGTGTTAAAACATTCAAAAACCAGTCTAGATGAGGTCTTTTGGTTTAAAAAAGCTCTCAGTATTGCTTGACTGTCAGACATAATATAGACACGCCTACGGTGGTAGTTCTTCTCTATATTAGTTTTGCACATTCGATGATGATGACAACTTCTGTCTGAAAGGCAGTCGCTAGGCTGCCCAGGTTGAGGGCATAACCTAGATCCTCTCTTTCATTATATGTTCCTAATCCGGCCTCCGTCTCTGATTTAGAACCATCTGTATACCAAATTATACTGTCTTTTGAAATTTTCTCTTTCCACTTACTTTTTATTTTAGAAACTAAGAATCTTGGACTCTGCTCTTTCCTCCTTTTATCCTTTGAGTTACAGGTGATTTTAATTTTGCGATTACTCTAGATTCTGAATTGCGTTGTTATCACATCGAATAAGATTTTTCTACTTATTTATCTTTGTGGTTAGTATAGATTTTCAATTGTTTCAAAAAAGTAATTCAAGCTTTTGTTTATAGTTTCGTCGAAGTCTATCCAAATTGTTTATGTTAGGTGACTGAACAGGTGATTGTTTCTCAAACGTCTTCCTAGTTATGTGAAAACTTATTCGTCAACGGTTGTCTCAGAGAAGAAATTAATAATTTTGTAACGGTTGCAGTTCACAAATAACTAATAGATAAAATTTAAGGTGACGGCTCTAGCGATGCAACCTAGAAAAGAAGGAACAGAAAAATATTGGGCACTAAGTAGCGTACTAAATGCTTGGAGGATCCCGAATTTATAAACGTTAATACAGTAGTGGCCGGCTACAGTCGGTGAGATGGAGAAAGTCCTTAGGAGAGCTAAATGAAATAATTGCTGAATAACGTGGCGCGACCTGCTGGGTAACGGAGAGAAATCAAACCGATCAGCAGGAATTCAACTGGTTTTACTTAACATCTAACACGCTATAACAAATGCAAATTTAGAGAGAGACAAAAAATACAGAAATATAACACATACAATTTAAAATATTAGGATTATTTAGTAGGAACGACAAAGTCTGTCGCATAGAACTTGCATGCATTAGCAATAACCAATTACTTGCGGTACGCGATCAAATTTGTATTAATGCAGTTAAGTTTCTTGTTTATTAACCTCAGAATCTAGACAAGATTGGTGAATATGAAACTTGCCGTACACTCGTCACGTACACGCGGTAGCTTAAAACTAATAACACACGCTTCCGCCAATCCAAAAGGCCTTTTGATTCAGCGTACCCCTCGAAACTCTGAAGGAGTTTGTGCCGACAACACTAGCGGGAGGGTATGGAGGCTACCCCGAATCACAAATCGTTTTAAATACTAAAGGTAACTACTAAAGGTATGACCGCTTGATGTCGCGTGTACTTAGGTTTCGAACGCATGCAAAACATGAATGGGTTCCTTAAAACAATAACTTATCTGTTTATGGTTGTACGTATGCTGATAACGACGGTCCTTGCTAACCACACAGCTACTTGAAAATCAGAATGAGTTCGCTGGGAAATAATAGAAGACCCAATTCTAGGAGTCGAAGTTGTCGTTGTGAACAGCGGGCGCCCCGCGTGCGAATACCGTGAACCGTTGAAGGAGATTCGGCCAGTTGTCCCCGAGATCGGCGACAATACAAACTCAGGCAGGTTCTGTGTCACGAACGGAATTGTAATTGCTCGTTCCAGCGTCCCCAGAAATTATCAAGACATTCAATTGTGAGAAGGATTTGAGGTTCAGACACGTGGGCGTAAATAGTCGGTATATTTTTCCACACTCAACTATTGTGAAATTATCGAAGCAGTTTTATGTTTAATTTTTTTAGCTTCGTACAGCACGGCTATTTGCCCAGGAACAAAGAATGTTTTTCAAGAAGTCGGCCCGCCGCTTTGAGTAAAAATCACCCAAAATTACGATTCATTAATCGGAACATTCGGTTCAAAGCGCGGTAAATTTGATTCGTGTTGTAACGCGCAACTTGAAGATTTCGAACCGTAACAATTTCTAGCAATTTCTCATGGTCATTTTTATTAAAAATATTTTTCTCCTAAACTCTGCGATTATTAGTTTCTAAAATTCGTCGGGAAACCCAGTACAGGTTATACATATATGACTAGATTGACAAGGTAGTTCTCTATCAAAATAAGTATATTACGTTTACAAGCATAATAGGAAACAGTTTGTAGATCTCGTTAGAGTTGAGTTATCAAAATTGGATTATAATCTAATGCTTCTTTAACATTACTATCATATTACTCCCCATCACTTTTACACTCAAGTTCTTTTACAAAAATAAAAAACTAAGTTTATGTAGATAAAGAAAAATAAATTTTATTTTAAATAAGCTTAAGATGACAACAATTACCAACAAATCTGACTTTAAAACAAAAAGGGCGTGGGGTGCTTTCTACTTTGACCTGTGCAAAGAACTAACTGTAAAAAATTGAGAACATCAAGAACCCCACGCTATTTACATCAAAATTAATTTTCTGGTCACCAACTTACCTATAGTTTTTTGCATATGGAGTTCCTCAAATTTCTATTACTACATGCTAAACTAAATCAGTTTCTTAAGATAAAATAAAAAGATTAATCTTACCTAAAACCAGGGTCGCAAAAAAACGCAAAATAATCAACATTCTTCAGTCAGTGATTATATCAAGAGTATGAATCCGCCGATATCTATCACAGTGATCTTTTTTTTTGGTTTGGTTAATTAGCGATATTTAGCTGAGTGTGTAAATAACGAACCAAATTTATTTAAACAATTACCTGTAGTTTAAAATTATTAGACAATTAACTGACCGTGAAGGTATTTTTGGACATGACTATTGAGTATTTTATATAAATTAGTGCATAAATTCTTTAAATAACGCCGGACAATATATGAAATTAACCTTGAGTCAATTCAAATTTTATTTATAAACTGTCAATTGCATTTTTTTGGCGTTTTAAGACTTTGAGGTGGTGTACTTGCCGCGCTAATCGCAAGTAAAACAAATCATTTCGTTTTAATGGGAATGTTTATGAGTCAATTTAATCTCCTTTTATAGTTATACGTTTTAAGTTGCATTACGTAGTAGCATTATGCATTATTCGACACAGATATTACAGGTGCACTTTCGATTAGCCACCGAGATACGTGGATTAATACATATAAATTTTTATTAAGAGCAACGAAGAATTTGTTTGTGAAATATTCGAGTAATTGATTTATTATGTCAATACCTTTGCTTGTAATTGCAGATTAACCAAGTTCTGTGACAATGTTGAAGAAGTTGTTCTTGACACAGAACGTGTTGTATTTATAAAGCATTGTTCTTATTTAGTCAATGAATTGATTTTGATTTTGTTTAGTTTTTCCTTTTTTACTGTAATAATCTAATAATAATTATTAATTAGTCACGCTTATACACTAGACCTTTAGGCCCAAAATATTAATATATACGCAACAAAATTCCTCCTCTTTTAACGTTTGTTTATAATCCTTGTCAATTTTTTGCAACTCAATTGTTTTTAGCTTTTTATTCCTTTTTCTTTCAGATCTTCTTTTTCAGCTCAATGTTTCTTCTTTTCTCTCATACATTTTCTGCCTTTTCTCTCTTTAGTACTCGCCTTTCTCACACTTCTATTTTAGGTTGAACACTTTTTTTAACACCCTTGTTCACTCCCATACAAGACTGTTGGTTTTATTATTGTTCTAAACTCGTATCTTGGATTTTAGCGAAACATTATTGGACCTTAGGAGCAACGCATCTACACACTTGTTATTTTTTGCGATTCTTCTATCTACCTCTTCTGATTCGTGTCACGTATTGTTTATTAAGACCCTAAATACACAAATCCCTATTAAACTTTAGTTCTTTTTCTTGGTCTATATTTTAATCTTACGTCTTCCTATTGTAAATCTTCTCGCACAGTATCTATCTTCATGAATTTTGTTTTCTCTTTATATTCTTCATCTTTTTCGTAATTCCTTTTAATGTTATCTCATTTCTTATTATAAGCGCTACGTCAGCAGTACATACAATGCACTGGTGTATATTTGCAATTATGGTTCTCTCTTATTTTATTATTCTTTACTATTATTTATTGTTATATTTTAACTGTGACAGCGTTAAAGTCCAACTTTACACTGAACTCCTTTCATAAAGTGTCTTTGCCTTAACATGTTTGTCGATTTTGTAGTCAGTAGATTTATTAGTTTCTTTGGAGTCCTTAAGTCGGACATGTTTTTATATGGTTTGTTTCTATTTATTCTATCATATGCCATTTTAAAGTCTATAATTAGAATGAAGTAAGACTTTGTATTCATAGCAGCTAAGGTGTTGTTTGTTTTATAAAAATACTTGATTCATAGTACTTCTGTTTTTTCGAAAACTGCCCTAATACTCACCCAGCACCTGTTCTACATATGGTTCAAATTAATGTTTTAATCCGGTTTATGCGTTACCTACCAGAAAAATGCTTTTATACTTGCTACATATTAATTTGTCCTCATTCTTAAATTTTGGTGCAATGATACTCACCTAGCTCCTGTTGTACATATGGTTCAAATCTATGTTTTATTTCGGTCGCTGTTATTTTATATCCGTTGCCTAACAGGGAAATTCTTTTATCTTCTTCTTCTTCCCTAGCCTAGGTCGTCCACTGCTGGACATAGGCCTCCCTCAAACCCCTTCATTTGTTTCTGTCCTGTGCGATCTGGATCCAATTTCCTGAAACTCGTTTAACATCATCGGCCCATCTTGTTGGTGGTCTACCTCTGCTTCTGAATGCGTCTTGCCTGGGTCTCCATTCAATCATTCGTCTTGTCCATCTCTCATCTTTCAGTCTTACCACGTGTCCCATCCAGTTCCACTTCAGCTCAGCTATCCTTAACACAGCAACATTCACCTTTGTTAGCTGCCTAATTGTGGGGTTTAGTATTTTGTCCCTAAGTGTTATTCCTAGCATTGACCTTTCCATTGCCGTCTGAGTTACTCTTATTTTCTTTATGGTTTTCTTGGTCAATGTTGGTGTTTCACCCCTATACGTGAGAACAGGGAGTATGCACTGATCGAACGTTTTCCTTTTCAGGCATATTGGGATATCTGATTTAAAGATGTTGCTAAGCTTACCGTAGGGTGCCCATGTTAAATTGATCGTCCTCTTCAGTTCGTGGGTTTGGTTATTCGCTTAAGACCAGGTTTGTCATATATTTTGTCTTTGTATAGTTTATGTCCAGCCCGACTTCATTTGAGACAGCTTTGAGTTCTTGTAGCATTTTATTTGCTTCGTCTATCTTATCTGTGATTAGGACTAGATCATCGGCAAATCTTAGATGGTTTAGTAGTTCACCATTGATGTTAATTCCACACTGTTCCCAATCTAGGGTTTTGTAAAGGGTGTTCCAGAAGTAGCGCCGAATTTCAAAGGGCAATAAAAAACTCAATTTTCGCTCAATTTGAAATTTTTTTATTGGAAAATGTAGCAAATATACTCCGATTTAAGTATAAAAAATCACATCTGGCATGTGCTCACCCAAACTCGCCGCACACTGCACCAAACGGTCATTGAAATTTTCGATTACTCGCCTGTCGTTCAAAAGTGAGCCCGTGGTTTCGAATTTGCGCACCAATCTTTGAACAGTTGATTCGTTAGGTGCCTCATTACGTCCTAGACGATTACGAAGTACTCGAACCGTTGCCGTGTCATTACACTTGTAAAAAGTTTTTAACACCAAAATACGCTGTTCTTTGGAGAGCTGTTCCATCGCTAAAAAGTCACTAAACAACAAACACTTAGTAACGAGCGGGTCGGTAACTCAAATCGGAATGATAATAGATAACAAAAATCATAACATCATGGCTACCAACCTTCGCGGGAAACCATAGTGCCAACTTAAAATTCGGCGCTACTTCTGGAACACCCTTTACATATATTCTAAGAGTGTCGTGAATAATTTAGGGGATATGACATCATCTCCCTGTCTTACCCCTTTTTCTATTCGAAATGTATTAGTGTCTTCGTGTAATCGTACTGATGCGGTTGCGTGGTTGTATATGTATTTTGGTAAACCCGTGTATCTGGAGTCTACTCGGCATTGCGAAAGAGCATGGAAAAGTTGTTTCTGATTTATCAAATCAAATGCTTTTTCATAATCTACAAATATCAGCATTAGAGGTTTGTTATATTCTACGCATTTTTCAATTAGTAGTTTAAGTACTGTTAGGTGATCATTCGTACTAAATCCTACTCTATATCCAGCCTGTTCTCTTGGTTGGTATAGGTCAAGTTTTACACTTATACGTTTTGATAGTATTCTCGTAAAGAGCTTATATATGTGTTGTAGCAAGCTAATAGGTCTGTAGTTGGTCAGATTTGTAGCGTCTCCTTTTTTATGTATCAGAGTGATGATGGCCTTGTCCCATCAAGTGGGTGTTTTTTGCTCTATGAGACATTCGTTAAAAAGAGATTTCAAGGTTTTTAAGACAGCTAGTCCGCCTTCCTTGATCGCCTCAATAACTATTCCATCGTCTCCTGGTGATCTGTTATTTTTTATCTCCCAATTGCTGCTTTTATTTCTTCCAGACTAATTTCAGGTATATCTTCCGATCTCTGGTTTCTGATGTATTTTATGTCTTCTACTTCTGCAGGATTTTTATTTTTGTATAGTTTGCAATAGAAGTTTTCTGTAATTTTCACAATATCAGATTTGTTTGTAATCGTATTTCCATTTTCATCTTTTAGTTTTATTATACTTTTGTTCCAATATTTATTTGACGTTTCAGAACTTTCAGATTTTTATTTTGTTCGATTGTTTTGATGATTGTTGTGGTGTTATACTTTCGAATATTTTTTCTAACTTCTTTTGATATTTCCTTATTGATTTTTCTGAATCTCTCTGAGTTTTTGTCTCTCATTTTGCTCCTTTCTTTTATTAGGGATTTTGTGTTGGCACTGATCTTGCTAGTGCGTAGGTTTCCTTTGCCACAGTATTTCTGGGTTGCTTCCTTTAGTGTTTTTACAATAACCTCGTTTCATTCTTCGATACTATCTTCATCTTTTATCTGATTTAGTCGTTCTTCTATCATGTCTATGTATTCTTGCCGGTTTTCGACATTTGTCCATTTTCCATTATTGCCTTTACCTTTAGCTTGCTTTTTTACAAGTTTTTAGATTGATATTTATAGTAGTTCTCACCAGGCGGTGATCACTTCCAATGGAAAATCTGTTTAAAACTTCAACGTTTTTTATAATTTGCCGTTTACTTGAGATTATAAACTCTATTTCGTTCTTGGTGATGCCATCTGGACTCTTCCAGGTCTATTTTTTGTTTTCGTTCTTTTTAAAGAAACTGTTCATTATAAAGATGTTGTTTTGCAGACAGAATCCTAATAGAGTTCTACCTCTCTCGTTCCGTTCTCCTATTCCATATTGCCCCATTTGTTTCCATTTCGTCCTCTTTTTGTCCTATCTTTGTGTTGAAGTCTCCTATGAGAAGTGTATAGTGTGTTGTGGTGTATTTGTTTGCCCTTGTGATATCATCATAGAAGGTGTCTACTTCTTCGTCAGATCCTTGCGATGTAGGTGCATAGGCTTGTATTATTTTGATGTTGTATCTGTTGTTCAGTTTTAAAATTAAGTATATAACTCTTGAGCTTATACTTCCTATATCTATTATGTTCTTTACATGCCTTTTGTGTATTATAAACCCAACTCCTCTTAATAGGGCTTTCTCTTCTCCTTTGTAATAAAGTATGTTCCCTGATGTCAGGTTTATTTGGCCTTCATGTTTCCTTCTTATTTCACTCATTCTTACTACGTCCCATTTTATGTATTCTAGTTCTTCTTCTAGTTGTGCTAGTTTTTTTTCGGATGAGAGTGTTTGTGTCTAATAGGTAGCAATGTTTAAACGTCGTGTTTTTGGTCCAGATCTGTTTCTTGAGTATATTTGCGAATTTTTGCCTCCCCTAGAATCCATGAGGCTGACCCTTGCTCTGAAGGTGTGGGATTTTGGTTTATCCATGCCCACCAAGGGTATATTTCTGTATGTTTTGTAATTCGCCATTTGGGTATAAGGTATAGGATTTAAAACGCCGCGCTATCCTACTGCGTGTTGGCGAGTGTGTAATCAGCCGCCCCTCACATGGGAAACAGACGCTGTTTGCAGCCGCCCGAGTCAGACGCTGGTTTTACCTGTTGGTCTGCGGGAGGTATTTGATTTCCCTCCACCTGATATATCTACCGGGCATTCCCCTATCCGCCAACTGGGGACGCGTCCTCTAGGGGTTACAGGTTCTATACTTGCTACATATTAATTTGTACCCTTTCTGAAATTTTGGTGTAATTAAGGTTTTGGTTTACTCTGGGGACATTTTCTCTTCTTGCTGTATTGGTACTATTAAACTGTGCATCATTTGTTTCTAAGTTTTCCCTCCTTTTTTTGGTATTTTCTGCTGTTATTTCATTGTGTGCTAGATTTGTACAATTTTTCATTGTTTGTACTATTTCTTCAATTTATTTTTTATTTAATTTTTTTATCTTCCTCATATGGAATTCAACAAGCAATCTCTTCCATTCTATTTTCTTTTTCTTCCTGTGTTTGATTCAATATTTCAAAAAAGGATCGCCTCCATATCTTTCTTTCCATGTATTTTTATAAGCTTTCTTCATTTTATTATTTTTAAAATTGTTTTCTATTCATTGCAAATGCCTTTCGTCTGAGGAAGTAGCATTTTTATTCTCAGATTTTTCTCTTTATGTTTTAAATTTCTCACTTAGCTAGGTTTCAGCTGTTTCCGTTTTTATGATGTCTTCTAGTTTTCTTTATTTTTGTTCTATGATATGCATATTATTCCTGTATAATGACATGGTCTATTTTGTTTGTGTGTGTATTTCATAGACTCACATCCACGTTGCTTTGTTTATGTCTTTTCTCTTAAATGATGTGCTGATTATTTTCATTTTATATTCTATTACGAAGATAGTCAACCTGATTCCGTTGTCGTTGAATTCACTGTGCATGTTCTCTCCTCCGGTATTTTTTTTTGTACAATTCATCCTTTCTTACCTTTGCATGCATATCACCCATTACCAAATTTATTGTTCTCTTTAGTACTTTGTGGTGTGTATTTTCCAACGTTTCATGACATACTCCCTTCTTCTAATCTGTTTTCTACTTGAGGTATGTGCATTTATTATCACTACATCTCTATTCTTTCTTTTATAGTAATGTTGTTCTCTATTATTTCTATCCTGCTTTAGCACTTTCACCTCATCTATCGACTTTTTAACTACTTTTTACTTCCCCTTTCATGTTTTTCACCTACTGCTAGATCTTTATTCGTTATTGTTAAAGAGTGTATTTCGAGATTTTCTGTTTCTTCTATTTTGGGATTGTCTGTGTTTTTTTATGTCGGTTATCGTAATACTAATTTGCTCTTTTAAGTATTTCCTGATGTGTACTTCTTCTTGTTTTTTGTTTTTTCTTTCTATGAATTCTTCTAGTGATCTTGTGTTAAGAAAATGCGTATTGTTGTATAAATGTTAAAAGCATCGCTCGCTCTTAATGCGAATAAAAACACACTTAAAGAAATTTGATAAAAGGAACTGTATGAATATAGAAATCTATTTGTCAACTTTTCATTAAAGAAAGTCAATTCATTTACTATTTACGTAACTAACGATTTTTTCCAAAACATAATTATACAAACTAGATAAATATATAATTTGAATTATATAAATAAAAATGGCTTAAACATACTCCCCGCCTTAAAATCAGTATGATTTAAATAACAATTAAGTAAAGTAAAGAATTAGACTTTGCAAATAAAACATCAAATCAGATAAAGATACTAAAGCACCAACTTGCAAATGGTTTTCTCGGTTTGTTTTCCATTGCATACGTCGTTAAAATTTCGGTAAAACTTTACGGTGCCATCTTCTCTAGGAATGCTGTAGAAGCTGCTGGCGATGTTGAAATAAATCCAATTGATTAACTGGTAAACTTTCTAACAGTGCCTCCAATAGTGCATCATAACGACGACCAATTAAAAAATGGAAGAAAGTAAGAGCTTGAAAATCGTTTGGATCATTTGAAAGAGGTGCTAAAGGACAAGAGTTAATGACATATTCAATTTGAGTTAGCAAAGTATATAACGCTTTATAATTCAAATTAGTCGTTTTAAGTATTTTATATAAATGTCGTTTAACACTCTTCATATTCGCTTCCCAAAATTCACCAAAATGCGGTGAACTTGGAGGTATAAATTTCCAATCAAAAATGTTCACATAGTTTTCACTGAACTGAACTCTGTTTGAGATATAAATACATTTTTTTATTCATCCGCGGCAGCAATAAAATTCGTTGCATTGTCTAAATGCATGCATCTAGACTTACCGCGACGCGCTATGAAACGTTTAAAAGTTTCAATGAATGCTTGATATGATAAACCAGTTACAAGTTCCAAATGGACTGCTAGAGTAGTCATACAAATAAATAATGCTAAATAAGCTTTAATGAGCTTAGGATTACGAGTGTAACGATCTATAATAAGCAAAAGACCGGCAAAATCAACACCAGTTTTAGTAAAACAGGGTTCATAAGCGGAAATTCTAGAACCGGGTAAATTGTCCTTTATGTTTGAACTGAATCGAGGATTTGAATGAAAGCAAGTTACACATTTGCGTACAATTTGATGGTAAATTATTCAACCTGCAATTGGCCAAAAACGGTCTCTTAAAACTGCCAGTAACTGATTAGCTCTACAATGTAAATATTTTTTGTGGTAATGATCCACAATTAAAGCAGTTAACACATCTTTTTTTGGCAGCAACAAAGGATGTAATTTGTCGTATGGTAAGTTAGCATTTTGAATATAACCTCCAACACGAATCAATTCTTCTTTATCCAGAAAAAGATTTAATAAACATAAATGGCTATTTTTTAAAGATTGGTTAAAATTGCTTAGACTGTTTATTTCTGAGGCAAAACTTGTCCTTTGACAAAATAATACTAAACTTAATAAAGATTTAGATAATTTTAAGAGGACCTTTTTCCTTTTTAACATGAGAACAACGCAAATTTTTAATAAATCTAAGTACAAAGGCAAATACTTATTCTTTGCAACTTAGTAAATGATAAATGATTTGATATTAGTACATTCAAGAAATTATCATCATTAATGCAAAATACATTTACAGATTGCGGTTTTATTTCTTGCGACTCTAAATCAGTGGTGTTAAATTTTTATTGTAAAACAAAGAGCGGCGTTTGCAGAAAACAACGACCACTAAACCAGTAGGAATCTGTTATAGATTGAATTGAAGGACCCCGAGAAATTAAATCTGCAATCTTGGCTAGAATAATAATGCCAATTTAGCGGATCGGTATTTTCACGAATGTAAGCTACCCTATTAGCTACTAAAGATTTAAACTTATTGGAAGCAGAATTAATCCATCCTAAAACTATTTTAGAATGAGACCAAAAGTATGTACCATTAAATTTAACAGAGATTACTTTAATAACTTTTCACTAATTCTGTGAGCAATACTGCAGCAGATAGCTCAAGACGAGGTATAGTCATTGGTTTTAAAGGAGCTACACGACTTTTAGAACATAAAAGATTTGCAACTATTAACAAAAACGGAACAAACATAAATGTAAGCACCATACGCTCGAAAACTTGCATCACAGAAACCACGTAACTTTATGTGAAAAACACAGCGAGAAATATTCAATATAGGAGTTCGTGATAAATCTGATGTAGAACTATTCCACTCTTTAATATAAGTTGTTGGTAATTCTTCGTCCCAAGATAAACCCAACTTCCAAAGCAACTGAATTTAAATTTTTTCTCTAATAATTATAGAAGAGAAATGTCCAAGCGAATCATATATTTGAGCTACGATTGAAAGTAGATTACGTTTTGATTTTACGTAAGTATTGATTGGAACGAAAATACATGATGATGAATCTCGCAATATACCTAGGGTTTTTGATTCTTTAATAGAAAATTGTGTTATGGAATAAGATTGTGGATAAAAATCTGACATCTTTATGACTGCAATGCAATTTTCTTAGCGAAAACGCTGATATGGAAAGAATTTGTGAAACATCAGCAATCAATTGTTTTGCTTTAGAAACAGAATCAGTTCCTGACACATAATCATGCATATAAAAAATCGTTAATAATTTTGAACTTACTTCAGGATGTTCTAATAGATTTTCTTTTCCTAAAGTTTGAAGACATGTTGTTGCTAGATAAAGACTTTTTAAACCATATGTTACGGTGTTCAGTTGTAAAATTCGTATTACCTTTTTATTTATTTATTTATTTAATCGTATGGTACATTTTAAATATTGTGTTGTGATGTAAGTGTTATGTATGGTGCCTCAGAAGATTTGTATAAACCTGTACAGTGTGGTGACGAAACCGTGTGCAATTGTGGATTGGTTCGTCTTGGCAAAGCATTTGCTTCAAGGTTTAGGAAAACCACTAAAACCTAAACATGCCAAACCTTACCCAACCTAGTATTCATATGTAATAATATTAACCAAGTGTGTAAACATTATAGAAGGTAAGTAAGAACATAAGTTATAACAGCCAGCCATTGCATGACGACACACCGGTCCAAACGCCAGTCACGAATAATACATTGATATTTGCGATGATTAGTAGCTATATAGATTTGTCGATACATTTTTTCTATATCACCAGTAATGGCTACTTGATATTGTCAAAAATTTAAAAGAATAGAAAACAAATATCTTTAAACAACCGGACCCATGACTTGACAATCATTAATTGAAATACCCGAAATAGTTTTTGCACTTCCATCGAAAACTACTCGTAATTTACTAGTAGTAGATGAGGGCCTTAAGACATCATGATGGAGTAAAAAATGGAGTGTTTCAAGATTTACCGTTTCCAAAGATAACTCAGATAAATGACATATTCTTCGATAAACTTACAATACTGATTGGAAATGTCGGAATTTCTTTGAAATCTTCGTTCAAGGGCTAAAAAACGTGTCAAGGCAATATTGTAAGAAGATTCCAAGTCACTTAATAAATCGTTGAAAGGAATTGTAATTACATATCTTCCATTAGATGTACGGGATGCATTTTCGATGAACTTTTTTTCGCAATATTGCTCGTTAGAAGACATATATACGAAAGCGGATTTTCAGTTTCAATATTTTGTTATTTCCCAGAATCGCTGTAAATTAAACTCAAAGTTAGAAGCTGAAATGCTGCAATTTGATATATAGATGGGTTTACAACTTTGAAGTTTTACTTGACCATAACCCAATTTGGTTTCTTGGAGAGTAGACATGTCTGAACCTGAACTGATTTTCTGCAGTTCGAGTAAATCGTAAAAAGAGCAGCTCCAATTAACATATTAATTTCGCCAGATTTATTGAAATGTTTATTTGCTAATTGAATATTGGATGGAATGCCTAATACCATTTTACTAAATGTAGTATTTGGAATCGGCACTGTTATGTGATCAATAGCAAGGTAATCCAGTCAAAATGAATTATTTTTGGAATACATTTGGATATTAGTTAGACGATGAATTGCAGTTGCTTTTGAATTTATCCCTAAAAGAGGCATGTAAATATTCTTTGAAGGTAGTTGAAGTTTATTCATGAGTGCAGTTGTGATGAGGTTATGCATGGAACCACTATCGGGCAGACAGCGAACAGTACTAATTAGTATTCCTTGATTATCTTTAACATAAACTTCTTCGGTTGAGAGTAATATTTGGTTATTTAATAAATTGTTACAAGTAAGAGTAACATTTGAAGAGGAGAAGTACCAACAGTATTATGTTGTTCTTCAGTATTACTGCTGGGCTTCTTATAAATTTGATGCACTAGAGTATGATGCAAACCTTTACATCGAAAACACCTGTATTTTGATTTACACTTTTGAACGTGATGGTTTTTAAAACAATTTTACAAACTTGTAATTCTTTAACCTTGGCAATTCTTTGATCAATAGAGATTAGAACACTTAAATGAGGGATGCGGGCTTTCACGAAATTTACAAGTTAAAGATGCATTGTTAGAAGTAAAGTAATGTTAAATTTTTTGACTTGTTTGACGATTCCTTTCAAACCCAACATCAAATAAAAATTGAGCTCTATCTTGAAGAAAATGTATAGTTTCATTGATGTTAGGAATTTCTGTTGGTTGAAATGCCTTAGACTTTCCTCTAGTGTCTAAATCCAATTTTTGTTCAACAATATACGATAAAAATGCTGAAGCTAAATTTTTATCGTTTATATTTAGATTTCTTAGACAAAGAATGTTTTTATTTAGCGTATCAACAAAGTGTTGTAATGAATTGGATGATGCTTTTGTTACATTACCTATCTAAAGTAAAACTATTTTTCAGAACTACCAGTTTTGGTTTATTATACCTGGAATCAAGAACAGTTGATGCAATATGATAATTTTCGTCGGTTGCGGATAAACCTGTTATTAATAAAGCAGCTTCATTTGTTAAAGAATTCTTTAAGTTGTAACGGTTGTAGTTTACAAATAATAATAAAAGAAAGCGACGGCTCTATCGATACAACCTAGAGAGAAGAACAATACTATTTGGCTCGAAGTAGCGCACTGAATTTGTAGAGGATCCAGTATTTGTATAGTAGTTCGCACAGCAGTGTCCGGTTTAGTTGGTGAGTTGAAGGAGTCCTTGAGAAACTATAAAGAAATAGACTGCTGCCATTGACTGAAAAATAATGATTTTTTCAGTCAACGCTGTTGCCTAACAAAGCGCCACCTACTGGGTAATAGAAATAAATAAAACCGACCAACAGGAATTTAATAGGTTTTACTAAAGGTCTAATACGCTAAAACGAACACAAATCAGAAAAACAAATAGACAATTAAATGTAGCATAAGATTTACGGGCGTTAGCAACAACAATTTAATTAAAGCTCGCAATCAATGTGTCGAAATGTAGTTAAGTTTTTGTTTGTTACACCCCAAATTAAAATTAACGTTTCAATTGAGGATTGGTTACTAAGGAAACTCGATGTACACACGTCACTTACACACGGTGACTTAAAACTAACTTAAACGGTAACACGGTAGCTCCCGCCAACCCAAAAAGCTTTTTGTTTTAGCTTCACCCATTTTATCTAAAGCGCCCAAGCTCTTATGGAACTAGTTAAAAACAAAACCAAACGTCGGTGGTGGAGTCTATCCCGAATAAAAATTTACTTATATGCTAGGATTTAAAACCGTTTAATGTCACATGTACGTGAGCTTTATACGCATGAATAGTAAATAGGTTTCTTAAACAGTAAACTTAGCTGTATTCCTGTAGTATGCAGTTCCGAAAAGGAAGGTTCTTGCTAGCGACAGTATTTGACAGCTTCAGAATATAGTAGCCCCAGGATTTTTCTTAAGAAAAATATACGACGAAGAACGGAAGGAGATATGTTCCCTCGAAGCAGTGTGAACGACCCCTCAACCTGTTGAGTTTATTGGCGGTTGGCAGCTTAAATGTAGGCGAAACCGTGGTAGTCGCCAAGTTATATAGCGAATGATTCTTAACTAGCCATTTCAGCTCCCCAGGAATTATCCAGATTGTAATACACGAGTAGAGTATAAGGTCAAGACACGTGTTAAAGCATACATCGTAATTAGAATTAACACAACTATAGTCTATTCCAAGCTATTTGTCCGGTAAAGGATTAACCCCTCTTTACTTTTGGGCGCACACCGTGGTTTAAACTATTGTGAAATGTACAGCCTTAAAATCATTAGCTTTAGGGGAGACAAGATTCGTTATATTGTAGTACTAAATGGGTTAAGAAAGAATAGAAACATTTAGAAAACGCATACATTTAAGTTGAAACAATATACGCCCTTAAAGTATTTTTTAACACGGGTAACATTTGTACTTCTGAATTAAATGACAATTGCCGAAAACCAGCGTAGAAAACTCATTTTTAGAATTTTCGCCTTATTACCCGTGTTAAAGAATACTTTAAGGGCGTATATTGTTTCAACTTAAATGCATGCGATTTCTAAATGTTTCTATCCTTTCTTAATCCATCTAATACTACAATATAACGAATCTTGTCTCCCCTAAAGCTAATAAATTGAAGGCTGTACATTTCACAATAGTTTCAACCGCGGTGTGCGCCCAAAAGTAAAAAGGGGTTAATCCTTTACCGGACAAATAGCTTGGAATAGACTATACGAGACAACAAAAGAAATGGAACAGAAGTACTTACGGCGAATGCGGTCGGATTTACATCTACACACCAATTCAACCTGTAATTATTGAAACACACATTAATAATTTGCGTGTAAAATTTTATAGAAGGAAATAGCAAAATGCCGGTCGTAATCTTAGACACTTTTCGTGAATTAATTAATCCACCAACGAAAAAATTGCAACATGCGCGGTAAATTCAACTTTCGTTTTAAAGTGTTACACACGACACACGTTTCTAAGAAGGCTCCTGACATACGTGTTACTTTTGTAAATAAACCCGTAACAAAGTATTGAAATTTTTGTGAAGATTTCAAACTAGAAGAAGAATGTAGCGGTAGTTTCGGTACGATTCCAATTCGAAAATTCTAAGAAATAAGATCGGTAGTGTGTACCAATATGAGTAGTATTGTATTTGTTATTAATAAAGATAGAGATTTGGCTAAATGGGCAATGTTGTATAGATTTTTATGACGAACACATTAAATCCGAAACGATATCGATCATTCAAAAAACCCAAACGCGAAACAATTTTAAATGAGGAAAAAAAAATAACTAACACTGGCGTGCGAAGCAGCTAATCCGAAGGTGAAGGTGTCAACTCGGGAAATAAAAGTTTTACTTAGTATTAAAAAATCTAAAGCGTCTACAATTTTAAGAAAACATAGGTTCATTCCGTATAAATTACACATTGCTGGAACTTTACCGCCAAACGGTCTGCGTAGAAGAATGTTTAGCAGATGCGTTGTTAATAAAATGGCATAATCGTCCTACTAGATAGTAAATAATAACCGGCTTGTCAAGATATTTTGAAACACCCTGTATAATAAAAATATTTTTAAAATGTACATCCAAAAACTGTACTAACTGTGATATATATAGGAATGATCTTCAGAGAACTACTACATTGTGAAACCCAATGGTCTGTGGCTCCCCTATAATTTTAACTTAAAATGAAAAAAAAAAATTTATGGAGAAATTTAATATAACTTAATTTTTGCACTTAAAATACAATATTTTCCGGTTTTCATAAAATATTTACGGTTTTCCTTAACTTATACCCTACATATACTATATCGTTTAAAAGCTAATTAAGTGTACTAACAATCCCTGAAAAAAACATTTAAAAATTTTGAGAAATTGCTTGGTTTGCATTTTGTTTTGCCCTGTATTAATAAAGTTAAATAATTAATACTAATACACAGTTACTGACTTAGAAATAACATGTTAAAAAAAATACATGTTAAATTACTTCAAGTAACTTTGTAACAGAGCCTTAAAGTATGTGTAATTTTTATTGATTTTAAAGCTCTTAATGAGATCATGTTCTATTTAAAAAATGTAAGTTTATGCTGCCACGACTCTTTGGAACATCGAAAATATTTTTAAAATGTGCACTCAGTAATTGTACTTTATGTGACAAATTTTGAAAGTTATATCTTTTTTATTAACTAAGTTATTCTACGATGTCAGAAGTTTGCGCCACCCTGTATAAAACCACACAAAATTTTACCAGCTATGAGGAAGCAACCATACATTTCTAGTAATAAAAACTAAAAAAAAACGTTATGAAATCGAAAAAATATGTACAATATAAATGAACATGAGAAAAAACAAATTTAAAAAATTAATAATCGATAAACAAAGTATGTATTTGATTTTTGAAAATGTTCGTCCACACGCGTTTCGATGTAAATGTTATGAATTAATGCACATTCAGACAATAATAACTTTGTGTATCGCGCGTTTGTTGTTTGAACAAACATTTGATGTGTCAATAAACTGAAAAATGAAAACAAAATTGTTATCCATTAAATTGTAAAATAACAAAAATAAAGTCACAACATGAAGGTAAATTGAATTTACGTAAATTATCAAAATCGAATATTATTAAGCATCAAAGACTAAAAAAAATATCTCCGATTTATGTTATTGTTTAAAAAAAATCTGCTTTTCTCTCAACTTTCTTTATGTACACTAGTTGCTTTAAACCGCGGGAATTCATGTAAATTTCGGAAAAAATTGTCCACATTTGAATAACTAGTAATAACTAATAACTACTATATTTAAATTTGAAACTGAAAATATTGAGTTACGAAAATTAAATTAGTTTTATTTTGAGACAGTGTGTTTTTGTTTAATTTCTGAAGATAAGTTTCTCCGTAAAAAGTCATGTTGCGTCAATCATTAAGAAGGCAACAACCGCAAGAGCATGGGACGCATTAACTAATATGTATAAAGACAAAGATTCAGTTAGAATTGTAGGATTGCTCTCGAGCATTTTTTTAGACAACATCTACTCATTTAGATGGCGATGACTGGTATCTCGACTCAGGTGCCACCGTACATCTTACGAAACATTTATATGATACCTATCAGAAGAATGAATTGCAATTGATTCCAATCATACATTGATGGCTGAGAATGTTGTTTATGTAGGTACCAGAATTGTTGATGAATTTGTTAGTATAACTTAGATACTTAAAAAAAACGTTAGACTACTATTTTTGATAATAACCACAAAAGGTATACATCATTAAAGATTTGTGCCAGGTGCACCTCAACAGAACAGCGTGGCAGAACCCATGAGTAGTACTTGAGTGTGCCAGATCGATGCTGTTTACGTTAAATTGAACAAAAGATTTTTGAGCTGAAGCCGTCAACACAACCACTTATCTCGAAATCGTTTCCCCACTCGTTCTTCAGAAAATTTTACATCAGAAGAAGCATGGAGTGGTCAGCGACCGATTTTCAGTCATTTGCGTACATTTGGTTACCGTGCGTTTCTTTACATTCCGGAATCATAAAGAAATGAACTCGAGCCAAAGGCTTGGGAAGAAATTTTGTTACGTTATAGTAATCAAACCAAAGGCCACAAACTTTACAATAACAAAATTGGAGAGTACCATTTGGCCCGTGGTGTAAGTTTTATTGAAAATCAGATAGGAATGTGACACAGTCACCTCGTAGTCAAATGTTAAATAATTACGAAATATCGCCACTCATGAATGAAATTCGTTCTACTACAATTGAACCGTTGTGTGATCACTTGTTAAAAGATGCACTGGCGATTCAAGATGTAATCACACTGGATCAACTTCTTTGGTCGACGAAACTACGCTGTGAACATCTAGTTCTGCTACGGAACACGAAGCACTTGAAGGGAAAGATGCTAAAAAATAGCGGACCGCTATGGAAGAAGGAATGAATGAAAAAATCGTGTATTACTGCCGGGTCGTAAAATTATTATCATTATGTGGTTTTCCAAAGTAGGTCTTGATGGGTCTGTAATACGTCACAAAGCCAGATTGGTCACTAAAGAATATTCTCAAACAACGGCAAAGAATATGCAGAATCACTTTCTCCTGTTATTCGCTCTAGCTTGTACCGTACCTTGATAGCCCTTGCAGTAAATCTAACACTTTTAATTAATCACATGGACATTATCACAGCATTTTTACACCCCAAACTTCCAGGAAAAAGCCAATCACGTCTGGTATCTAAAATTAGACAGCTTGATTTTAAACCATCATGCCATGATATCAGCTTCTACTCTTCAGGCGTAGGAAATACTAATAGCGGGAATCGTTTATGTAGATAATCTGATTGTTCTCAGTTACTGCCAAGAAGGAAATCACCGTTTAAAGAATATTTAATGCATTCATTTTCAATGAAAGATCACCGCACCATTGTCTGGGCATACGTGTCAAACAACAGAATAGGTCCGTGATTCTTGATCAACTAAATTATTTAAGAAAAAATTCAGATTGAATGATTGTAAATCAGCTCTAACTCCTTCAGACTCTAATACAAAACTCTTCAAAGATATGGAACTACAAGAACAGCGGAAGATATAGAAGAAATGAGTAAGATTCCATATCGCAAAGCACTAGGAAGCATAAGGGATGCTGCTTAATTTATGAAACAAGATCTACTTATCATTTGCAGTTGGTATGTTAAGCAGCTTTGTTCTGACTGGGCTAGTTGTCATCTACCACGGGATACGTTTTTATGTTTTCCCGAGCTTCATTGTGGAATACGATGAAACAACATAAGTGGTTTTGTTCTCTACTGAAGCAGAGTACATGGCTGTTAGTGCTGCTACCCAAGAGGCAGTTAGTGTATCAGATATTCTAACTGAACTAATCAGAAAATCAGAAGAACCACTCATCATAGTGTGTGAAAATAAAAGTGTAATCGAAATTAAAACAAATTTAAAGTTAAGTACCAGAAGCAAACACATCAACATAACTCATCCTTTTGTGAAAGAATGCGTAAAATCGGAACGGGTTAAATTGAATTACTACGACTCAAAAGAAATGACAGCTGATGTATTGACAAAGAGACTTTCTACTGAATTACATCACAAACACTATCAATGTCTAGGTTTAATTAATGCATTGTAGTAATGGCTGTTGTAACATACAGGATTATAGTGGATGCGGTAAACTTTTCGATACTTAATTTGATGATTAAAGCAAGCCATTTTGCCCTGTCATTCTATAGTAGATTTAATGTTTTAGTCCGTGCAGAGCCGAGCTATGACATCACAAAATTTAAACACTATAAATAGCAATAATTTTATAACTACTAGTCGAATAGACTTGAAATAAAGTTTTTAAAAATGTTTAAGCAGTGTTTTTAATTTATCTTCAAGTTAAATTTTTATATCTTTAACAGTTTTTACCCAGAAGTCAATGAATAAAAAGTTGCCATACATTATGAACGGTTTTTTCAATTTTGTGAAAAAATGGCTTAAAATACAGCATTTCTTCACTGGACTTTTATTATATATAATAAAATTATCTATCGAATGAGTCTAAGCACGGTTGAAGTAGGGCACAGTGTCATGAAAATATAGTACAAAAACCAATATTGAGGGTGCTGCAAAGTGTAGTAAAGGGTGTCAAAAATATTAAATTTAATTTCTTTATCAAAATATTGCTTGGTTATTGCTTTAAAAGGTATAAATAAACTATACTTACATAACTAAATTTCCTTATATATTAGAGAAGCTGATCAGTACCTTAGAGTACTCCATGGTCAACAAGAAAAACATGTTGTTCCTGAGAATCACCACTTTGGTTTCCGGACCTGGTCATCAAGACCCTCCCGGATAATTAGGAAAAAATGTACAACACAATTTCACAAAACACAATCACATTACACACTTAATTAATATTATTACATGTGAATACTAGGGTGGGTAAGGGTTGGCATGTTTAGGTTTTAGTGGTCTTCCTAAACCTTGAAGTACCATACATAACACTTACATCACAATACAATATTTAAAATGCACCATACGATTAAATAAATTCCTTTTAGTGCATTGAACTACTTGTTTATATTTGTATTGCAACATTACATTATTGATTGTTCGTTGTGAAAAATTATTGCAAGAACAGCGAGCTGTTGAGCACCCAATTGTGCAGAAACATTTTAAAAATTATCTGCAAGCTTGCCATATATTCGGTAGATTGGCCATATGGGTGTCCAAGTGGTGACAGTTAATTTCCATCCCCAGTCAGCCGGAGATGTAGTAGTTGGTCAAGATTTGTCGGCTTCCTTCAAATTTGTCCTGCTTGGTGAGCAGCACGTAAAATATGTTTCCGTAAAACAGCTTAGATTGGAGGAATATTTGAGAGCTCTTCGTTTCTATAGAAAAGCAAAGATCCAGCCTAAGATTGTTTATGTCTGTCTCCATACTAGTTTTGTCGCACTTGACAATGACAATTCTTTTAAGAATCCGGAATGTATTTTCTGGCAAGCTATTCTGACGCACTTGGGATATTAGTTCAACTCCTTCTGCAGTTTTATCTAAAGCTACCCAAGTTTTCCACGCAGACTTCTTACTTTTTTGCTCAAAAACGGACGCTGTATCGCCTGTAGTGAATGCATAAAATCTTCTTAAGAAAGTTGACTTGACCTCTCCAAAGGCTTTGGTTATACAGTGATTGGTATGTACCTTGGGTCTTTTTCAGATCCATAATTAATCCGCAAGAGTTTAGGGAGAACTAAAAAGATATTGTAAGCACCACGACATCAGTGTCTACAGTTCTTACGATGGCAGATTGCGTGTTGTTTTCCGCCATAACTCGTAAGTGTAGAATTATTTGTTTATCGGCTTCCTCCATTAAAGCACAAGAAGCCGACTCGAGTGTCGTTTCAGAATCCTTGTTAGAGAGAAGGGTTTCATCGACGTTTGCCATAACTTGTATATCATTTAGATTCTCGTTATCTAATGTAGCAAGAAAACTAAAAACTGCATGTGATGGTAACACCTGAAAAATAAAAAATAACAGATTTTAGAATACAGGTATCATATCTAGCGGTAATTAAAAAATACGAGTATATACCTGACGATCTATTCCACTTCCTCTTCTATTCCGGGTTGCATCCTTTAGACTCTTTGGATAATACATGTCCCACACCAAATCAATCTACTCTTTTTGAGTTATAATTTCAGACCATTTTCAAAACATGTACTTATAATTGTGTGTGGAAGTACTCATTGAACGTTTTGGATAAGCGTGGGTGGAGAGTAATAACTAAAGCTGCTCCATCAATTACTATTGTCTCGCAAGCATCGGGGTAAGGCAATGTTTTTGTTGGTATGCATTCCAATAACGTTAGAAGATCAGCTTTGTTCCCACTTCGGAAAGGGATGGTAAAACAAGACTCTGTTTTTGCTTACAATAAAGAGTCTTAAGTCTTGAAAACAGGTTCATTTTAATGTTTTAACAAGATTGTCACCTTTTGACACTTTCTTCTTTGGGGAAGTGAAAATTTTATTATTGTTCTTCTTCAATGGATCACATATTTTTCCTGTTTTGTCAAATAATCTTTCTTTCACAAACTTCTCATTGCAATATGCGTGTACTCTTGTATGTTTAAAATTTTTCGTCACTGTATATATTGTTATCGATTGTTGCGCTTTTTAAAATAATTATAACCGATGTAAATACCATTTAATCACTTTGTTATTCATTGACATCTGGGTAAAAACCTGTTAAAATTATGAAAATTTAACTTGAAGAGAAATTAAAAACACTGCTTAGACATTTTAAAAGAGTGTTTAAAATAACCGCCATATTTGTGACGTCATAACTCGGCTCTGCACGAACTAAAACTTTGGTGCTGCGGGCCAAATTGACTATTTTGGTCTACTAAAGAGTGACTGTGAAAAGTGGCTTGCTTCAATCATCTTTCTAAATCTCGTCGATTACCATAATTTATTAACAATTTAGGTAGGGTTCTAAGTTTTGTTATGTTATGTGTACGTGTATTGGGAATAAAACAAATCATAATAATACTCATGTCATGTATACCTGCCAATTTGCAATACAACAAGTAACAGTTCGCGACGACAAATACAGTTACTGATGTTAATTTGTGAAAAAATTGTGGCGCGCTTAAAGATGCTTATACGTGACGAATTACTGTCGTACTGCTCATATCGTATCGGTGCAATGAAATAGTGACTTGACCAACATTATTAGATTTTAAGCTTTGACGAAATTGCAGTGTTATTCATATTTACTTTTGCTTTACATACTGAAATATTTGGCTGATGATACATAAATTTTGTATATGTGTGTTTAAGGAAGGCATTGAGTAATGGACCTGCAATTTTTCACCATTTTAATAAAACTGGCAACGGTGCAAAAACAAGAAAGATTAGCAACATCTATGTCCTCGATGTCCGTTGTCATTTTGATTCTAATTTCTATAATACAAGTGTGATCTCTAAACCTTTTTAAGCATCATAATTTATTGTCAGAAGATGGCGTTATAAACACAAGTAAATTTGTATGACGTTAACTCTTTACTACGCAAGAACAAAATTGTTCTTACTGTTTTTCTCACCTTTCACCCCGCTAAAATTTTAAAAACGACGGTATAAATACAACGTCCCCGGACTACAAAGGCATTCTTACTTGTTTCAAGTTCCGCTCTCAAAACACATTTCTTGGTATCCGTAATCTGTTTTCCGATCCTGTTAATTTTTTTGAGTATCTTGAGTGTAGTAATTCAATTTGTTTCCTCCAAGACAATCTCATACGACAGATTCTTCTGTTCTCTAAACCGCATAAGCTGCCAAGTTATTGAATTTGTTTCGCAGCATTTTGCCCTTATTTATATCTAAATGGCAACACGGTCAAGTAATTAAATTTGTTTCGTAGTACTTGCTGTTACTTACTCTATAATACCCCGTTTCTTGACGCAACGATTTGGCTATGCCGTTTATTTACTATTTTTTTTGTATCAGGTTTATTTAAGCTCTGTATAAAAATTATGGTTTATTTGTTTAATAAGTTTGTAAATATTTTGTTTAAACCCTGGGCCATTTCTTCTCCAACTGAAGCTAACCAAGGTAAAGAAAAATATAAACTCTGTGACACACTTAGAACTATGTTTTTAAATTTTATTTTAAAAGTAGTTTGGAAGGTTACATCATATTATTGAATTTGGCCTAGTTTGGCTGTGAAATACTAAAATATCGATTATATTTTAGTTTAGTTTTATGGGGTTGCCGTCTTCAACCCCATTGTAATCGACATCGTTAATTCACATCACGTGGACAAGTATTGCACACGCAGCACATAGTACGCTGTAACTATGTTCGACGACCTACGCAACATTCGTCCATTTATGTACATATTACATCTCTTCTACTGTAAGTGAAAATAACATAAGCATCTAAGTCTACTCAACGCCAGTTCTTTCTCTGACCCAAACCTGACCTAACTCTAGCATACGCCTAGACGATCCTCTTTACACAAGCCACAAATTAACCCGATATTCAGTTCTCGAAAAAAGTTACAGATGTTTCCGTAAACTTTTGCATCTGTGAAAATTTTACTAAAATAATTAATATCTCAAAATGTTGTACTAAGTGGACCTATAATTTGACGTAGAATCCGAAAATGGAACAATATATAGAGAGTTCTATTTAAAATAACAAAGCTGATGTTGACTTTCGGTACAACCGGAAGCGTCAGAAAACTGAAAATAGTTTTTGTTGAATTTGCCCTATTGGTTTTAGTCATTCTCCAAATTTTCAAATTTTTTCCATGTATATTTTTCCGTATACGGCTAATGGCGGTTTCCAGTGAGACACTCTGTATATATTATAAGAATCAACCTTATTATTTTACTATGCAAGGGTCAAGTTATATTATTCCTTTCTAAGTAGAATGTAGTTTTCGCGGTTGATCTGACGTCAAGACGTTGGGTGCGTTCATCCAGACAACCGCTACTGTAGCGATCCGGGAACAACCCTAAAAATTTGTTATGAACGCTCACGATCCATTGTAGCGCTCAGGTAGCGGACACCATTTTAAACAGCGTAGTTGATTTCCGCTCTTTTGATCATTGATCAGTGATCGGTTAGTTCCCTTTTTTGTGTGTATTTATCTATGCGTACACAATCGTATAAATCAAACTTTTAGGTTAGATTCCACAAATTATGACATTTATTGAAGTTTGAGCGATAAGCGCGATGAAAACCGGTTCGTAGCAACTCAAATAGTGATCACGTAGCGCTACTTTTAGAACGCTCCTATTTTGATTCGGATGAACGCACCCATTGTGTGTCAATTTTGTAACCTAGAACAGTCAAACGTAAAATCGTGAAAACGTTGTCATTTATATTTGTGACGATTTTTAACATTCAAAAAGTGAGATTTGGCTACTGTGTCAGTTACGAATTCTGCGAAAATTCTTAACTACTAAAATGTAAAGATAAATCACGATTGTTACGAGTTCTTTGACGATTTCGTGCAGTATTGTTACTTGGGAACGTTTGAAGAGCAAAAAACTGATAACTGACAAAGAACTAACACTATAAGAAAATAAGTAAAGTAAATCTAACAAGCACACACAGTGTACAAAGAAACGATATTGAGTTTTAAGTGGTTGTACTGACTCAATTAAAAAAAACAATACCGTGTTCTTTATAATCAATGACAATACCGTGAAGAATCAAATTTAAATTAAGTTTTTTTAAATGAAGGACAAAGGTAAACTTGTTCTGACTTTTGGTAAACCGTAATTTTTTCGTATTGCTTTTTTTATACAGTTTCATTTAATAGAAAATTTGAGTTGCGTTGGCAAGACAACTAAGAAAAATGTTGAGGTAATTCACTAGTAGGTGTAAGTGTCGTAGGTGTGCGGTACCATGATCAAAAACAAACTATAAATATTCGAAATTCTTCATAAAATTGTAGGTTTTATTAGTATATAAAAAAAATTATTTCGTTTATTTTATTCATTATTACATTTTACATTCGCTTATGGAATTATCCTTTTTGTTTGCTGACATCCAAGCATTGCATAAGAGGTGGACAAGCACAACTGCATTTCACATTCCCATTCGGAGATGTAATATTGCTGTATCTAGGTATCATATAATTTCCAAAATTGCAACAAGATGCTGTAAACAACACATTTAGAAAATAAAAAAAAATTACTTAAACTTGCTTGAATTGATGCAAGTGTGTGTCTTATCATCAGTGAGGTTCCACGCTGTAAGCATCAAGCAATTACTTAGTATTTACTCTTTTACGCTTACACTTACGTTGTATCCAGAAACTTGGGCACAGTAGACCTGACTTCGGATCGAAGACTGGAGCCATATTTGCATGGAAATAATCACTATTGTATAAGGCATCGAAGGGACAAGCGTTTGCAGGAGGAGCTGTAATTTGAAGTCTGTATCATAGAAAATGAGTTTAATCAATAGATCCTCTACTTTTGCAATTTTAAAATCCGATTTTGTATAAGTAGCACTTTTGGTTTAAAAATGCTACTTTAAATATCAAATGACGACAGATAAACTAACGGTCGTAATAAAATTACAGTGGGGATCGCATAAATTGATCGCTACTTACGAGTATACTGGTAAATGCATCTGCATAGGCTAAAATAAGTTCTAAAAAACACAATCGTAAGTTTTCAAAAACTATTTTAAAAAATAACTTACCCTATAGGCGAACGTTGACAAATCCAATCGCAAACCCTTATTCCATATTTGTCTGATAATCTAACAGGCAACCGATCACCAATATTATAAAGTTTTCCATTTCCCTTGTAGTAACAAGTAGAAAAATTAAAATATACATTGAAAGGTGAGTTAGTGCAATCATACTTGGTCAGACAATTTCTTTGCATGCAACGACTTCGACACTCAAAACTATTATAAACTGGAAGCATTGTATCACATGGACATTTATCCTGGACTAAAAAAAAATTTAGTGAAATGTAGAATTTAATCTAAAAACTTACCGGGATAGTTTGCAAAAGCCATAGAAATGACTGAGACAAAAAACAATGCACTGTACATTATTTCGAAGCGCTGGATGTTTCAAATGGAAAATGTTTCAGAACTAGTTTAAATTTATTTATATGTGCAATATGTATGTAATGAAACTATCAGCATACGTGTTTATTTATCTATGCAATTTATCTTTAACACAAATGTTTGCTCACCGACGCGTTGAATACTGATTCGATGAAAAAATAAGTTCTTCCAAAACAAAGAAAAGATTCTCACTTTTTATTATTCTTAATAAACAAAAATTAAACTAAAAAAAGAATAAAAGAGAAAATACCCAAAAAAATGCCAAATCAAGGTCTTTGAGCACTCTTTGAGATATTTTTTCAAGAGTTTAAATTATTCTGAAAGAACGAATAAAAGAGACACTGGTCACTAATTCTACAAGTCATTTTATAGAATAATGCCTTCAACAATAATAGTCTAAATTCGCAAGGAAAGAATTGCCAAATGGCGTTATCACAATCGAAAATGTTTGTGACGGGGGTCATTTGAGCTTGTTAAAGTAAGCCAACACTCCAAAAAAATTTTTAAAACTGAATAGAAAAAAACTACGTTTCTTAACTAATGACGATAAAATTTGAAAGTTGGAGAGTTTATTCCATACTAAAATGTGGTTTTATGTTCCAAATTCTTATCAAATTAGCTATTTAAATATTGAAGTATTTTGATTTTTAAAGTGTCTGTTCTAACGGATGCTCAAATTTTTGTGAACATCTTAGACACAAAATACTTCACTTTTCTCCAGGTTATATTGCTTTGGTCGTAATGGGCTTCGGTTATAATTTTCCTCTCTGATTACTAAATTGTATTTTACGGGAATGGTATACTATACCTTTTCTGTAAGCAGTGGAAACCTATCAAAGGTATCGATATCACATTTAAACGAACGAGGAAACGTAAGCATCAAAAATTGGAGGGACTGGATTTCCGTAGTTTTATTTAACAATTGGTCTAAGAGAACCCTGAACCCAAACTAATATGTCAGCAACTAATTTTATGCAAAAAAAATCGCTCAAACACCCTGACAGAGATAATCGTCCCAACAACATTTTGCACTCGAAAGATAGTCAAAAAACACCAAAAAACTGCACCAAAAAATCATACTCATACAATGAAAAAGCCAAAAAAATCGAAACCGCGGTTATAATGAAGTTATTTAGTCGTTTCATATTTTCCAAGAAGAACGAAGGTTTGGCAGTTAAAGAGGTATTGTCAAAATCTATCATAGAAATGATGATCACTTATTTTATTATAAGAAGCTACACATTCGTACAGTTACGATTTCGACAGAGAAGACGTTTTTGTTTTAACAATGATTTCGAGCGTATGGCATTAATTCTTATAGAAACATGAAAGTTTATAAATCAAACTTTATTCTTAGTAATTTACTATCGGACTTGATACAACACCACGAAGCGACACTAGATGTCGCAAGCAACTAATTATTTATAAAGAAAGTAAAAGAAAAGTCTCCTTTATATGTTTATGGAATATACTTAACAGAATTTTTTGAAAACGAGGGAGTTTCAAAACCACTACTAATAATTAACGAAATAAAGCCGAAAGTATTTAGACTACTCTATCTAACACCAACAATAATGACTCAAAAGAAAAAAAGTAAAACATCATATAGTCACAAAATAATAATTCGTTATGCCAAAGTTTATGTGGGTTCGGAACGTTTAAAATCGGTGATCCTACGCTACTGGTATCACGTGCCGTACTATCGTGCAGTAATATTATTCATGACTTGAACGAAGCGGTTATAAAAAGTTTGCACGTTTTAAGTTATATTTAAGTGGCATTTCGCGATATCCCGCACAATCGGAAATTGACGAATTTGCTTTAGCTAAACCTGGCTGCGTGTGGGTATAACGCTCAAATGAGTTTCTGTTTAAACGAAGTAAATATATTATTATTTTGTAACATAGTAGTTAAAACCACAACTTAAGGGGATAAATGTGAAATTGCTGAAATTGTTATACTGAGACGCTGGTTACAACGGAAACAGATACATTTAATGCGTGGTTGTCGATTGATGGGACGGACGCCTTTGTGGGCGAGGAATTGGATGAAAGGTATACGACCGCGGCGGTTTTTATATAATATATTATATGTGAAACTTACATTATATAATGTGCATTATTTACATAAGGAGCGCTCACGTCATTCAGCCGGATGGTTCCAACGGACTCGATGCACTGGATGGATTTGTCTTACCTCGATTGCTGCCTCAATACTCGATCTTTCCCATATTGTCTTTCTGCTAACGATCCTAGTCTATTTATTTGCGTTTAGTAGGTTATTGTTAAATCAGAAAGGTCGCCGATAGTGTGTTTCTTGTATGGTCAGCATTTGTTAATCGCGTTTGACAAAATGTTGACGGTGTTTTATTTATATTCCGTATTCATATTATTTACCTTGGCACATTAAACCAATGCAAATGAACGTCAAATCCAAATTTAACGTATTTATAAAGAAGAGAAATTAACAAGATTGCCGTAAATGTAGAGGAGTTTCTGTATTTCTGTGACAAGCCCCATTGTTCGCTTGAGGTATTAACTAAAAGTATATAAACAAATATGAACAAAAAATGATGAAGCCCAAGTACAGTTTTTTATTTGTTTATCGCAGTAGTAAACAATAGTAAACTGCATTCACTTGCACACTGTTACACACACTTTTAATCTTTTTAATCTTAAAAAAAAACTGAAAACTAGTAAATGAGCCAAGCATCGTAAAAAAAATTTAAGACCATTTAATTTAAAAAGGTAAGCATGAACGTAAATTTTTTGAAGAAGGTTGATTGTATTTTGTTGGACAGCGTTGATATGCCGCATATTTTTTACGGTTTTCAAAGTATTTCATTTTTTCTACAAAACAACGGCTTTCTTGTACATGATTAAGATCTATTGGTCAGTTAATTCCTGGCATAATGTACTTTTTGGAAAGTGGGTCCTGCATGGTTTAGTCTATACGTAGAAGTCTACTTTGGCTAATTCTGGTTTTAAAAATTCTTCCTCCGTGGTCTGTGACTTTCAATATGTATTGGAGATAAAGCATGTCATATGAACCATGATCAGGCCAAAAATTTGGAATTATCAAGATCTTGAGGCAACGAGATCGAAGGGTTTGTGAATCTCGAACAGTTGAAAATTGCATTTGAGGTTAATGGGTACACCAGGAAGGAGATCAAAAGGCCTATGAGGCTCAAAAGATCAAAAGCTGAATCAGATTGTTAATCCAGTACCGCCCACGCATATCTTCCATACATATTAAAAGTCACAAACTGCATAGAAAGAATTCTAAAAAAAAAAACACAACATCAAAACTATCTTCAAACCAATCAAGAAGATTCAGCAAATCATTAGATCAATAAAAGACGAACGAGCCTCTTCTTGAGCGACCAGAGTTTACCGTATGGCAGGTATACATAGAAACTACCAAGAGATCGATGAGAACAAAGCTAAATGAGCAGAATGCCGGCTGGGACACACGAAGTAGTCAGCGGTAGCAGAGTTTCTTTCTTTCCATACCCATAGGAATCACAAGATACTCTTCGAGAGCTTGTTAGCGTGTTAGCGAAAGGTTAGAAAGAAATTCCAAGCAACAACGGCCTTTAGACCCAAATCTATACACCAACAAGCTGTGAAAGCCTACACCAATTTGTCAACTTTAAAACAATTTCTTCCTACAAAAAACAAGCAGAACTCCACATCGCCCTATTAAGCGAAAATAATATTGGGTTTTAGAAAAAAATGGTCCAAACAAAAGTTATAGACAATAGAATTTTCAACAGCTATTTTTCCTCAACTTTTTTTATAAAATTGATATTGGTGGAGATATTGTTACAATAATTAGTGTCATGTGATTATTATATCTCAGTAATTACTTATCGGATTAAAAAATAATTAAAACAAAAGTTATGTATAATTAAATTATAAACAACTTTTATTTGAAACTAAAATGTGTAAAATGAATATTTATTTAAATATTTCAAAAATTCTAAAATCTGTGTAGGTTAGCGGCTATTTTGGCTGCACTGAATATGCTCAAAATTTAATGAGATCTTTGGAATTATAAATAAAGTGTTTGTACAAAGTTTGATAAAAATCGGACGGCTGGTTTTCTTGGAATCTTGTATACATTTGGACGTACGGCATTATAATGTGCTAATCCTAATTCGTCGAAAAAAGTGAAAAAAAGGGATGTTAAAAATTTAAGTTTGGTAACCGTCGCATAACTTCCCATCTTATTATATAAGATGTGGAGTAAAGAAGGAACATTTGCAATAAGTGACTTCGATAGCAAAATAAAAATGTACAACCATAAGAGAAACGTTACCACATACAATTCACAAAGCCAACTTTATTTAGGATGCAGAGTTTGTTTACGGAAAATGGTTTACAAATTTTTATAAGGACAATTACTAATTATTCGTTAAAGAAAAACAGTTAGTTACTTCACCATCCAACTAGAAAGTTTAATGTTGAACTAAATTTTTATCTTTATAACATCGAATACAAGGTTTGTTCAATTGAAGCCCATCTTTATTGACAAATGTACTAACAAATAACTACCACCATAATTAAAACCACATATCATATTATTAAAGTCGATTGTAAAACAGTTCTTAAGACGAAAAATTGTTGTGTGGGAATTATCCTTTAAAATTTAATATCATTAGTATGAGGTCGTTTATTTTCTTTTGAAATACGTCATCTGTAGAACTTCGTAATATATGTGAAGCAAGAAGTTGTAAGAATGTCTTCCACAATTTTAATATCAGGCGATAACTTCTGAATCCTACAATGACTGAATCCGGGTTTCCAATATAGAATATTTCGCACTTGATAGAATTGATCTCAAGTCCTAAACCTTTTCATTCCTCAATTAATAGCTTAAAGTCGTTCAAGATAGTGCCTAGGGTCACCACCAACTCTTCCACTGTCGATATGACACGATTTAAACTCAGAGAACCAGATGCCAGTGGTAGAATTAATGATGAAGGTAGCATTGACGAACATATGGTCATGAATCAGGAAAAAGTTCTGTTAGTCCATTAGAGAAGCTATCTCTTTCAATGCAATTAAATGCATTTTTTCTTCAAGCGACAATAAAACGTCATATTATTGAACTACTGGCAGACGCTAAAAACTCTTTTTACTGTCTAGACATTAAAAGCTAAACAGTTATTTTGTTTCCACAACTATTTAGAGGTTGGTACCTCGGTTATGTCATATTATAAATGTAACAGTAAAGTACCAACTTGATACGTCGAGAATATAAAGTCACTATAAGACTCGAGAATCTCGAAAATTTGAAAATAACACATGAAAACTAACAATAAACGCTTGAAGAAAAATAATATATTTCACTTGGAGTTAAAAATATAATTGTTTCGCTTAATTTGCTGTCTCGGCTAACACCTCGCCAGCAAACTTTTAAGCTCAACAATTATATTGTTTAACCCTAGTAAAAATAATCTACTATTTAAAGTCAATTTTAACCAGATTTTAAGCGTTTTGGTTCCCATTTAAATGAATGTCCTAGTAGCATGAACAATAACTTTGCATTCGCGTCTGACAGCAAAACTCAGTTGTTGTGGGTTGAGAAATGGACTTATTCGATCTTGTCCTATTTGGCACAGAATCACAGAAGCAAGTCGACAAAAGAAAATAGACTTACAGTTATCTTTCTTTTTGAGGGCACAGAGGTTGGTTCGAGATGTGATACGGATTGCCTGTTTCCAAATTCAGAGGTGACTTGACATAATATGTCTCATAAGTCCTTTATTGAAAGTAGTGACGATATTGTAATTTTGATTTCTTGAATTTGGAGCATCCTCAATACTCTTTGGTAAGGGAAAGGTTTCAAGCTTCCTCGAATGAAAAAAATTCACAACCAGCATGATACCATCCTTTACAGCTTGAACATCTAATTTGTAAGTTTTCTGTGTCATTATCAGGCAGTTTACAGTGACACTGTGACAGATTAAATTTTGGGATGATTGAACTGCTTGCGGCATGAGGAGACACTATTAGAGGTTATAAATAAAAAAAAATATTAAAGCAAAATTACATGCACGAATTGGATTGAACTCTTTTTTTCACCGGCTTACGCATAATAAAGAGTGTAATTAACAAAAAAGATTAAATTTTAGATCAAGATTAAAGATAAAATTTTAAATAACCACGTATTTTATATGATACCTACTAACCAAATAAAAAATCATCGCAATATATTTGTCAATAAAGGTTTAAAGATCAAAGATTGGTTTCAATTAAACAAAGAACGTATTTGTTTTCGTGAGAGAAGTATACGTCAAGAAATACTTAATCGAAGATCAAGAAATTTATAAAAAAAAAAATGAAAGAACGGAACGCTCACGTAAACAGCATGGACATGGATCAACTACCGAAAGTAGATGAAACACTCCCCATGTAAAAACAAGAGTACCTAAAACAACTTAGGGATGGAATCAAAATCTGCAAAAACCCTTTCAGTGAATAAATAGTAACAACGTTAGTTTAAATAAAACAGAAAAAGGAGTGCAAAATATTCATTTGCCGACCAACGTGTGGGAATAATTTAAAACTGTTTAATATCAATTAGAACCACACCTGATTTATACAATAATTTGTTAAATACCTCATAAGCATTTTGATTTTGAAGCTGTAAACATAGTTTTCTTAAGTATTTGGATACCAATTGTCTAAAATTTGTATGTTAAAACAGTAATGCCTAACGGCGATGTTATTGTTCCTACGCTAGCAAAAACAATCTAAACATGACATGACAATTTCAATATTTAACAAAATAATAAGAAAATTATCACATACAAAATTTGTCAAACAAAAAAAAAACAAAAAAAAAGTATAGTAGGTTGGTTTCCCGATTATTTGGACCTTCTTTGGGGTTAAGGTAATCGGGTCAATGAAATACTGTATCTATTTCACTCGACGTTTCGACTAGCATGTGTTGTATTTGTTGCTATACTTTGTGGTGTTTAATTTTATAATTAAATTTTATATGTTTTTACAATTTAATGACGATTAAGAATAATTTAAGTTCAAAGATAAACTTTCTATCAGAGTCCTTGAGGCACTAATCTTCTGAAGTCTTGAAAAAGACTAGACACATGCCAGTCGAAACGTCGAGTGAAATAAGTACAGTGTTTCATTGACCCGATTCCTCAACTCCAAAGAAGGCCCAAATAATTGGGAAACCAACCTACAATAAGAAATTAAGGAGTTTTTACCATCAATTAAAAACAAATACATATATATCAAGCTTTAGAGTAAAAAGGGACATTCTGAATATTTTATGAAGTTTAATAAATAAAATACGTTATGTTTCTTAAATTTTAATTATTAGAAAAGTATCGTACATATTATTATCATTAAGGGGAACGCCACAGATGAACAACTTTCCATGACAAAGACGTTACTATTAAAAAAAGATGGATTTTCGTACGTAAAGAAAACATTATCAAATAAGCAACGATTGTCTGCACGTCGTCGGCTACTCGTCCGTTATGGTGGGTAAGTAAGAATTTTATCGCAGATAAGAAACTGCAAAGTAAAAGTACTGTGTCAACGTTTTTGAGTAGGTACTACATACACATTTATTTTAATCGGAGTACAATTCTTAATATGCAATCATACATTATATATATATATATATATATATATATATATATATATATATATATATATATAACTTTTTCGACATCTATTGTCGACTCGTGAAAGCGTTCACGTACGAAAATGTAAGCAACTTTTGCCGACAGGTATGTAAAGTAGTTACATAGTCGATCCTTCAATAATTATAGCCAACATAACAGTTGGCAAGTATAAAAATTTCGAATCGCCTGCAGTAAAGTACGCAAGTGGTTGTACAATAGCAAACAAACACTGAGAATCACCCGACAGCTGTTTCGTCCTTTTGGGACTCATCGGGAGTGAGAGAACTCGAGTGTAAGTTCACTATTGTACAAACGCGCGCTGTCGACTATATGCCCTACTGGAGGGATCATAATATTTAAACGATAACTTTTTCGACATCTACTGTCGACTCGTGAAAGCGTTCACGTACGTAAATGTAAGCAACTTTTGCCGACAGGTATGTAAAGCAGTTACATTGTCGATCCTTCAATAATTATAGCCAACATAACAGGTGACTTCATTCTCTGCACCCCATCTTGTAAACACATTTCCATTAAATGAAGAGTACAAGAGAGTTTTAACAACACTTGTTACGGTCAGTTGTTAGGAAAGTATGCCTCTCAGTAGAGAGTAGGGTGCGGGTTAGGAAAGTCAACGTTATTCCTAGAACCTATAGAGAAAAAAAAAATTAAAAGGTACGGCGCCAGGTCAGGCGTCAGCAGCTAACTGTCCGCAGCAGAATATACAAAAAAGGGAAACAAATCACGAAAGAATTCGACATAAAGTCAGAGAAACCTTCACGCAATATTTATTCACCCCAATACACAAACGAATTTGTGATAGTTCACAGCATTAAATAGACACAGATATATTACGAATACACACGAGCTAAAACGGGTAACGTACAGCATTAAACATTCAGGTAACACAAAATGACTAGAGCTACATAGAATTACAAGTTAAAATAAAGAGAATTACCCAAATATTTACCACTGCTGCGCCACTGTCTCGTATATGCAATTGATATTTCGCGTACTGAAGGTACGCCTATGGTGAACTTAACCTAGAATGTATGTCGATTTATGGTACTGAGTAACGTTACAGATTACATGAATTTAAGGAAGACGTGTAAGGGAAGTTTTAAGACTAATTCAGTCACCGCGAAGTTTAAACGATTGTTCAACTTGGCCTGTCTGGGAACGAGCTTGTACCGGGAGGGTCAATGGAACTAAATGCGTTCGGCTTAATTAAGATTGAGGTTTAAATTCTTACACGACTTATACACCACGTAGGTATTAAATACTCTTATCTATAACTAGTTAACGTTCCAGGTATATTATACAATTACACATTCGAGCGACAAATAATCCGCAATAAATTTTCTACGTTCGCGCCTGATAGTTGGTGTCAAGGGGCGACTTCTACTTGAGTGATAGGTCGACTGCAGGTTCACGCGCAATTAAAAAAATACTAAAACCTCTGGCCTGCCACGCAGCAGTAGGAGTATTACTCTTGCTCTCAATGGTACTAACGGTTCGGAATGAGCCTCCACCGTGGTCTGCGAATCTGACGGAGTATTCGTGGGTAGCTATTTCGGCACAACGCCTCCAAAAGCCATGAGTAGACCCGCAATAGCCGTACAAGTTGACGAAGGAACAACCGGAAGAGAATATATTCGTAATCGGAAGACATAAACCACCCTCTCTAGAATAAACATAGGGATGTTAGCGATAGATAAACCCCGAGGGCAATCGTATACCTGATGCAAAGCGTCCCCTAGCCTGAAGAATGCAGGACGTGCTTATTGAACAGTTCACGTGGAGCACAACCTTTTAGCAAATTTTAAAAGCCACTTTATGCGGTATCATGTTTTACCTACAAAATAAAGTTTTTAAAACGGTGAAGGGTTTCAGAATCTCTTACCATCGGCCTGATTACCCCTTCAAGCGAGGAAATTTTCAGATGAGGGTTTATCTTCTCCCTCGTGAACGGTTGATTTAGGACAAGCTTTCCGGAAGCGTTTAAATGCAGCGGACCAATCGTGGACAGTTTCAAGTTATCAACGCCGGAAACCAATACAAAGTAATGCCCGCGAAATTGAGTTAACAAAGTGTGTACACAGAAGGAGCGTTTACACTTCGAACGTTACACACTCTCACAGTGTGTAAATTCTCTTTGTTTACAAATTTTGCCAAAATTTGATGCCGTGAGTCTGTTTAAACGTTCTTCCCTCCAGTGTTCATTTTGAGCTTGCCCCACAGTATTTCTTTCGAGGATTGCAATTTCATCAGATGATTTAGTTAAACTTTTGATCATTTCTTCCTTTCTCCGAATCAATTCATCTGAGTCTATTTCGTTTAGGACCAACCCGTATTTATCATCAGCAGGAGCCACGTGAATAGTTTTTTTTCTAAAAGCTTCTGGAAAAAGACGTTTTCTGGTTTTAACCCAAGTGGTTCTGTTTATTTTAGAAGTCACAATTTCTTTTTACAAACGTTCCTGGGCTCTTGTTTGCTACTTTTTTAAAAACTAAAAAAGGTATTTGATGTACTGTAAAGCTGCCATCTCACAGCGCGTTTGATATGATCTATTTGAAGATACGTTAATTCTTTTTCCACCAACGATGTTTAGCAACAATTGAATTATACAATTCTGCCAAATTATTGTTCATATTAAGAATTAGACTGTTACTGTTATCTGCAACTCTCTGCATCACCTTCAGAATTTGTATAAAAAGACCAGAGTTTTCCATTGCAGTAACCATATTTGATTCGTCCTTTTTTCACCAGTGCAAAAATAGGTTTTACAGTAGCCATGGCTTCCAAAAACGTGATATTCTGCATTTCGTATGTCTTCAGATAAACGTGACACTCTGAAAATGTGAGATTCATCAGCAAGTTCTTTATTTATGTATGTCACTGCACTAGTCACTCCACAACGCAATCTTTTGATACGATTACTTAGACAGTTTCGTTCAGTAACAGGTATTTTTTGGTTTTTATTGTTGGTGGTCTTTTTTACTAGTTCTCGAAGATTATTGCACATATTTCGTAACAAATGATTGCTACATTCTACCTTTCGAACTATTTTATTGTGATATGGACGAACTTCTAGCAGCTTTCTGAAAACGTTGCTGTCACCATTATTCTAGACTTAGAAAGTTTGTAAGTATTCAGTTTAAAGGAGGTTTCTAACATTTCCATCAAAATATTTTGTAACATTTGGTTCATTTTATTTTAATAACACTAAAAATCTAAAATCTTTTGTGTAAAATATGAAAAAAAAAGAGTACCCTAATTTAGAATGCGTCCACTGCTCATTTATTTGTATTGAATAAAAAATTAAGTTTTTTTTGTTTATGTGTACAATATATTTATCTTATAATTATGTCAACATATGTCGAAAATACACTACAAAATTTTAAGTAGGATACTCGAAGTAATCGAGAATCATGTGTAATAGGATCGCTTCACTGAGTAAAACACGAAAGTATATCTTTCTTCGTCTCTCGATATCTAGAAGGATTGAAGTAATATAGTAGGAACGCTGCGCCTGCAGGTTAGGCAATTGCATTAATTTTTCCCAAAATTAACGTTTACGGAAATACTAAATACTGCTTCAGTATTTTTAATTTTGCTGTGTTCAGGGTGTTAATTGAAAGATAAAGAGTATGTTTAACTCGCTTTAGAGCTTCTTTTGTATTCATTGTTACAGTTTCGCGGTAAAGCATTGAGAAATATTGGCAATATTTAACTGGAATTTCGATTCAATCAAAATAAAAACTTGAAAATATTTCTCTGTAGCGAGGTACCTTGTTTCTTTATCTTTCTTACATTTAAAGTCGCATACCAATATCTGCGTTAATGTATACTTTCACAATGTCAGCGCGTAAACGTCTAAAAGTATAAATTTTAAGAACTGTGTCGTTCCCCCTTAAGCAAACAATTTTGTTTGGAATAAGAAGCGATTCAGAGAAAAAATACTTGACCAAATAAAAAATATACTAGATTCAGAATAAGTAATGTATTAACTTTTAGATTGTTTTTGACGTACATGTATTAATCTTATTTGTGTTATTTTGTTGCTTCAAACCATCTTATTTTAATCCTAGAATCTTAAACTTCATAAAATTGAAAACATAAATTACCGTTAATCTCAACCATTTATTGATAATTCTAGAATTTGTTTTATTCCTGACCAGTGTTTTGTGGTTGCAATCTCTAATTTAGTAAAATTTAAAATTTTCATAAATTTGTCATTTTTTGGCGCAAGTGTTGTGGCTGTTGTAGACTTTAAGCAATTTACATTACACAAAAAAAAATTAATTATTTTGTGAAATCTGGTGTGTACGTTTCAAAATGTTTACAAATTGCGGTCCCTCCGACGTGGAAAGGTGTTTGTAGTTTTGAAACCTTATGAAATTTAAATTCCAAGAAAAATTGTTAGAACATGGTCATCATCTCAGTCGTCTACCCAAACTTTTATAAATCTATGTTTTTCCTGTCCGTGATCGCTGAATGGTGTATTGCGGTTTGAAGAGATTTTTCTACTGCTAAATTGAAAAAAATTACAAATAACAAAATTGGATGTTTTTGAAAAGTGATGTGCATCTCAGTCATCTTTCGAAATTTTGTGACGGTTGATTTTATCTTCGGTATCGTGCAAATTTTCCGCCTAGAGTGTAGACAACCAATCTGATCCAAAGATTGCGTGTAAATCGACATTTTTTCTTGCGTAGAATTTGTTCTTTAAAACGTCCGTTTATTGTTATTACTATATAGATACCGTAGAAATCCATTCGTTCGACATTGTCTGCTTTATCATTTCTTCTCCAGTTAGTTCCGATGGTGGTACACGTACTTCACGTACTTCGTTTTATTAAATACCTAAACCCTCAAACAGGCCGACAGAATTAGCAAAAACCGCTGGATGAAATCCTTTAAGTATCTCACATAGTTTTTCGGATGTATTTGTTGATAAGGAACATGCCTGTAAATGTCCTCCACCGTGAACAATTTTTTATTAACAATTTTACGCGAAAAAATCGTAAAAAACGTGTTTTTAATTCTTGTTTTAAGCCGAATAATCATAATCAGAAATCAGATATCAGATTTTTATAGGTGTTAAAAAAACAAACCAATTGCCTTCTGAAAAATTTAAATCGGTCAAAAATTGTTTAAAATAATCGACTTAAACCGCCGGAAAAAATAAAAATTTTATTATTTTTTTATTTCGTCAAAAATTATTCTACAGCCTTGAAACTTGGTGAAAATATGTCTTTCAAGTGCACAAAACTACCACAATTTTTTCATAAAAAAATATTGTAAATTTTTCGAGAAAATGTATTTGTTTTTAAAAAGGTGTCAAAAGTTTAATACAAATCTGCCCCACTTCCCTTCATCTGATGGAACCCAACAGTACCTCATTTTTTCGTTGTAACGTCTAGTTTATGAATCCGTTAATGGCATAAGGGTTTTCATAAATTTTCATTAACAAAATGCCGTTTGAAAAGTACGACCTTTTCGGTTATGGTTTTTTCACTTAACTTATAAACAAATGTACGTATTGTTATAAATCTTTCATATTCGTGTAACTGGCATATTTTTACAAATTAAAAAAAAATTGTCGTACAATGTTTATAAGCCGGGATAATTTTTTTAGTTGTTTATTACGCCATTTGTTTATTTATGAACAAAAACACTTCAAACTTGCACAGTATGTAGTTGAAGACTATAATTATGTATAATTCAATTGTTAAATGAACAAAATAATATTTTTGCCGCAGTATAATTTTAATCGATGTTTTGGTAGCGCCCTCAGTTGCTCAGGTTTCAGGTTTCGAGTAGGTGGCTTCAAATTCGCACGCCCAAAAAAATCGTCGTATCTCCGTCATGTGTGCTTCGATTTAAACCGTTTTTTTAAATTTAGAGTAGCGTGACGAAATATTAACAACTGACGTATCAACTTTGTTATAAATTGTTAACAACATTGTTATAAACAAATTAAAATATACTCAGTTGAGTTCTGGCTGTGATCTCTTCTAATAGACGTTCATCGAAGCACCATTGACCTGGGAGGAACTTCTTTATGGCAGACCAATCTGATGTTCGCCGACAACTTCTACAAGAGCCTTTTTGATAAGTAAGTCGAAACCAGAATTAAAATAACTCCTCCAGTCGCATTGCGCCCAAATCATATTATGATTTATTGACAGGCAAAAAATCGACAGAATGCCGATTCCAATACCGATTAAAAAAAACGAGGGATATGGAGATGGTGTATTTTTATTTTTTAATTTAAATTTAAAATTAAGACGTGTTTACCAATTTGCTCCTAAAATAAAAAGCTATTTTAATGTTATTATTATAATGTCGGAAACAATGAGACCAAAATAGGACCCAAAAAAGATAGATAACGAATTATATGTATAAGGTGTTCAGAAGAATTTATAAAAAAAAATTCAAATAAGCCAACTGTAGAATAAATGTAAAAATTGGAAAAAAGTAGATAGTTTAGACAGAAAGGTAGCGATTTTAAAGAAAAACGAATAAACAAAATTAGTAGTCAGAAGACTAGAAGTAAAAGGTGGAAGAAAAGGGATTCAAATTATGGTAGAAGATACGTTAAAGATAAAGATAGAGGAGGTTAAGGAGTAAAGAAACTGAAGTGACAAAAAAAAGAAGTAGTGTTAGTAAATATGGAAAAAATAGAGAAAAATAGAAAGAATATAAAATGATCAAAGGAAAGGAACACCAACTGCAGCGTCTATTTAATCAACAGAAAAACACCAAAAACCGCACCAAAAACTTGACTCGGACACGTGTTTCAACAGCTAAGCTGTTATCATCAGCGATACCGATACTAAAAATAAAAACAACGGAAAGCTTATATATACTATCTGCTTATCACGCATCGTTAAACATAATTGATTCTTAGATAAGCTTAAATAATTCCGAAAATCCTAATGGACCGTTATCATCATAATTCATAAGCAAATTTCTGTTTTTAAAATTTCTAAACTTTCATAAGAATCAAGTTCGTTTTATTATCTACCCTCTTAATTAATTCAATGTCGCCTACTCTATGGCCATTTTCAAGCATATGCATGGCAACACTGGACCTATCTGTGCGATGATATTTGACATGAGCTACGTGCTCTTTAAAACGAGTTTTAATAGGTCTCTTGGTTTGCCCTATATATACTTGGTTACAGTCTTTACAATTAATTTTATATATTCCCGATTTATCACACATTTCTATTGGGTCTTTCGGATTGCCTAAAAGATTTTGCAAGTTGTTACTACTAGAAGTCACTGTTTGATAATCAAATTTTGAAAATATTTTTGAAGACCTTTTGTGTATGTGGGATAATTTGGTAATTTGACATATTTCTTATCTATTTTGCTATTACTAGTTCCTAACGTTGTAATGTTTCTAATGTTTAACTTATGTTTATGTTTTCTAATTATGTTTGTGACAATTGATTCTTGAAAACCATTGTATGATGCAATCTGCTTAATATTTCGCAGTTCTTTATCAAAGTTTTGTTTTGACAATGGGAAATGTAATAATCGGTGAATCAAAAAGTTGAAAGATGCAAGTTTATGTTGCATACTATGGTTGGAATCATTTGTTATAAACCTCATAGTGTTAGTGTCTTTACGATAAATATCTATATCTAGTTTGTTGCCATTTCTTGTCACTAAAGTGTCTAAGAAAGGTAACTTAAGGTTTGTTTCTGTTTCATAGGTAAACTTGATCGTCTCAAATTTTGAATTTAAAATTTCTACAAATTGCTGAGGGCTGTAAACTTTAGTGTCGATGACTGCAAAAACGTCATCTACATATCTACACCAAATTCTAGGAAAATAATCTAATTTATTTTTTATATCAGTTTCAAATTTACCCATGAACAGGTTAGCCATAAACGGAGATAAGCTGTTACCCATTGTTGTACCATAATTTTGTTGATAAATATTATTGTTAATTTGAAAGTAGGTTTGACTCATACATAATCTTGCTAATTTAATAAAATTATCTACTTCTGAATTGTCTAAATGGTTTTGGTGTAATATATCTTTCAAATAATCTAAAGTGATAACTATCGGAACGTTTGGAAACAATGAACAGACATCGAATGAAACTAAAACTTCGTTCTCAGTCAGCTCAACGTTTTTAATTTTTTAAATCAAATCGTATGAATTTTGAATACTGAAATTTGATTGTTGATATTCAAAACTGTTGAATTTATTTGACAACCATTTAGATATCAGATAAGTAAGAACATTAATACCTGAAACAATGGGACGCATTGCTTTTCCAGGTTTATGTATCTTAGGTAAACAATACATTCTAGGAAGAACAGGGTTAGATACCGTTAGTCTAAACCTAAGTTGTTTTGGTATAATATTTTTTCATTCTAATAAGACTCTACGGGTATCAGCAATCATTTTGGGAAGAGGATTTTTAGATATTAATGAATAGGGGCCTTCATTAAGCATCACCTGAACTGACTCAAAATAATCCTATTTGTCCAAAACAACTACTTTATTGCCTTTATCTGCTTTGAGATAACAACAATTTTTCTCTTTAAGATTTTTAACAATGTTTATTTCTCTCGCGTTAAATTTAAATTTTGGTAACTGCTGAATATTATCTGAAATTTTACACCAAAACCATTTAGACAATTCAGAAGTAGATAATTTTATTAAATTAGCAAGATTATGTATGAGTCAAACCTACTTTCAAATTAACAATAATATTTATCAACAAAATTATGGTACAACAATGGGTAACAGCTTATCTCCGTTTATGGCTAACCTGTTCATGGGTAAATTTGAAACTAATATAAAAAATAAATTAGATTATTTTCCTAGAATTTGGTGTAGATATGTAGATGACGTTTTTGCAGTCATCGACACTAAAGTTTACAGCCCTCAGCAATTTGTAGAAATTTTAAATTCAAAATTTGAGACGATCAAGTTTACCTATGAAACAGAAACAAACCTTAAGTTACCTTTCTTAGACACTTTAGTGACAAGAAATGGCAACAAACTAGATATAGATATTTATCGTAAAGACACTAACACTATGAGGTTTACAACAAATGATTCCAACCATAGTATGCAACATAAACTTGCATCTTTCAACTTTTGATTCACCGATTATTACATTTCCCATTGTCAAAACAAAACTTTGATAAAGAACTGCGAAATATTAAGAAGATTGCATCATACAATGGTTTTCAAGAATCAATTGTCACAAACATAATTAGAAAACATAAACATAAGTTAAACATTAGAAACATTACAACGTTAGGAACTAGTAATAGCAAAATAGATAAGAAATATGTCAAATTACCAAATTATCCCACATACACAAAAGGTCTTCAAAAATATTTTCAAAATTTAATTATCAAACAGTGACTTCTAGTAATAACAACTTGCAAAATCTTTTAGGCAATCCGAAAGACCCAATAGAAATGTGTGATAAATCGGGAATATATAAAATTAATTTTAAAGACTGTAACCAAGTATATATAGGGCAAACCAAGAGACCTATTAAAACTCGGTTTAAAGAGCACGTAGCTCATGTCAAATATCATCGCACAGATAGGTCCAGTGTTGCCATGCATATGCTTGAAAATGGCCATAGAGTAGGCGACATTGAATTAATTAAGAGGGTAGATAATAAAAACGAACTTGATTCTTATGAAAGTTTAGAAATTTTTAAAAACAGAAATTTGCTTATGAATTATGATGATAACGGTCCATTAGGATTTTCGGAATTATTTAAGCTTATCTAAGAATCAATTAAGTTTAACGATGCGTGATAAGCAGATAGTATATATAAGCTTCCCGTTGTTTTTATTTTTAGTATCGGTATCGCTGATGATAACAGCTTAGCTGTTGAAACACGTGTCCGAGTCAAGTTTTTGGTGCAGTTTTTGGTGTTTTTCTGTTGGTTAATATAAAATGGATCACAAAAAAACCAAAAAGAAAGTGGAACGCGAAGAAAAGGAAAGATGAAAAGACAAAAGAAAGGGCAAAAAAGGTAAAGATGAACATAGCATGATTAAATAAATATGAATGAGGGTTTTAGGAAAAAGTAGATTACTGAATAAGGGGAGACAGATAAATATGGAAGAGGAGATACTAAGAATGGATGGAAACACACAACGGCAAGACAGAACATCAAAAATAAAAGAAGTAAAACACATCAAAATGTGTAGAGACAAAACCAGGATGTATAATAGGAAGAACGTGATTAAGAAAAAGAGATTGCTGGCAAGATTTAGAGTAAAAATTAAGAAAATGAAACGAGTACTGGTAGAAAGACAAAGTAGGGACATGTATAATGCATGAAGACGGATATAAAAACATAAACTAAATGTGGAAAGAATGGAGAGAGCTTAGAGCACAGACAAAAGTAAGAAAAGAATTCAAGAAAAAAAGATAATTAAAAGAAGTAGGGGAAACGTTCATATGGTTAGATGGTTAGAAGCTTAGTTTAATTTAGTAATGTGGGGATAATGTAAAAAAGAGCAATGTTTTTATTTGTAATCATAAAAAGCAAATAAATTAAATTTAATTACTAATGAAGTAATGTAGGTATACCTGTTAGAATTCTGACGTTCTAATCTCATTTATTGTTATTTCCTTTTAGGTGAGTCCACAAAAACTTTAAAGCAAATCGTATTGTATAACCTCAACGTATACCTACTGTTGATAGTGAACTGCTCATTTCCATCTATCCATGTTTTATTTTCACGATTTTTACTTGCCGCTTTAATTTTTACTCTTTCTTTTTTAATCTTTTCTTGTAATGTTGTACATTGTGTATTTTTTAGGAACAATTAATGTATATAATTTTAGTGATTAAGCCAACGTCAACCTTCCGCTACAGCTCGAATAACTTGACCCTCATCTAAAGTTGCCAAGTTCCTGTTTTTTAGTAATCTTCAACTATCATCTGTAACTGCTTACAAACGCTTTTTTTGTGCATGACTTTGACAACACCTGACTGATTTTCCTGATCTGGTCTAAAATCTTAAACGCCTTTTTCATTGAGCTTATAGCTGACGTTTCCTTCGGAAAGGTGTGTTCATTTTACAATCATTTTTCTCTTCTATCATTCATTCTGTAAATCTCTTCCAAATAATATTTTCGTAAAGTTTGTTGATGTTTTGGTTGCAATTCTATTAATACTAAGAAATTTCCAACTCTTTATGTTTTTAACCGGTTTATCAAACTTAGATTTTGTGATGTTGTACACACATTTTTCAGTTACCTAGAAAAGGCTAACTCTGCGACGACTTCTCCCCTATAATCTGTAAATTATGACAATTAGAATTTAGGTCTGTTCTTTAGTTGTTCTTTCCTTTTAATTTTTCTACCCTTGCCAAAGTGTGTTTGTCTGGTACAAATATCTGGTCTGGTAACACTACGTTTATTATTGTATAAAACACTAAGTACCTTAGGGACTGTTTAGCCGGTGAAACCCTCACGGTTCCGTTCCAAACCATTTCCTGTTCGGTGTATTGAATTAATGAATGCTTTATTGTTGTGCCATTCAAAGAATCTATACAATTGTCAAGTGTATAGGTATTTAAAAAACAAATTAAGATGGGAAATATGTTAAAAGCCATAATTCGCTAAAAGACTTACTTAAACAAGCAAAAGAGAACAATTAGACTTACAATGTTTTTCCCAAACGTGACAGATATTCCGCAACTGAATAAGAAGGTTGTGTAGTAAAGAAAGTCTTTAATTGTGATTTAAACTCTTTTGCATATCTTATTATTAACGGCTCCGGTAGTTTGTTATACATCTTGATACAGCTGTAGTAGGGTCCGCGTTATAGAGGGTTGTTATGTGCGGAGGAACGCTCAGTTTATGGCAGTGACTTGTAGCCAAACTTGAGCTGACTTCTGAGTTTCTGATAAAACTGCTTATGTACATAAAGACATGAATGATAGATAAAAGCTGAGTATAAATAATGGTCGACAGATGTCTCTGAAGTGAGCACGTACGATTCAGCAAGATAAATTATTTTTGTAGCATGAAAACCTGTGAACGATCTGTAGAGTTGCCCTAAAACATTAGTCTATACATTATGTGAGACTGATCATGAGCGTGATGGAATGTCAAAAGGGTACTAACTGATACCAAATCTCTTATTGATAGGACTGCGTAAGTAGCAGATCGTAGTCTGCGGACTACCATGTTTGAATGTGATGGCCATTTAAGAGTATTACTTGTGTTTATGCCTATAAACCTTTGCTCCTTGTTGATTTCTACAGTGTTTCGATCAAGTTGTAGGTTTGGACAATTTTCGTGTTGATTATTAATGCAGGATGTTAGTTTTGGTAAGGTTGAGTAATAGGCGTTTTTTTTAACACTATTGATTCACACACAGTGTAATTTAGGCTTTTCTCAAATATTATAGTTGAGGTGTCGTCGGCATACTTAGTAATGGTAGAGTTCTGTAGGTCTTCAAAAGCGTCATCCAAGTCATTGATAAAACCTGCGTTTAAGAAAGGGGACGGTAGAGCACCTTGGGGAGTGCAACTAAGTAGTTGTTGTTCGTTACTGTGGTAGATAAAATTTTAGACACTTTTGTTTTCATTCGGCCAAACTATTTGAACCGTTTGAGACCTGTTTGAATGGAATTATTTGAGAAGTTCTAAAGCATTGCCTACTATGCCGTATGCTGCTAACTTTTTTAACAATATTCCATGGTCAACCATATCGAACCTCCTGGATATGTCACAGAAAATTCCCACAGGATAATATTTCTTGTCTAAAGCTTCATGAACGGACGATAACATATTAAATATAGCGCTAACGGTAGTTTCCAAAGTTTTTGGCATTATTGGAATAATCCTTGCCGTTTTCAGGGCTTGTGGAAAGATACCGTCTGAAAACATTCGTTTATGCAATGAGCCAGAGAAATGATTAAGTATTGTAAATTTGTTTTTATTCGCCCAAAAAAATATAGCTTTGAAAAACGTATGCGGAGTAAGAATATTTAATCACATAAACAAAACGTAACTAAATACATTTTTACGTTCTATACTGACAATCACAATCATTATGAATATATATTTACAAGAAATAATTAAATATGAGAAATGACCGCCGTGTCAGGAGCAGGTGAATCGATTTTTTTTTTAATTCCATTTAGCATATCTTGTATTTCTTCAAATGATTTGCCTTTCGTTTCGGGCAATATAAACAATCCAAAAAGGACTGTGAGTATGCACACACAACCGAAAAACCAAAACGTGGTGTACATGCCCCAAGCTTCCGACATTCCATTGAACATTTTGACACTAACAAACGATAGCAATCCGGAATAGAAAGCAAATACACTCCCTCCTACTTTTTTCATATTGGTCGTAAACAGCTCACCTAGAACGACATAAAGTAAAGTGCCTAAACCTAATGGCATCATCATTAAATAGACAGTTAAGAATAACGTCGGTAAAATTGTACACTGGTAAGGTCTGCGTTCACTACTAGCAATAGGTAAAAATATATGCCTTCTCCGAATAGTGCGATGGTACAGACTGAAGCCGATATAACAAGAAGAATACGACGACCTAACTTATCTACCAACCACGCCGATATAATAACTGAAATTAAACAAGTTAGTTGGTGATCTTTGCCAACGAAAAACAAAAGGCACCGCTAGGAACATCCATCGCTGCAAAAATTACGCTAGATGTTTCTGGAGACAAAGAAGTTTGGCTTTCTTGCATTATAGTTTGAAGGTATGAATTAATGGCAAACGCGCCAGTGAACTGCTGAAATGTTTTCAGTGCTGTAAAATATAAGTTGTAACAGGTAACAATACAAAACTTTCGTACTTATTGTAATTAACAAAGCTTTTCTGTAGTTGACTTTAACAAACAATTGCTTCACACTAAGTTTGCATTGCTGATCTTGTTGCACGGTAGTTTCAATTTGCTGTAACCAAGTATCAGTATTTGCTGTTTTCGACAGACTCTTCAAAACTTCATAAGCTGTATTGCGTTGATTACTCTTAATTAAATAATAAGGAGATTCGGGCAAATAATAAACAGTTGCGCAAAAAAGAACAGGCCCCAATGCGCAAATTAAAGCTAAAGTTGTAAAAGAAACAAAAGGCCCAATTCCTAATACAACAACCCCTGCAACGCCTGAACCCATAGTAGGTATTATGATTATACGACCTCTAATATCGGTTTCAGAAATTTCCCCAAGGTACATAGACGTTACCTGAAATTGTAAATAACATCAATGTGGTAGTAAAGTATAAGAAAAAGTGTGGGGGAATACTGTGCAAAGTCTAATTTAATGGATTTCTACTGTTGTTAAGCGCGTTTCACATCTATCATTGTTCAAATCAAACGTCAAATCATTGCTTCAGTTAAATTTATTCAATCAAATAAGTTTGACGAACACATTTGTCAAATTAATTTGACGAGTGTTGGTTCTGTCTGGTTTTTTTATTTTGTCATTGCTTTTCAATGATCAAATGTTAGTCAAAAACAAATGATGGTATTTCACACTATCAAATTTATTTGACGGAAACAAGTTAAACCCAAATTTGGGAGAATATTTAATATATGTGAAACAATCTTTACACAATTGACCTTTAAATTTTTACATGCTGAGAAACTGAATATAGTACAAAAGAATTTAAATTTGTAGGTTTATTTTAATAGGCTGTCAAATGTTTGACAATCTTACCATATCTAACGGAAGGTTTTTAAAAAATCACTGAAATAATTTTTTTGAGATTATAAGTTTAAATAGAGTTGTCAAGCGTAGAAGTAACACAGTTGTTAAATTCATGGAATAGAAAGTTTATCAAAACTATATTTGCATGATAAAGAAGACGGAAATAACGACCATCAATTTCTAAAAAAAAATCTGAAAAATATGAGTTGCCACTCCTATAGAACAAAAAAGGAAAAACCAATTGAATTTTAGTTTTAAAAGGTGGTTGCATCTTTTTTCTCTTGCACTTCATGCCATTAAAATCAATGATATCATGAAATTTAATACTAAAAAAATATTCACATGATTTTGACATTTTTACTTTATTATTGAATAGAAAAAAAGAGAAGATTAACTATTTAATACCCAAAAACTCCGGTATGTGTTTTAATGAAATACCCATAAGATGTGCCCGATTTATCAGAATGTGTCTTATGTATCATGAAAGTTAGGAATTTGTTGCGTTGTGTACTAAATGTTTATTAATATGTAGAATAACTGTGTTACTTTCTGCCATAATTCAACTTGTTCTTAGTGCTCAACATTCCCCCACTCTCCTGTATTGCAAGTCTTACACATGACACAGAAGTGCATCCAAAACCAGCGATTATCTGCGCTACTAAGAGCATTGAAAACGATATAGAAAATATTACAATAATCCACGATATTAACATTAACAATGCACCTAATAATAAACATTTTTGGGGCCAATTTTCTCCATCAAAACTCCCATTCCGATGGCACCAGGAAGCATTCCCAAAGATTTTGCAGAAGCCACCCAAGACGCTTCTTCCTAAAAACCAAGCAGAGTCTATTAACTTCTTTAAAAAAAATTTGAAACCTTCGATAGCTGTACTCTTATGGGAGAGTTCGGTGATACCAAAAGTGGTATAGTTGGCGACGGCCATATTATAAGTATATAAAAGCTTGAGGTTAATAGAAGTACTAAAATTTATGTCGTACGTTTCAAAAATATATATCGTTGCACTTAAACTTACCACTGTAAGCGGTTAGGTATTGCTTTAATCTTTCTATCTTCATAACCTACGGAATAAATGAGTAAATGAAAAGTTAGTTGCCTACACACGTTTCATTCAATTCGTAATCATCACTGTAAAGCACCAGTCCACAAAAATTATTAGGAGTAACGCATAAGGAGTTAACACAAACTTTGATTGAAGTTTAAATGATTTGCGCTAAATCAAATATAACTTTTGTTTCAATTATGAACTGATGGTTACAATATGTCACGTCATTGTAATAATTGCTAAACATTATGATTCTAGTAAATTCCTTTAAAATTTCTAATTTCTAAACACACTGGTCCATCCAGAAAAACAGGAATTACAGCTTCGAGGAAGTAATATAAGATAGGCAACCAAATTGAGATTAAAAAGTTATCTGTTTAACATTTGAAACTGTCCAATTTAGTTATCAAGAGTTCAAGTCCAAGAAGTGAGATTAATAGTATTTTCTAATGATTTTTTGCCTAGATCTCTCGGTATTATAGGTACTGCTATAGACACATTCATGTTCTTATTTTGCGATACTAAGAAATTCTAATTTTAAATAGTTCTTATCTTATCAAAACGGTACATATTATTTTTATCCCTATGTGTGCGTTCTGATATTTTACTAAATAAAATCCGTCATTGTTTTGAATACTTTAGTAGATAACATAAATTATTGGTAGTAAAAAATATTAGAAAAAATGTGCCTAATTGATTAATAGAAAAACCAAAAGTTTAAAACTGGTTTAAAATTATTTTTGGAAAAGGTAGAAAAATTACATTATATATTAGAAATTATATAAATTATTTCTTTAATCGTTTTGTTATTCAATCTTATACGTTGAGGTTTTTACAGCTGAACATAGGAAATGCAATACAGTGTAGTAAATATAAATGGAATAAAATTCCCAATCTCGATATAAAGCGATTTTTGCAAAAAATCCTTAAACATTTGAAGTATTGTTTTTTCTTGCCCACATTTCTATGTATATGATTTTTTTATCGGTTTCCGGAAGTGCCCAATCACCTCCGACTTCTTTTTCAAATGAAAATGTATGTCAAGTGACATCTCGTTTAAAAGAGCTCTTATCAAAGAATACAACACACTATTTATTCTTTAAATATTTTCAAAGCCCACGTGATAAAAAATAAAAACCGGAAGTGTTCAGATTTTCCAAATGGATTGGTATGTCAAGTGACACCTCGTTTGGGAAAAACTTTGACCTCCGTTCTATTGATATCATATTTGTTCATAAGGTAAATCTCGATTTAACTGATTTTGAAATAAAATGGCTAACGTTGACTATTTGCCTAAATAATGGTTATGGCTAGCTCAATAATGACAATTTTGACTATTAACTTTACCATGCAAGGTAAAACTACTTTCGTCGCTAAAACAGATGGATGCTAGTGAAATTTGGTTATTGTCGATGACGTCTATCATATGCTCAAAAAAATTTGGGTCATCCTCCGTTAATTCTTGGAGTGCCTAAATCTTGTAAAGATGCGGCTTGGCAGACTTCAGGTTTTTGGACAGTAATATTACTGACCTCATTGTCACGGGCCAGTTACTTGGTTGGGGTCACTACATTTTGAAGTTTTAATAATACGTTTAACCTAGTATCTTCTTCAACAGTAGGTTCTCGCTGTCTGGGCATAATCCAGGCATGATCCAAATTGTTGTATTGTGTCTCAATTTTGCTTATGGTATCTTGGCTAATGAGTGGAATTAATTTCATTGTCGCAGACCAGTTGCCTGGTTGGGATTACTAGATGTTGAAGAGTTCATAGTACATTTAGCCTAGCATCTTCTTTAACAGTTGGTTTTAACTGTCTGGGTATAATCTAGGCTTGATCCAAATTGTTGTGTTGTATTGTCTCTCAATTTTACTTACGGTACATTGGTTAATAAGTGGGAAAACCAGATGCTGTTCTCAAAAGAAGTGAGCAACTTCAAGCTGACTTCGTCTTTTCTACTATAACCAATCATCATTAGATTGTTGATTTGATAACTATTATGGTCAGAGCCGAAACGTGTTCAACTCAAAATTGTTTTTATTTTTTTATCACGTGGGTTTTGAAAACATTTAAGAAATAAATCGTGTGTTGTATTCTATAAAAAAGATCTGTTAAAAGAACTGTTACTTGACAAACATTTCATTAAAAAAAAAGTCAAAGGTAGTTAGGCACTTCCAGAAACAGATAAACAAAAACGATATACATAGAAGTATTGAAATGTAGGCAAAGAAAAAACAATACGTAGCCTTTTGAAATTTTTTAAAATGTTAAAGTTTCCCCACTGTATGATTAGTGTATGTAACAGAAAACTTTTATCGAACAAATAACTATGTATAAAATAGTATATTGTATTACACGAGGAGAAAATTACACATGCAGTGTGTGTGCTGATAATCACGAGCAATGAAACATGATTTTATCCTCAAGTAATACACTATACTTTTTTCACGACCATTATGTAGTTATTATGAGTTTTATCAAAATTTGATTTAAGATTTAACTGTCAGTTTGACAATTAAAAAAATATAGCTGTTTTCATGACTACCAAACATTTTGTATTCTCAATAATGAACAATAACAAGTTTACTTTTTTATAAGGCATTTCAACGCTTTTGCCAAAATGGCGTCTGTGAGGCAATCCAATCTTTGTTTTTATTCGAATGTGTGTAATTTCTGTTCATTTTTTGTACTTTTAATGGTTGTTTTAATTAAATTAGTTATAGAATCTGTAAAAGCGTATTTTAACTCAATTTACTGCCACAATTCACTATACAACCAAATGCTGGCATTACGGTACATTACAAATCAATTAAACGTATAAACTATATTAGAATCCTATAACTCAATGATAAAATCCATCGAATTATATGTAAGTTTGCCCTATAGTAGCCATTTTAAAGGTCTTTGACAGCTATCTAACAGCGCATTGAAATGCCTTATTTGAAGTGTAGACGTCGTTTGGACAGATTTTTAGGTTAGATAAATAAATGTCAGTTTCAAATCAAAATGAGCAACCAATCAGCTTTTGCAACTACTTCAGTCAATTGGGGTATATATACCGTTACTAGTAACAAAATCATTTTCTGCAGATGTTTAGATATGACAAATTTTCTCTAGTGGTTTATGACTACAAAATGTAAAGCATTTGTCAAGTAATCTCAAAAGTAAAAAGTGTTTTAGGAGGGTCGAAAACAAACAGGACAAATCATCAAAAGTAAAAATAAGAATTTATTTCCTCTTTTGAAAGTCTATCAGGGAACATATTATACAGGGTGTCCCACCGGGAACGCCATCGATAGATTATAGAAAAACTGTACATGGAAAAATTTGAAAATTTGGTAGTATACTAACATCAACGGGGGCAGTTCCGTTAAAATATTTTCAAGATGGTGACCCTTCCGGTTATACCGGAAGTAGGTGTTAAGTTGCTTATTTTAAATAGAACACCCTATATATTATTCCATTTCTGGATTTTGCATAAAATTGTAGACACATTTTCTGTATAATGTTTTATACCTAAGTCTAACTGTTTTGGACTTATTTTAAATTTTATGTCAAAAATGACGTTTTCAGGCCTAAATAAAATTATAAAATTTTACTATACTAATGCTTTTATTATTTAATTGGAATCGGTTTCCTTGTAGCAGGGGACCTATTTTAGTGGACTATGTCGTTATTTTGATAATAAATTAATACAGGGCGATAAAAAAAAGGATTAAAATTAAGTTCAAAAACACGTCAAAAGTAATGTTTTTAAATGCAAGCACCATGTTTTATAAATTTATCTTATTTAGCATCAAAAATAAGGTTGACTTTGTACAAGGTTATCTATTCAAAAAATTCATGGTTTTCGAAATATTGGCAATTTAACATTTTTTTGTTGCACAAATGCTATTGATTTCTTTTAATATAAATGGTTATTCCCTAGTTGGCCATGATGGCGTTAGAAAACAATCATCTGTCAAACTGTGGGTATCAAACTTAAATTGCCAATATTTCGAAAACCATGAATTTTTTTAATAGACAACCTTGTACAAAGTCAACCTTATTTTTGATGCTAAATAAAATAATGCTATAAAAACATGGTGCTTGCATTTAAAAAAAATGACTTTTGACGTGTTTTTGAATTTAATTTTAATCCTTTTTTTTTGATCGCCCTGTATTAATTTATTATCAAAATATTGACATAGCCCACTAAAATAGGTCCCCTGCTACAAGAAAACCTATTTCAATTAAATAATAAAGGCATTAGTATAGGAAAATTTTATAATTTTGTTTAGATCTGAAAACGTCATTTTTGACATAAAATTTAAAATAAGTCTAAAACAGTTAGACTTAAGTATAGGACATTATACACAAAATGAGTCTAGAATTTTAAGCAAAATTCAAAAATGGAATAATATATAGGGTGTTCCATTTAAAATAAGCAAAGTTGACACATACTTCCGATATAACCGAAAGTGTCACCATCTTGAAAATATTTTAGCGGAACTGCCCCCGTCGATGTTAGTATACTACCACATTTTCAAATTTTTCCCATGTACAGTTTTTCTATAATCTATTGATGGCGTTCCCGGTGGGACACCCTGTATGTAAGTTTGCCCTATAGTAGCAATTTTAAAGGTCTTTGACAGCTATCTGACAGCGCATTGAAATGCCTTATTTGAAGTGTAGACGTCGTTTTGACAGATTTTTAGGTTAGATAAATAAATGTCAGTTTCAAATCAAAATGAGCAACCAATCAGCTTTTGCAACTACTTTAGTCAATTGGGGTATATATACCGATTTTCTGCAGATGTTTAGATATGACAAATTTTCTCTAGTGGTTTATGACTACAAAATGTAAAGCATTTGTCAAGTAATCTCAAAAGTAAAAAGTGTTTTAGAGGTTCGAAAACAAACAGGACAAATCATCAAAAGTGAAAATAAGAATTTAATTCCTCTTTTGAAAGTCTATCAGGGAACATATTATATACAAAATGGATCTAGTTTTTGAATGTCTAAAACTTGAAAAGGACTGGATCAAATTAAACACTTTCATCTGCGGGTTTGTTCGTAAGTGCTACCAGATGTTTAGGAAAAAAGCAAAATCAAAAAATTTGCAACAGTTAGCGTTTTATCATTTTTTATTAATTTTTAGAATAAATTAAAAAATCTATTTTGGACAAAACTAAGTTTTTTTTATTAAAAATATTTATGTAAATAGTAAATATATTGCCTCGACATTTTATTTTAAAATACCAGCACTGTTAGCCAAATTTGTTCTTATATAAGAAATTGATTTTGATGAAGATTTAATTTTCTTGAACTTTTTTTACATTCAAAAAAGAAATTATCGTTTATGGCAAATTCAGTGAGTTTTTTTTTATATCAGTATTTTAACTGTTTCAAGAATTAAATTATTTAAACCAAAAATTAATATAAAAAACGTCGTTTCCGAGATACAGGGTGATTTTTTTGGGTTTTTATGTTGTTTTGCAATTTTAAAATAATCAGTATACCGGGTGATTCAGTTTGGTATTTGCTCCTTTTTATTTTTTTTATTTTAAGAATACTGTATTTGTAAGTGACGTGTTAAATCACATTGGATGAGCTAGATAAGTCAAAATTATATTAACCTAAGTTATGATAGTCAACTGTCTTTTTTGAAATAACTCCCTGTATATTTCTTGGTGGATCCTTGTAAGACATTTCTTTATCAAAGTTAGTTTAATCAAATTTAGAGATCAAAATTTGCCAAAAGTTTATATTAGTATTTATTGGCAAAAGAATTAATTTCAAGAAAAATGACTTCAGTTTTTAAAAAATAATTTAAATTGCTCAATGAAGTTTTTTCTAAAAATACGACGTTAGCCATTTTGTGGACATTGTGTAATGTACTATACGGCTGCAAATTTTATGGCAAACCGTTTTCAAGAAAATCAATTTTCAACCAAACTTAAAAGTTTGGTTTATAAGTTCCTTATATCTATTCGCCACCGTCGTCATTGTCTTCCGTTGTACTGTTGCCTTAGTATTATTAGATGTAATATATGATTGTTATGTAATTTTTTTACAAATTTTGATATTTCAATTACTTTTGGAGATATTCGACTTTACAGTTCCAAAATGTTAAAAAAAAAATAAATATAAAAATAAAAACACAATTTCGTCTTAATTTGAACTTCTGAACAATTTTTCCCAAAGAACATGATAGCTAAGTCGAATATAAATTGAGGCATTCAACTCTAAGTTTGATTCTGAAACGTACATGGACGTTTTTTTTTTCAATTTTACATCCTTAACTTTAGGGAAACAAGCGAATCGGCATAACCTGGGCAGAGGTAGAGAAACTAGAAAACATACTAAAAGACCATAATGTTCCTACTAACCTAAAAATTTTTAATATTTGTGTACTCCCAGTAATGACTTATGCCATGAAGACAGCCTTTTAAACAATTAATTTTGTTAACAACCTAAGAGTGACGCAGCAAGCCATCAAAAAGATCCATAAGAAGAAAAACCAAAATAGAAGATGTAATAACAACCATAGCAGACTCGAAATTGACATGGCCAGGGAACGTCGCCAGACAAGAGAACGAGATATGGGCAAGACACGCAGTAATGTGGAGACCAAGACTACATAGAAAAAGGTGTAGAAAGACCAAAAAGGAAATGGTTAGACGACATAAAAGAAAAAGCAGGAAATAGATGGTACCAAATGGCTCAATGTAGATCAGAATGGAGGAGACAACCTATGTGAGCAGTGAATAAAGAAAATAAAATAAAAATAAAACTGCTAAAGAAGAAAAAGAATTTTAGGAGCAAAACAAAGTATCTCTGAAAACCTATAAAACCAGGAACCCCAAAATATGAAATTTGTGTACAAAGCACTATTACTATACTTTCTCTATAGGTATGCAAGAAAGTAACAATGATCCACATTTTGAACATTATTAGAATACTTTAATTAATGTAAAATAGCTTCTTTGTTTTAATTCTGATTGTAAAACTCCGGTGTCGATTTCATTTTAAAAACTACAATTTTAATTATCATAGAAAGCTGTTTGATAAGGTCTACCAAAAGATTACATTACATATAGTGTTATATTTAGGAAAAAATAGTAAAACAATTAGTTTAATGCCTTTTAACTAGAACAAAAAAAATGTCATAGTCTTTTTTTTAAATACAAACTACTTGCTTTAGTAGAATTGATTAAATTTGATTAATTTTTTTCATAAAATTTTGTATATAACTTTTTAGGGCATGCCTCATTTGAAAATATGTAACTCCGTTTCATCATTGGTTTATGGAGCAGTCTGTATATACAGAATGTTCCCCGATTGAGTTTATAAGAGAAACAAAATTTTATTTGTGATTTTACAAAAAAAAAATGCTAAAGAAATAATATTTTTTACTTGATTCCAAATAGCAAAATTTGTAATTAAAATTTTAATATTTTTGATTATCGACCTCTGTGTATTTTCAACAAGATAGTTGTCCGGCTCAACATTTGGAAAAAAATTGAATTGGCAAGAATCGTCCTGTTTTGTGGCCGCAAAGTATTCCTTACATATACTCTACATGAAAAATTTGCCGAATTATGTGAAAATATTAAAAAATCGTATAAGAGATGCTGTTGAATACTTGGCGCTTCAAGAAAATTGCAATAGTTGTAAAGAAAGGCAACTTAGAATTGAATTATGTGCTAAAAAAGAGGCAAAAATATTAATAGTTTAAAATGTTGATTTTTTGCCTAGTTTTTATTTAAGAAAAATGTAGATCGAACAAAGAACTGCAGTCTGGAACACACTGAAAAGTCAGTGGTAGCTGAACATGCGCTTAGGAATGGGGATTAACAGTTCCTAACGGTTATCATAACAGGTTGGTTCGGGGGGGCATCGAGATTTATAAATATCCCGAAAACTACAACAGAAAAGAAGGCTTAACCAGATTTCCAATTTATTATGGTAACTGTTAGGCTCTAAGTTACTAAAAGCGCCTAACTAACAGATTGATTAGGGGAGAGGGAGGGGCATCAAAATTCTACAACAAAAAAGAAGACTCAAGTAGATCTAGAATCCAATCCTCAAAAACACCGAAACATCAGGTTACGAAAACCGGATTTGACCGGCGCGATTTACTTAATATTGACTTTTGTAAATGTGCTTGTTAACAAACAATTTGGGTTAGAGGTTTCTATGAAAAAGTTTCAGAACCACTGAACTGCAAAAATAAATAAGAAATGGTCAAGAAAATATGTATTCATTTATGAGCAGATATGATATCTTCGATTTTTAGTTCGACGTTCGGTTTTCACTTAAAAAAATTAAATCTGTTTCTCTGCATGGTGATATTTATTGTTATCGTCATACAGAGAAACGGTTTTTATTTTTTTAAGTGAAAATAGTGCATCGGATTGAAAAAAATCAAAGGACAAATGTGCTTAGAATTGATTGAGGATTTCAAGAATAGTTTTTGTTTTAAGAGAAATCCGTGGCGTACCATCAATGTCTGCCAAAATATGCAAGTCATGTTTCGTACGAACACCACTGGTGGAAATAAAAACAATAGGGTACATTAAAAATGCTTTTCAAATTTTCATGTATGCCAAATTTTATTAAAATATCTAAAATTACAGATATTAATAATAAATTATTTATTTTTGAAAACTTTATCACTCTGTACCTCAAATGTTAAGACGTTTAGGGCATACGTTCATGTGAAATTTTCTTCTTAAAATGGACCCAAAATTCGCTTTTAGAAAACACAATACATAGAACATCAATTTCTGATGCATAATCAATATCCATTCAATACGGATTATCACATATGATGCAATGTTACTTAACCCAATATACAGGGTCATTGATGGTCGATGGTAGGTTAGACGTTTATGAAAAACGGAGCATAGGAGTAATCTAAAAATTTGGCTATAGCCATAAATAGACCCGATCTATCTTTCTAAAATATTTTCATTTTGGCGGTGTTGCCGCTTCTACTCAAAAGTAGTAACAACTTATTAATTTTAAACGAAACACCCTATAATTAATTCAATTTTTAGAATCGCAATTTCTACACCAGTTTTTGAGATAATAATTATTTTAGGTTATTTTTTTTTTCAAAATATGATCCCACCAAAATTTAAATTTAACTGCTATTTAAACCCATATAAGGCTAAAATTTTAGATGCAGTTTGCATAAGCCTTGTATTTAACAGCTATCTACATAAATTTATTTTATACAGGGCGGTTTAAAATTAATGATTTTGACGTGACATACAAAAAAGGCCAAAACTTAATTTTTTTAAAGAGAACACCCTGTATAGAAATTGATAGAAATTGAAATTCTGATACTAACTCTTCAACTTTTTGAAATAATCGCAATAATGATTAAAAATCACATCGTCTTTACATAATTTGCATTAGTTAGCCATGGAACGCGATGTGATTTGACAATTGCTCAATTATTCACTGTGTTTGACAGACGTCGAAGTTTTGATTAATTTCGCTAAAACAAACAATTTTCGAGAAAATCGAGAAATTGTTCAAAATCTCGACAAAATTTAGTAATTAACTAAAAATGCTATATGCTAGACATTTTGGCAAAACTTGTTGTAAAGCTTCAAAAAATCGTTCTCTAAAAATTAAAAAATTTAATTTTTTCTTAACTTTAACACTTTGTATATCAAAAACGAACCATTTTCGGACACATATTTATATAAACTTTTGTCATAATTTTACGTCAGAATACTTACTAGAAATTAGAAATTTAATTAAAAGACACCCTGCATATTTAATATTTATCCATTATTGTTAGCGAAACGTTTGGAAGAAATTTCAATTAACGACGGCCTTTAGACCGGAATCTAGACCACATTAGTTCACAAATAAGCTGAAAAAGTCTAAACCAATTCAAAAATACTATTTTTGAAACTTAAACTTTTTTATGTAAAATAATCATTAGATAACAGATGTTTTAGTGTCCTTAAAATAGTAATAAATACGAATATGGTTATTTGTGCACATAGTGTCAGATTACAGATTTAATCATAGTTTTGTAATAGGAATCAAATGACATATGTCATAGTAAAAATGAAAAAAATTTTTGAAACCGGTACCTAGTTTTCAAAATCTTATATGCAGCATACAACGAAACATGGTTTAAGCAGGTACTACACGGTTTTTTTCCGAAATTGTCACTAAAGTACATACAAATCGGCAGTAAAATAAATAAAATCGGCACTAAAGTAATTCATTATACGACGATTTTTAAGTTCACATTTTCGCCTGTACGAATGTGTAAAATGTATGCGCAGTGGAAACATTTAACGTAAAAAAGAAAACAGCTGACTAAATTTGCTACTTAAAGACCGTTATAAAATTGTCAGATTTAGTTAAAATTTTGGGATTTTGGAAAAATATAATATGTGTTTTATTTGCCTCGGCTATCGCCTCTGCAACTAAAACACATTCGTTATGAAAAATCAAACTTTAGTGCCTTGATACATAAATAACTATTAAAGATGTAGGAATTGAAAACATGAATAGAAAACTTACCGTAATGAGGAAAAACACTTTCTTTTAACAAATAAACTAAGTTTTCAATGACTAAGTACTTTGTAGTATTCCTTACTATCAATATTAAGCTAATATTGTCAGTTGTAGTGTATTCGAATCTTGAGAGGTTACGGAAAACAATACAATGCAGTACAAAGTTTGAAATTAAAATCTCAAGTTTAAAAAATAATTAATTATTAGGATGTGAATTTTAATACGTTTAACATTAATTAAATTTCAACAACGTTACTTATTCAAATTTATACTATAGCAACAAAATTAAAGGTAAACTGTAAATAAATTATTGATGGTTTATCTTTAAAACGAGAAAAACTGGTGATTGCGTAAATAAGTTAATCATCTAAAGAGTTTATACTATTTTGTAACGCACATTCGATTCAAATGTTTAAATGTAGAATACCGTTATCAGTTTTGATTTAACTAAATTTATCCATAACACAATATTTCTTATCGGCACCTTCAGTGTATATATGTATAATATTTCTACATTGAAAATTTAGTTATAATTTTGAAGGAGAAATACGAGTAAGAATAACATTACCTATTTAAAAATGTATATTCCAACGTGTGTGCAATCAAATAGGTACAGGCAATATTTTTGCGCCTGCAGTGGTTAGTTTAAAAAAGGGTTTTGTGAAAATTTAAGTAATACTACATGTTGCAGTTATGTCGTTAAGTTCGGTAGTGTACATGCACTTTGCTTGGCCTTCTCCAACAATTCCCAAACTCCTCTCTCAAGATTCTCCAATTGGAGTGCAATTGACAAGGGTTAAAAGAACAACTTCAATCAAAGTAATCATCAAGTAAGTCTTTTTTCAGGAAGAAGCGTCATGGGTAGCTTCTATTGTATCATTGGGGATGTTACCAGGTGCATTGTCCACGGGATTGTTATTAGATAGGATTGGTCGAAAAAACACGATGTTGATATCCAGCATACTGCTATTTGCATCATGGATTATTACTATATTTTCTGTATCATTAACTATGTTACTGACAGCACGTGCAATTGGGGGTTTTGGGAGTGCTATGAATATTGGGGTAAGTTTTTTCTTTCATTGCAATAATATCGATAATCCTGTTGCAAATTGTAGGTAATGCCTATTTACATTGGTGAAATCTCCGAAAAAGACATTAGAGGAAGATTATTAACTGTTATAAGTTTAGGTTGTGCTGTAGGTGGGCTTATTGTATTAGGAATAGGACCATTTGTTAGTTACACAACACTGGGAACCATTTGTGCATTTGTGCCAATTCTTTTCTGTGCAACGTTTCGTTTTATACCAGAATCACCATATTATTTGGTAAAAAATAATCGAACCCAAGATGCACGCGAAGTTTTACGCGCACTATCCAAGTCAACGAACACTGAGATGTGGTTGAAAGAAATTGAAGTAGCCCTGCATCATGGCCAATCAAGCACAGTTACCTTCAGCACCCTGTTTGTCCGAAGCAATTTCAGAAAAGCCTTACTAATTATAATTGGTACTTTACCTAACTTTAATGTGAAGTGTTACGAACGTATGTTGTAGGTATGAAAACAATTCAGCAATTTGGTGGATTGATGGCCATTAACGCATACCTGCAAACTATTCTCAACGAAAGCCAAACGTCTTTATCGTCACAAACAGCTAGTGTGATCTTTGCGGTCATCCAAGTCCCTTGCGGTATCTTACCACAACCACAAAAAAACTACAAAGGTTAATATATTTCATTTTAGTGTTGCTCTCAGCGTACTTAATCGATAAAGTAGGACGACGTTTTCTTATGACAACTTCATCAATAGGATGCGCCATTGCATTGATAGGAGAAGGAATATATTTTTACTTGCAACAATCGCGAGACCTTAGTAGCGTATACTTTTTACCATCTCTACTCTTAACGCTGTACTATCTAATGCTATCAGTTGGATCCGGGCATTTGGTTTACGTAGTTATGGGTGAATTGTTTACAACCAGCGAAAAAAAAATAAGTTCAAGCGTGTTTGCTCTTTATTCGGGGCTTCTTACTTTTACCAGTATCAAAATATTTAATCCAATATCAGAAGCCTTCGGCATGCAGGTTATGTTTTGGATATTTGGTAGTGTTTGTTTTCTTGGAGCATTGTTTGGATTGTTTATATTACCGGAAACAAAAGGAAAAACGTTTGAAGAAATCCAAGCTGCGCTGCAAGGGAAAAAAGCAAACAACAATTCTTCTTCTACTATATATACTACGAGGTGTTAGGTATTCGCTTAGATAAGGAAATAGGGTTATTTATATTAACAAATAATTATTGTATTTATTTTTACAATAAAAATAAGATTGGGTACTTTATTTCTTTTGTTTGAGATTATTTTGAGGGGAGAATTTGATTCAATTTTTGACTCAATGAAATATAAAGAAAGGGACCCTCTCGTTGGATTATAACAAAAATCTACTTAAAATTTGATATTGTACTTTCTGAAAATTATGAGAAAAATGTGTACAATGCTTTTAAATTATTACAACTAATACCTCCCTCCAGTTCCTTATTCAAAACTTATTGTTTAACAAGTGTTAAAATAAAAAAACTAAGCTGGACAAGTCGTGGAATTGAATTGATTTACAATTGTACACTAAGTACAGTAAATAACGTGTGGCGGCTTGATATAAATATATACAAAAAATCAACAAAAATTACACACATTTAAATGAAAAAAAAAGTTTGTTTGCCCCACAGACTCCATTTTGACAAAAGCGTTAAAATGCCTTATAATCTTAGATACCTTGAATTCTAACCTAACTTTATATCAGCTGACTACTTTGATAAAAAAAATTACCAAATGTCCAAGAAAATTCCAAGGTCTACCCCGCCCAGCCTTTTATTTAATCATCCATTATATTAATTACTTGGTGTAGAGGAGGGTGTACCACAATGGAACACAAAAGATAGTTTTGCCCATAGCTACCCAACTAATTTTGTTTCAATATTGTAATTTTTCCTGTGCTCTAAGAATCTAAGTTAAGAAAGAAATGCATCAACCGTTATTGAAGAATCATATTTGACCGTGTGGCGCCATTTTACAAAAACATAAATTTTGAAAGCCATTGTACCCCCAAGCATGGAACATAATGACGCAGGAAATTGGGTTCTTTGAAACAGCAACAAACGACAATTAAGACAGTTAAGAAAAAGGCATTAAAAATAAAGAGGTATGTGGATTGTAAAATATAAGTTCAATATTGATCTCATTAAGGCACAAATACGAAATCCATTTACAATTAGTCAATGTTCTTATTGCCAAATTCGATGTTGAACAAGATGAAACCTTCTTGTCTTTTAGTGCCTTGAACCACAGAACTATTTTTCTGTAGCATCTTTATGTATTTGTCATTAATCGCGGTTATGTCATCTATAAGAGTTGACCTCATAGTCTCCCTCATCATTGTCTTTCATCTTGGTGATTTGGCCAACGTAGCATTTGGATTGACTTTTAAACTTGAATTCAATCAAAACATAATTTCCTAAAACAGAAAGACGATTTAATTCTGCGAAATGGTATGGCTCAACAACAAAAAGCTCCTGGTCTATAACCATGTGGTCAACTGTGTCTGCATATTCAACATCTCCTTCGTAGTCCTCTGATGAATGTACCGGAGATTGTTTACTATTCTTTCTTTGATTTGGTTGATTTAGAAACACCTTCCTTTTCACTGACAGTATTCTGGAAGTTGGAATCAGTTTCTTTACTTCAACATCTTTCATTTCTGGAGTGATCGTTGTTACCTTTGTTTTTTTGAAATGAGTTTTACTTTAGGGGCATACTGTAGATTTTGTTTGTTTATAATTTACATTCTCAAAGGCGTTGTAGCCCTTCCCTTTTCGCTTATTAACTTTTATTTTAATCTAAGAAAAAAGTGACATGCGTGTTTGCTCTTTATTCGGGGCTTCTTACTTTTACCAGTATCAAAATATTTAATCCAATATCAGAAGCCTTCGGCATGCAGATTATGTTTCTCAACATTGAACTTTCTTCGATTTGGTTGATTTAGAAACACCTTCCTTTTTACTGACAGTATTCTGGAAGTTGGAATCAGTTTTTTTACTTCAACATCTTTCATTTCTGGAGTGATCGTTGTTACCTTTGTTTTTTTGAAATGAGTTTTACTTTAGGGGCATACTGTACTTCCCTTTTAGCTTATTTAACTTTTTATTTTAATCGAAGAAAAAGGTGGCACCTAATCAATCATGTTAGACCTTGGATGGACTTTTATTACCCTCTACTTAATACTAAGTGGACGACAATTTTCTTTTTTGAAGTTCTCACCCGCTTACGACTGAGTCAAACCGGCAAAATTTTGTTGCGCTTTTAAATTAGAGGGTTTTCTAGTGTGACATCGTGACTGTTATGCTATTCTCTTTTTTCCTTTGCTTTCAGTCAGTTTTTTGTTCTTCCGTTTTAGGAAATCTTCAAGAGATAGGAAAGCATGACTTACACTAGTTCGTGAATCGATGACCCTAATGAGTGTATGGTCTGCAGCTGCTCCTTCTTCTACTTGAAGGAAGAAACCGTTGAGAGAATCACTTGGCACAACATAACCATTTGTCTTAGATGGTTGATCATCCACAACGGTAGGAGGTGGTCGGTCAGTCTCACAATTACATAAGAAGTTTGATTCAGTAAAAACATCTCGATCAAATAGATGTATTCCACATTTTTTTAACCTTCAATTATGTTAGAAGGTGTCATGTTTTTCTGATGAGCTTTGTTTACGAAGGATGCTGCATTATAGTTTTAAACGACCCGTAAATCGCAATATCCAGTAGTTGCATTTTGTTGGAGGAATGGGGAAGTAATGTCAAAACTGAGACGCCATTCTTATTGTACGTCCTAAGAGCTTTGAGGGCAAGTGACATTCTACATTGTCATAAATTAATAGAGTGGGGTTCTCTCCAGATCTGCAAGTGTGACGAATTAAATGCTTAATAGCTTCTACAGAAAGTTCTGATGTCATTCAACCGCTAGGGATGGCTAAGCCAAGTGTGGCTGGAAGTGCTTCTTAAGTCGTGTGGTTCTTAAAATAAAAAAAAATAAACATATCAACAAAGTTTCACAGAGCTCAGAACGTTACTTTGAAGAAACATTAGGTAATCAACTTTGTCCACTCTTTGAAATGATTCATATTTTTTGATTTATTTTTCATATTTCAAATCATTAAAGCTTCTTTGACCCTTAGGGTGTCAAGGTTCATATAACCTAGTCACAAAGTTGTTGCCTCAATTATTTCTTCATCGCTTATGTTATTGTTTTCCCTAGTATCTAGTGGGGCAGTAGGTTTTGTGGTATTTGAAGTGTTAGCTTCTAGAAACTCTTAAAAAAATTTTCCTTCAAACAAGTAATTATCTCTTTTTCATTTGTTAATAACTTTCCATTTGTGTCTTTAATTTGTTTTAAAAAGAGTATTTCCTGTTCTTTTTGTTTTCGTATTACTTTGTAGACGGTTCGGAATATTGCATCTATTCGTATAGGCTTCCATTGATCTTGTATGGCACAGGTATGTATTCCTATCTCACAAAATTTCAAATAATTTCTGAGGTCTCTCTTATAATCTCTTTCTAACTATACGTCCCAATCAACACAAAAGTCCCAGTAGTTGCTAGATGCCTGCAAAAAATAAAACCGTAATTAAGGTCATGTCATTATTATATTTATATTTGCTGAAATATAACAAAGCATTCATATTTTAATTTATGTGCATTTTCTGTTTGTTCTAGTGATTGATGCTAAAGAAAAATGGAAAAATTTACGTGCTGTGTTTGTATTTCATATGAAACCTGGAAGGAGTGGTAGCGGAGTAAAAAATAAGAAGCCGTACTACTTATCCGGACCTTTCATTTGTTAAAGCATTAACTAATGCTGCAGGCAACTTACCAAATGTACCCCAAGAGGAAGCACATGGAATGTTTGATAATGTGAATAATGTCGATGAACTGGAATCACAACTTTCACTTTCATCTTTTTCAGTTATACCATTAGCAGCACCAGCACCAGAACCACTCCAACGACTAGTACCACCGCCGCAAGCGCCACAAACTCTAATTTCAGTACTCAAGGAAATACACAAAGGAGAACGGAGCAAAAGAGGTAAATCGTATGGACAACGCTTTTGACAACACTTTTATTGAATATTTCAATGCCAAAAAAGCGAAACTAGAAATGCGACAGGACAGAGTTTGAGCAAAAATCCAAGAAATAAATTTTTCAAAATATTTTTATTAAGTTTACTTCCAGATCTGGAGTCTGGCAGTTAAGTTCGCCAATTCAAGCGTAGGTGCCTTCAAACCATTGACGATATTCTCAGTGTACAAACAATAGATTTGCGTTCACTTCAATCAGCATCTATAATATCCACTACACATTCAACTTTGAAAGCATAACCTCTCAAATCACAGTCATGCTCTCATTCATGATTTAGTACTTTCTTCGAACACAGTGTAGTAGCAATTGAGTATTATGATGCAATGCGTGAAACTTGCAATGTGTACTCGGACATGATTAATGAATGACATAATTGTATGGTGAAAATGCAACATATATTATTTGAATATGTATTAATTAATAAAAATGATTTTCTTATCTTACAGTTATTACATAGTAACCTTTCTTTAGCGCCAACGCATTCCCTATTGGTATTTTGTTTCTAATGGGAGGAGCTGTCAATTACAATAATTTTACAAATTTTTAGACATTTGACAAAACGAAATAAATATAGAATCTGTTTACTGCAGGTCCTTTCATGCAACGAATAATCTGCAGTTTATGTTTCTTTCAAGATATGGGTAGACCCAGTATCTTCTTCTAACCCTTCTACTTTAATAATACAAAACCACAGCAGTAGACGACATTGCTAAATTATTTCACAACAGTATGACGCAACAGACTGACCAAAAGTAAGGTATGTGGTGAGTTACTATTCAGTAACTCTAAAGTATCTTCGTGTGTGGAACGCGGTCACTTACTAGATAGCGATCAGTTTCTTTTTTTGTCACAAATCAGTTACAAAAATTGTAATAACTGTAACCTACCAACCAACATCGTTTATCCCCGACCACATGCATCAATTGATTAAAACAAATTTTAATATCCATATAACAAGGAAAGGTACCGGTTTGTTTAAATCCAACTACGTTGGAAAAAATATGCAAATAAAAAAGTTTTTAAATTTTTAGTTTTTAAATTGAATAATAACTGTCATAGACAACAATAACTGTAGTTTCAAAACTTAAAGTTCCAAAAAGTAGGTTGATGACTGCGTTCACATTAGAACAGGAACGCTCAGTAAACAAACAATGTTTCAAAAGTGATTTCGGAGCCCTCTTCTATAGATTGCATACACTTACCAGTCGAAAACTAAGTTTAGACGGTAAGCACTCTTAATTTTTTTAAAGTAATTTTTTTGCCAACAATTTAAAATCGTATAATTATAATTATTTTAGTGACGATTTTTAACAATTTAACATTATTTATTTACGATTAACAAAATTAAGAAATCGCTTAAATGTTAAATTTCAAGCTATAGTTGTGTGTGTCGTTTAAATATGACCATATCAATGTATTCAATGTCACAACACAATTTTCCTTATTATCACTTTAAGTGCTGATTATATTCTGTTATATTAGTAACAAATTCGAATGCAATTGTACTGCATTGAATAGGTACCGTTTATTTGAAAAATTTGTTTAGATTAAATAATACAATACGCAATTACAATTTGCGACTGGGGTCTTTTTCTAAGAAGGTATATTAGATCGATTAAAACTCCACGTACTTTATATTTCCGACGTTTTGGTCAGAACAAAGCTAACCTTTATCAAGGCTAACAAGAATTGGAGCAAACACGTGTTTGAATGGCAAACAAACTAAGAAAGTGTAGTGGATCTTAAAAATAGTATATATATGTATGTGTGTGTTGACAATAAAAAAACAACTTATTGGCTTTCACCACCCCCATAGAATTAAATTTCCGGTAAATCTCTGGGAGATTTAAGCGACAGCTTTAATGCTTGAAACGCACGTGTGTCGATAAAGCCAAGTAAAAACTTGTACAGAAGCATAACACGCAACGAAAGAACACCTGATGCCGCATTTCACTCTTATTATGAGCTCATCAGAGGTGTATACTTAAGTGCGGTATACAACTGTACAAGACGGCGGTTTGTCTTTTAAACTCTCGTGGAGCAATGAACATAAGCAAAATGTGTGTCTTACGACATCTCGTGTAAAACATTGACACGTATGAATAATATAAACTAAGAAAAATGCCAACAGTTAATTGTAACGACATGTGTGCGTTTAAAGTGCATAGCGCTATCTAAGCGACAGCCGATTGGCTTTATCGACACACGTGCGTTTCAAGCATTAAAGCTGTCGCTTAGATAGCGCTATGCATTTTAAATGCACATGTCGTTACAATTAACTGTTGGCATTTTTCTTAGATTATTTCGTTTGTTTGCTAATTCTGTAATGTGTTCGTCGTGTTTGTAGTTATACCTCAAATTATAACTTTAATATTTCCACACATTTACACTCTCGATCTCTTGTTCCCCATTCCCTCACTATATCTTTTGTCAAGAGGAGTAGATTTAATTTAATGGTTCCACTAATTATATGCATAGTGCAATTCAACAGGGCATCTATTTTTTTCGTATGATAACTATTCAACCAGACAGGAGCACAATATTCTGCTGTAGAATAAACAAATGTCAATGCAGCTGTACGAAGTGTTTTTGCATCTGCTCCTCAAGTTGTCCCATCTAATTTTTAAATGACATTATTTCTTGTTACCATTTTTTCTTTGATTTTTTCTAAATTATCATTGTACATTAAAAACATACCTAAAGTTACTCCCAGATAAACTGCGTTAAAATTATGGTTTAACTTTGTATTATTAAAGATAACATTAAATTTTCTACTTTTTTTTTTGATTAAATTACAATAGATTCAAGCAAATCTACCAATTTTTAGAGGTAGTCTAGGAATTCGAACAATATCTGATATCTGTCTTCTGGAATTCCTTAGTTCGTCTTATGGTGTACAGCATCTTTTGTCTTTTAAAGAACATCTTTTGAAGACAAAGTTGACCACAAAATAGCAATAGGGTGGCCCTGGGAACCCCATGTCGAAAATCTTAAACAGAATGATGGGTTGACAGGTATCTCATACGAAAGCCCGCGACACCCTTACTTTCAAAAATAAAAAAAAGTCAGAAAATACTGCAATATAGTCGTGAATGTCAAGTCATGTTTACAAGGGACAGGAACAGGCAGCCCCAATCACAAGGTTCTCATTTTTACATAGCGGGTCAAGTGGTACCTCATATGAAAGGTATTGTAATTATCTATTCAACCAAATACATTTTATTTGGAGAAGGGAGCCTAAGTGGGACCAAGGACCTCCTTTTTCTAGGAAATAATAGAAAATGCAAAAAAATGCTAAATTAGTTGGTAAGATCAATTCAAGTTTGAAGCGGACCTTTGGTATTGATGAAGTTTCTCTTTAGATGCTAATAGCGGCAACCCCTTTTCAAAATGTTAATTAGGGTGGAAGTGAAGTGATTTTGTATGAATTTTTGCAATCACAGGTATTTTATGCTTATCAAACTTAATGCTAGGGACAAAGAAAGGAGGATTCGTATACTTTGGTAGTGTATTAATGACAAAATAAATATCAGTTGTTTAATAAAATTCGTTGAATTAAAAAGTTTGTTCAATAAAATGGTTTCAATTTAAAAGTTTGTTTTATAAATTTAGTTAAATTAAAATGTTTGTTTGATTTTTTCAAACAAAACTTTTTAATTAGGCGCTGCAAACAGCGGTCAGAATTGCAATTAGAATACGCATAAACCGATTTTTGTCGGTTGGCAGCGCCTAATTAAAAAGTTTGTTTGATATTTGCCATGAAAGTGTTTAATTCAACCAACTTTATAAAACAAACTTTTAAATTCAAAACGTTTTATTGAACAAACTCTTTAATTCAAACTGTTCTATTAAATCAAGTACTTAATTTTGGGTTGTTGTTTTTATAAATAAGACATTCTTATAAGTTAAACAACTTAATTGTAACAAAATAATAAAGCAACTAAATATTTGCAGTAAATAAAATGTTTGTTTAATTGAATTTGTTACAATAATTGAAAATTGTTTTATCAGAACTTACAAATAAAAAGTAAAATGGCGTTCTATAAATACGCGATATTTCACCCACTATTTAGCTTGAGATTAACAGAAGGTCAAGATTTGTTAATTCTCTCAATTTTTTGTTTATTTATTTATTTGTATTATTTTTCATTTTGTTAAATGAAACCGACAAAATGTGGAATCAAAATGAAACAGAGTTTTAGTTTTATGTAGATAACTCTAAATCCGATGTCATAATTTCTAGTGTCTGTTTCTGACGTAAAATTATGACGAAAAGTCTATATAAACGTGTGTTTGAAAATGCTTCGTCTTTGATATACAGAATTTTGATTTTTTAGAGAACGGTTTTTTGAAGGTTTTAATAGATTATGGTTAATAATCTGACATAGAGCATTTTTTTCTAAATTCTATCAACATTTTAAACATTTTTTTGATTTTCTCAAAAACGTAGTTTAGCAAAATGCAACAAGAGGTCCTTTTGTACGCTATTAGTTGCTCTTTTGAAAATAGTTTTTGATATTTCACACACCATTTTCCCTTGGTCCCTCCTCTAACGTTAAATATAAAGAAATACTCTATTCCAGATTTTTTGCCGTAATATATTACAATATTTTGCCAAAATTCCTAAAGTTTAAAAAAACCGTTTCCTAAAAATATTAATATTCAAAACTTATTTTTAATTTCAACACAAAAAACGATGTATTTTTGGACTCATGTTCATATAGAATTTTGTCATAATTTTACCTCAGGAACACTCACTAGAAATTATGACTATAAATTTTAGAAACACTTAGTATAAGTACTACAAACTGTAACCTAATCTATTCTTACAGGCTAATACAACTATTTACGCAAATAATATCGTATGAAATAATCAGAAAATAAATTGTTGTCTTACCTTTCACATAAATTATACAAGAATATTCATAAAAACTGATTACAGCTAATACCATAAATAACAATACTTATTTTTTCACGGCGAGTTTTGAATACAAAAACGCTTATAAAAGTAGAATTTTGATTGTTATTGGCGGACCTGGGAAAACAAAATAATAAAGATAAATTTGTCATCATCTAAATTTGTGCGAGGACATGGGAAGACGTAACATTATTTAAAAATATTTTTAAAATACCATTAGTTTTCTAAAACATATAATATGAATTTGTTGGATTTAACATCGATTTTTAACTGAATTTCAAATTGTATATATTAAGAACATTCTGTATCCTTTTGTGCTAAAATCGTTATATCGCATCGCTAAGAACTCTACTATTTTTTTTTTATACAAACACTGTTAAAACAAAGTCACGAACACGTTTGAAAAACTAGTTTCAGGTTTTACCGTTTCGTACGCTATTTTACAGGAAGAAATGTTCTCACCAACTTTGTGCAGACGCTTTTATTAATTAAAGATCAATTAATCAATTGGGAAGAATTTCATGATTTCACTACAAATGCTGCGAAAACAGCTTTATCTTCAAATTGCATTTATAACCAATCAGAATATTTTAGGGGAAAAAGGATCCGACCAAAGTTGCGTAACACATCGACGTTTATGATAGTGAAATCCAAAATATCACTTTTGTTAAAAACTGTACCCTTGTATTGCTCAAAGGCTTAAATCAGGTGTTGTGGTACTGTAGGAATTGGATTTGTTTTTGTTAAAGTAGACCTGTAAAAAGTTTCTAGTTACTAGTTTCTAGTGTTTCTACTGACTCTGTTTTTATTTATTTATTTGTAATGTACATTATACAAATATTGTATTGTAATGTAAGTGTTATGTATGGTGTCCCAGAAGATCAGTATAAACCTGTATAGTGTGTTGACGAAACCGTGTGCAATAGTGGATTGGTTCGTCTTGGAAAAGCATTTACTTCAAGGTTTAGGAAAACCACGAAAACCTAAACATTCCAACCCTTACCCATCTTAGTATTCACATGTAATAATATTAATTAAGTGTGTAAACATTATAGAAGGTAAATAAGAACATAAAATATAACAGCACAGCTATTGCATGACGACATATAATGGACCGGTCTAAGCACCATTCACGACAATGACAAAAAAATAGTAGGTTAAAGAAATACCAAAACAAAATAATGGAAAAACAGATAATTAAGACAAGAATACAAAATATTGTTGATCTTCAGATGTCCTTCAGATTCGTAAGCCATAATATTGCTTCATCCGTTAAATTATGAATGTTTGGAAACCCTTCTTTAAACTTCGTTAATTGACAATCCTCTACAATATGGGTAACGGTCTCTGGTTCGTTTCCACAGTCACAATTTGGATTAGAAATCGCATCCCATTTGAACAACATATAGAGTTGCATTTGTTGTACTCATTGTTATTTCTTTTCCGTGATTGTATGTTCAGGTAAGAACTGAATTGGCAATTTTCTTGTTTGGTGGGTAATCGGGAGAGCAGTTGCTTATTGAATCACTGTGGTTGCTGTTTAAAAACTGCTTTATTTGTTTTGTTTAAATAATGTTGTTTGTTTTGATGATTGCTGAGTACAACAAATATTTTTAGATTAAGAGTCTTCTGTACCGTTCAATTCCCATGTAACATTCCTATGTCACGGGCGCCACTCTCAAGGGTACTGTTTTTAACAAAAGTGATATTTTGGATTTCACTATCATAAACGTTGATGTGTTACGCAACTTTGGTCGGATCCTTTTTCCTAAAATATTCTGATTGGTTATAAATGCAATTTGAAGATAAAGCTGTTTTCGCAGCATTTGTAGTGAAATCATGAAATTCTTCCCAATTGATTAATTGATCTTTAATTAATAAAAGCGTCTGCACAAAGTTGGTGAGAACATTTCTTCCTGTAAAATAGCGTACAGAAACGGTAAAACCTGAAACTAGTTTTTCAAACGTGTTCGTGACTTTGTTTTAACAGTGTTTGTATAAAAAAAATTGTTGAGTTCTTAGCGATGCGATATAACGATTTTAGCACAAAAGGATGTTAAATCCAACAAATTCATATTATATGTTTTAGAAAACTAATGGTATTTTTAAAAAATGTTTTAAATAATGTTACGTCTTCCCATGTCCTCGCACAAATTTAGATGATGACAAATTTATCTTTATTATTTTGTTTTCCCAGGTCCGCCAATAACAATCAAAATTCTACTTTTATAAGCGTTTTTGTATTCAAAACTAGCCGTGAAAAAGTATTGTTATGTTATGGTATTAGCTGTAATCAGTTGATAATGAATATTCTTGTATAATGTATGTGAAAGGTAAGACAACAATTTATTTTCTGATTATTTCATACGATATTATTTGCGTAAATAGTTGTATTAGCCTGTAAGAATAGATTAGGTTACAGTTTGTATTACTTATACTAGGTGTTTCTAAATTTAAGGTCATAATTTCTAGTGAGTGTTCCTGAGGTAAAATTATGACAAAAATTCTATATGAACATGAGTCCGAAAATACATCGTTTTTTGTGTTGAAGTTAAAAAAAAAGTTTTGAATATTAATATTTTTAGGGAACGGTTTTTTTTAAACTTTAGGAATTTTGGCAAAATATTGTAATATATTACGGCAAAAAATCTGGCATGGAGCATTTCTTTATATTTGGCGTTAGAGGAGGGACCAAGGGAAAATGGTGTGTGAAATATCAAAAAACTATTTTCAAAAAGAGCAACTAATAGCGTACAAAAAAGGACCTCTTGTTGCATTTTGCTAAACTACGTTTTTGAGAAAATCAAAAAAATGTTTAAAATGTTGATAAAATTTAGAAAAAAAAATGCTCTATGTCAGATTATTCACCATAATCTATTAGAACATTTTGCCAAAATTCGTAAACCTTCAAAAAACCGTTCTCTAAAAAAATCAAAATTCTGTATATCAAAGACGAAGCATTTTCAAACACACGTTTATATAGACTTTTCGTCATAATTTTACGTCAGAAACAGACACTAGAAATTATGACATCGGATTTAGAGTTATCTACATAAAAATTAAAACTCTGTTTCATTTTGATTCCACATTTTGTCGGTTTCATTCAACAAAATGAAAAATAATACAAATAAATAAATAAACAAAAAAATTGGAGAGAATTAACAAATCTTGACCTTCTGTTAATCTCAAGCTAAATAGTGGGTGAAATATCGCTTATTTATAGAACGCCGTTTTACTTTTTATTTGTAAGTTCTGATAAAACAATTTTCAATTATTGTAACAATTTCAATTAAACAAACATTTTATTTACTGCAAATATTTAATTGCTTTATTATTTTGTTACAATTAAGTTGTTTACTTATAAGAATGTCTTATTTATAAAAACAACAACCCAAAATTAAGTACCTGATTTAATAGAACAGTTTGAATTAAAGAGTTTGTTCAATAAAACGTTTTGAATTTAAAAGTTTGTTTTATAAAGTTGGTTGAATTAAACACTTTCATGGCAAATATGAAACAAACTTTTAATTAGGCGCTGCCAACCGATAAAAATCGGTTTATGCGTATTCTAATTGCAGTTCTGGCCGCTGCTTGCAGCGCCTAATTAAAAAGTTTTGTTTGAAAAAAATCAAACAAACATTTTAATTTAACTAAATTTATAAAACAAACTTTTAAATTGAAACCATTTTATTGAACAAACTTTTTAATTCAACGAATTTTATTAAACAACTGATATTTATTTTGTCATTAATACACTACCAAAGTATACGAATCCTCCTTTCTTTGTCCCTAGCATTAAGTTTGATAAGCATAAAATACCTGTGATTGCAAAAATTCATACAAAATCACTTCACTTCCACCCTAATTAACATTTTTGAAAAGGGGGTTGCCGCTATTAGCATCTAAAGAGAAACTTCATCAATACCAAAGGTCCGCTTCAAACTTGAATTGATCTTACCAACTAATTTAGCATTTTTTGCATTTTCTATTATTTCCTAGGAAAAGGAGGTCCTTGGTCCCACTTAGGCCCCCTTCTCCAAATAAAATGTATTTGGTTGAATAGATAATTACAATACCTTTCATATGAGGTACCACTATGTAAAAATGAGTTTTTAATGTACAATGATAATTTAGAAAAAATCAAAAAAAAAAATGATAACAAGAAATAATGTCATTTAAAAATTAGCTGAGACAACCTGAGGAGCAGATGCAAAGACACTTCGTACAGCTGCATTGGCATTTGTTTATTCTACAGCAGAATATTGTGCTCCTGTCTGGTTGAATAGTTATCATACGAAAAAATAGATGCCCTGTTGAATTGCACTATGCATATAATTAGTGGAACCATTAAATTAAATCTACTCCTCTTGGACAAAAGATATAGTGAGGGAATGGGGAACAAGAGATCGAGAGTGTAAATGTGTGGAAATATTAAAGTAATAATTTGAGGTATGACTACAAACACGACGAACACATTACAGAATTAGCAAACAAATGAAATAATCTAAGAAAAATGCCAACAGTTAATTGTAACGACATATGTGCGTTTAAAGTGCATAGCGCTATCTAAGCGACAGCTTTAATGCTTGAAACGCACGTGTGTCGATAAAGCCAATCGGCTGTCGCTTAGATAGCGCTATGCACTTTAAACGCACACATGTCGTTACAATTAACTGTTGGCATTTTTCTTAGTTTATACTATTCATAGGTGTCAATGTTTTACACGAGATGTCGTAAGGCACACATTTTGCTTATGTTCATTGCTCCACGAGAGTTTAAAAGACCAACCGCCGTCTTGTACAGTTGTATAACGCACTTAAGTATACACCTCTGATGAGCTCATAATAAGAGCGAAATGCGGCATCAGGTGTTCTTTCGTTGCGTGTTATGCTTCTGTACAAGTTTTTACTTGGCTTTATCGACACACGTGCGTTTCAAGCATTAAAGCTGTCGCTTAGATAGCGCTATGCACTTTAAACGCACATGTCGTTACAATTAACTGTTGGCATTTTTCTTAGTTTATACTATTCATACGTGTCAATGTTTTACACAAGATGTCGTAAGACACACATTTTGCTTATGTTCATTGCTCCACGAGAGTTATAAGACCAACCGCCGTCTTGTACAGTTGTATACCGCACTTAAGTATACACTTCTGATGAGCTCATAATAAAAGCGAAATGCGGCATCAGGTGTTCTTTCGTTGCGTGTTATGCTTCTGTACAAGTTTTTACTTGGCTTTATCGACACACGTGCGTTTCAAGCATTAAAGCTGTCGCTTAGATAGCGCTATGCACTTTAAACGCACACATGTCGTTACAATTAACTGTTGGCATTTTTCTTAGTTTATACTATTCATACGTGTCAATGTTTTACACAAGATGTCGTAAGACACACATTTTGCTTATGTTCATTGCTCCACGAGAGTTATAAAGACCAACCGCCGTCTTGTACAGTTGTATACCGCACTTAAGTATACACTTCTGATGAGCTCATAATAAAAGCGAAATGCGGCATCAGGTGTTCTTTCGTTGCGTGTTATGCTTCTGTACAAGTTTTTACTTGGCTTTATCGACACACGTGCGTTTCAAGCATTAAAGCTGTCGCTTAGATAGCGCTATGCACTTTAAACGCACACATGTCGTTACAATTAACTGTTGGCATTTTTCTTAGTTTATACTATTCATACGTGTCAATGTTTTACACGAGATGTCGTAAGACACACATTTTGCTTAAACGAAATAATGTTGTAGGGCATATATTGGGAATGGAGAAAAAATATTTAGAAAGGACATAGAAAAAAGAAGTTGTATTTTTCAAAAATTGCTAGGAATTGATGACATACGGAGCGAAGATATGGGGAAGGAAGGAATGGCAAACATTGAAGAAAGTGCAACAAAAGTATTGTAAATGGACGTTGATGCTAGACAACAAAACACCGGGTTATATAGTTGAAGAAAAAGTCAATGAATTATATATATTTATATATAGAAACAGATAAATAAAAGGGGGGAAAATTTAATATTCAGATAATGTTACAAGAAAGTGGCGAGACAAAAGATAGGATATGGCAAGAAGAAAGAAGACAATATTATGAAAGAGGGGGTTATTCAAGGGAATAAGTGGAAATAGAAGGAAAGAAGAAAGGAGTATAGGCAAAAGATGTGATAAGAAGAGATATGGATACACAAGCACAGGAAACAAGAGCAAAAATAAAAGAAAGTAGATACAACGAAAAATACTCAGAGATAATCACGATTTGGAAGACTAATTATTTAACAAGAGAAAAAAGTTTAAAAAGTAAAAGAATAACAGCGAGATTTCAATGCGGCAACAGAAGAAAATGAGAACAAGTACTGGTGGGAGTATGAAAAAGTCTATGCAGGATGTGCGAAGAGGATGGAAAAATATAACACATCTGATAGAGGATTGTAAAGAGTTGAGAACAGAAGACAGAGAAAGAAAAGTGATACTAGAAAAAAGAAAAAGGGGAAGAATAGATGAAAGAGATAATAAAGCGAAGGAAAAGTTAAGAAGAGACTGAGAGGCTACAGAAAAGAAAAATGAGTTGTGGTTATTTACTGTTGTTTCTAGTTAATTTAGTGTAATTATTAGAGAACCGAATCTTTTGTTAATTGGTAAAAAAACAAATAAATACAATACAATACAATAATAATAATCTCTTTTTAAAATCATTTAATCCTGATTAGCCAATAGCGAATCAGTGAACAGTGTACGTGATTATAAAACTCCGTAAGCTGGTGACTGTTACTATAATTACTTACTATTATAGTTACTATACACAGTTTCTCAAAAAATTCTATTGTTTTCTTACAGTTTAGTAGAGAAAGTATTCCTAGATCTGAATCAGGGGAATAATTTAAAACTTTTAATTTTTTTTCGTAGGCATTAAAAAACGCAGACCTCTTTTTATTTTGTATGAAAAATTCTAGAGCTATGAACAATGTTTCAAAACATTTTTTTCTAATACTCAAAGTAAGTTCGTGTCACTTTACAAGGTGTCAACTGTTGGATGAGATACGTAAACAAAAGTGTAATAATACCAGAATCTGCCATGCAAAACTTGACGGAAGGTACACGAGTATTCTACAACTTTCTGAATTACGTTAGTTTAAATTAATACAGTTAAAAAAATTATTGTTTTTTTAAATTAAAATTTGAAACAATAATATTTTGCAGTTAATGATTGTAAGTGTGAAGTTGTTGATAAAAGTATTTTTGTCCAAACCGTTTTCTTTCGGCAAGTATTTACAACGCATTAGAAAACATTATTTGTAACAAAGTGTATTTGAAGAACGAATCTTATCAAAATTTCATGACAGCGTTTATCAATTTAAAGCACAACATACCTAATAACAAGTGTGATACATTAACAACTTTGTTTGTTAATAATTTCTTATTTTTATTTAAAAGTTGTAAGACCTTTGATAAGAGTGCTTGTGGATTGTTCATTAACCCTTAACTAACTGCATAATTATACTATAGTAAGTACACACATGAGGTCTGAAAGGATCGTATAATTTGAAAGATGAATAATTTATACAAGTTATGGTTTGCTTGCAGCTTTAGTACTTTTTATTAATCTTTGTACCTGTTAGGAAGTCATAAATAGCAGATGATGTTGAGCGTAAACAATTTTGTTGTGTAAATAATTAATATTACTTACTAAATTTTATTCCTTTTAAGGATTTTCCAAGGGAGAATAAAAAAAAACACTGTTTTTAATACAATAATGCTTGACGTTTCGCCTCAAAGGGGGCTTCTTCAAGATCAAAAAACTTTTTTTAGTTTTAACCTTTGAAATAGCCTCTATTTGATGAAACGTCAGACAATACTGTATTAAAACAGCAGCGTTTTTTAACCTCCACTTTGGAAGATGTTTAATAGATATACAATTTATTAAAACCTATACCGGAGATGTTATATGCATTTTAAATACTATATACCTTTTTGTCTTTTAATACTCCTGTCCTTTTTCACAGTATTTTTTAATACTGACTTCTATTTGAGTTTATCTTGTATCTGTCTTTCAATATCTTTACTGAGAGAGTAAAACACTTCAATTAAGTTAGGTTTACTGTAATTACCATAAAGCAAAAGACTACAACAAGCTACCTCCAAGTTTCTTGCAGGAAGCAAATATTTGGTTATTCGTATGGTGTTATACTATAGCAATGTAAAAACTCTGGTTAACACCTGTATACATGGTGAACAGTAGCAATTTTGAAATGTTGAAAAAAATGTCAGTTGATTTACAATTCTTGTAAATCTCTATTCACGTTCTTTTCCTTATTTGAGAACTGTTGATATCTATAAGTATGAGTATTGCCTCTAATATAGAATCCCACTTTTAGAAACATGCTCCACAAATCTGCTGTTTTATGGCTATGATTATATGTACAAATACGTTGATGCTGTTTAAGCATATTACAAATATTTTTAATTTAGAATCTCTAGTAAAGGAATCACATATGTTAGACAAAATATCTGATATATCTGCTATAGAAGGTTTGAAGGTGTCCACAAATGTATTGTGTGATCTTTACTTATTTATATTATTTCTCGGAAACTTGATAAACTTACTTATCGATCTTGGAAAGAGTATAAGAACCATAGTGAATTGCCAAATTTAAATGGTCTTTCAGTTTTGTAAAAGCTAAATTAGATACTTCAGATAAAATTGAAGATCAAAACCAAAAGTTACCGAACTCCTAAAATGTATTTAAACATAATAATTCCAATCAACCCAATAAAGAATCATTTAAAAAGCATTTTCTTGTTAATGCTAAAATAAAAAATTTTGCAACCTATGCAAAAAGAAAATCATTTAATTTACTCGTGATTAGATTAGAATTAGAAAAGTTCTGGGAAGTTGAAAATTTCCGATACACTTCCTGCATGTCTAAAGATGATTTAGATTGCGAAAAACATTTTAAGAAAAATACATATTTAAATTCAAATTCTCAATTTGTTGTAAGGTATCCCTTAAAGTTCTCTGCTGATTTATTAGGGAGATCTCATGATATAGCGTTAAAAAGGTTTTTGAATCTTGAAAAAGTTCAAAATGAATCCTCAATTAAATGACCGGTATAAAGAATTTATGCAAGAATATATTGATCTTGGTCATATGAGTAAAATTAATTCAAGTAAAATTTCAAATGTTAAATGTTTTCTTCCTCACCATGGAGTCATCAAAGAGGAAAGTCTAACTACAAAATTAAGAGTTGTTTTTGACGGATCATGTCAAAGTGACAACTGATGGTCTCTCAATCATTTACAATTTTGTGGTCCAAAAGTTCAAAATGATATTTTTAAAATTTTAATTAGATTTAGGATGTTTACCTATGTAGTGTTTGCTGACATCACCAAGATGTATTGGCAGATTTTGATAAATCCATTAGATCGCTCACTTCAGTGTATACTTTGGCGTGCATCTGAAAATGATTTGATTTAGCTATAAATTGTCTTAGACAATTAGGTTTGAATCCTAATATTCCACATCAAATTTCCAAAATCATATTAGAAGACTTCTATGTTGATGATTTATTAACAGGCTCTAATAATTTTCAAGAATTGTCTGAAAACTTAAAAGTTCTTTATGATCTTTTAGCTTCTTCCCATTTTACTCTCAGAAAATGGATTTCTAATGAACCAAAGATATTGTCTAAACTTCACCTTAATGATAAATGTTCCTTAAGTATTTTGTCAATAGGAATAAATGAATCCAATAAAACATTAGGGATTCAGTGGTGTAGTAATGAAGATATTTTGAAATATAAAATATCATCTTCAGAGAATCAAACATTTTCAAAAGACAAATTTTGTCTAAAATTGCCCAAATATACGATCCATTAGGATTAGTTAGTCTTGTTGTTGTTTCAGCAAAAATATATATCCAACATCTATGGTCTTTGAAATTGTCTTGGGATGACACATTTCCCGATGAATCCATTCATCGTTGGAAAGAAATATATAAACAACTTTTAGAAATTAATGTTATTTCTATTCCAAGGAACACTTTTGGAAAAGATTTTACAAAAGCTTATGCTTTTTGTATTTATATCAGAAGTATAGAATATTAAAAGAAATATTAAAGTTCGACTACTCTGTGCTAAAACCAAAGTAGCTCCTGTTAAATCTTTATCTATACCACGTTTAGAATAGTGCGCTGCACTTCTAGGAGTACAACTAAGCCAGCAACTGTTTGAATTAATAAATGATAATTTAACAATATATTTCTGGTCAGATTCACAAGTTGTATTGCATTGGTTAAATACTGAGCCCAATCTGTTAGAAATATTTGTTTCAAATAGAATCTAAAAATTCAAAGTTTATCCAACATAAATAATTGGAACTATGTCCAATCTAAATTAAATCCTGCTGATATTGCGTCAAGAGGTATTTCCACCAAGTTTCTTCAATCATGCGATCTTTGGTGGAATGGCCCTCAATTTTTATATGTTACAGATTCCAATGATTGGCCTAATCTGTTTTGTCCAAGTTTTCAATTACATAATCAAGATGTACCCGAAATGAGAAAAAATCCTAAAATATTTATTAATATAAATAATAATTTTGTTTCTAATTTTGTTACCAGATTTTTGAATATTCACACTTTAAAAAAGGTGTTTGCATATGTTTTAAGATTTTGCCATAATTTAAAACATGAAACGAAGAAAAATATAGGAAATTTAAGTGTCAAAAAAGTTGATTCTTCTTTTAAATTGCTTATTAAGCTAATTCAACAAAACGAATTTAGTGACGAATATTTTAATCACTTATTAAAAAGGTAAACCTATAAACAGAAGTTCCAAATTAATTTTCTTAAATCCATTTTTGGATGAAGTAGGTGTTGTACGAGTAGGTGGCAGACTCAAGTATTCAAATCTGCCAGTTTATGTTAAGCAACCAATTTTGTTACCTAAAGACAATCCCTTAACTTTGTTGATATTTAATCACTATCATAACTTATTACATCCTGGACCTCAATTGCTATTATCACTAGTTAGACAGCGTTATTGGCCCATAAGAGGTAAAATTATTTTAAAACAGATTGTTCGAAAATGCATCATTTGTTTTCGCCATAAACCACCAAAAATTCATATCCAAATAGGTCCATTACCAGATGAAAGAATTACCCCATCATATCCTTTCCAACATGTTGGATTGGATTTTGCTGGTCCTTTTTAATTGTTGATAGAAAAACTCGTGGTAGTAAAACACAAAAATGTTATGTATGCGTTTATATATGTTTTGTCACTAAAGCAGTTTATTTAGAAATATTGACAGATATGACCACAGAATGTTTTTTAGCTAGTTTTAAACGATTTGTAGCAAAAAGAGCGATTCCAAGTAATGTTTATTCTGATAATGGTGGAACTTTTATTAAAGCTAATAATGAACTTCGTGAATTGTTCTCTTTTTTAAATTTAAATAAAAGCTCCATTCAAAATTTTGCATTAAAATTTAATATTACATGGACATTTTCACCTCCGTATAGTCCCAATTTTGGGGGATTGTGGGAATCTGCAATTAAGCAAATGAAATTTCATCTAAAACGTACAACAAAAAATATTAATTTAACCTATGAAGAATTTCTAACTTTGATTAACCAAATTGAAGCCATCTTAAATTCACGACCTCTCTTTGCTTTATCAGATGATCCATCTGATCTTAATCCAATTACTCCTTCACATTTTCTTGCTCATAGAAATATTTCTTCTATACCTGACTATGACTACTCTTTCTTTCCTGAAAATAGACTCACTAGATTTCAACACATTCAGTAGTTGTATCAACAATTTTGGAAACGTTTTTCCACTGAATACGTTAGTCAACTTCATCAGTCGTATAAATAGAATAAACAATCACAAAATATTAATAAGGGCTGTTTGGTTATCATAAAAGATGCTAAATTGCCGCCTTGCAATTGGACTGTCGGAAGAGTTATAAAAACATTTTATGGAAAAGATGGAATTGTTCGAGTTGCTGAAATAAAACTTCTACTGGAACATTTACCCGTTCTGCAAGACATCTTTATCCACTTCCAATTGATGGACAGTTATAGTCAAATGATTTATTTGTGCACCAAACAAATGAAGAATTATTGTTAAGAAGTTAAAGTTTTTGTTTGAAGGCTTCTTCAAAAGTGGGGCTTTGTTAGATTTTGTTAATTAATGTTAATTTTCAATTTTTAATAATCAAATTTTATTATATTTTAATATCCACAGAAATAAGTTTTTTTGAAAGATATATATGTCAATGTATATAAAAAAAAATATATGTATTATCAATTAATACGTATTTAATAAAATTCCAATATTTAAACCAATATTATTTAAGGAAAGTATTTACAGTCCACCCATATACTAAATGCACCTAAGCATATCAAGATAAACAGATGCTATATTTATTTAGTAAATACTAACGAAAACTACATCGTCCGCGAAACCGTATAAGTTGATGCATTGTAAGCATCTCAGAAGAAATCTCGTATCTCTCTTACCATGAATACTCCAACGACATTACGCGTTCCCCAAAGGTCTAAGAAAAGCCTCCATTTCCCAAATATTCATTTGTATCACGTATTCTGCCAAATTTATCTATCTATTTGTTTATATACTCGACAAGAAGTTAAAGTACGCATAGTATTACAAAACAATTCCGAGATTTCCGTCTCAGTTTTTGTGTGATAGGAATTCGGTAAATATCTACCATTTTCTTTTACTGTACATACATACATACGTGAAGTGCGCGGACCTTTTATATTGCCGTTACAAAGTAGATTTTTTCAAAATCAGTATTGATCATTCTTTTAGGTTCCTCAATGACTACAATATAAAAATATTTTCAATTATACAAGGTGTCCCACTTTCATGGACCATCTGTCAACTTTGACATTTTAAATGGAAACATATATTTTTTATTCTAATTCTACATGAAGATTTATGGTACTTTATGTATACAAGTCTTACTCAAAAAATGATGCTTTTCAAAATATCGATTTTTCAACATTTGATAGGGTGAATATCGGCTTTCAGATACTTCACGTTTTTTTAGGTTATTATTAGAAATATCAGATTCAAATTTATTCAAAGTTAGGGCAGTAATCTATTACAATTTTATTGCATCTTGATATTGTTAATAATAATGAGTGAGTTTTTGACAACAGAATTAGTTAGTATGGTTTATTCCATCGGAAAAACAAATGGAAGTTGTTTATCCCTAATCTGAAAAACTGAGAAAAATACTAAGAAACATGTTTGTACTGAAGGGGATATGTAATTTTTTAACATTGTTATCGTTATCAGCAGTTGAAAATTTTGTTTTTGGAGTACGGTAAATAGAGATAACGTTGGAACTTTAAAAACCTCTTTAGATAAGGATTTGCAAAAAAACAAATTCCATCCTTATCTGGTACAACACCATATCAATATCTGAATTTTTAAGAAGTCACTGCAAATTTAATTTTTGCATTATATGTTACATGCCGTGTGTCCCGGAAAATCTGAAACATAATTGTATTATTATTTTAAAAGAACAGCGTTTAATTTCTATCAGTAAAGAGGCATAAGTTTTAATTTTTTTTACTTGAACTGACAATGGATTTATTAAAAAATTCACATTATAAAACATTTAGTTTAATAATAGAGAGTTTTTGGATATTGTTAAAACAAATACGGTAAATGCGGATGCGCAGACAATATCAAAAAACCCTCTAATTTATTGATATCCATTAGCAGTTCAAATAAGTACAAAAAAGAAAAAAAGAAAAAGGACTGGGATTTGAACCCTCGTACGTTATGAAATATTATTAAATATTTTTAAAATATTTTTAGTATGTTTGGTTTAATTTTATAAATTATTACGCAAAACATTTTCTAGTACACATTGTTAAGTGTTCTGATAGTGAAAATATCTTAAAAACACTTTTTGGGGACATATACAGGGTGTCCGGAAATTATAAGCAAAATACTCGAGGGGTGATTCTACTTAAAAATTAATGCTACAAGTTCCTATAGTTCTCGTGTACCGGTTCTCTTCAAATTTGGCATACTTACCAATAATGTTCGTTTGCATTTTTGTTCCCAATTTGACGTAAATTCCCCAAAGTTAAAGGGCTTAAACTGATATTGTTGGAAATACATACTATTTAATGAGATAATATGTTTTAATAAATAACTACAATTGACAACAATTTAATAAATAACTACTATTTGGAAATGCTTCAACATACAATCGTCTTGCAGCAATTGCATTGCCGCTAGCTAAACCATAATAATAATGCATGTCACGTAGTTCGACTTTAGAATAATTATTATGATTCATCTGATCTTATTATTAATCACAACAATTTAATAAGAAACTTGCAACCACTTATTATCTGTCAAAATTAATTGTTTACAAAGCAACTCCCTCAGTTGTTTCCAAAGCATGCTTTGTTAATGTTGAAAATGAGCTGAAGTGAGTTGGTATTCATTCAGTACAAGCAACTTTTAAAAATCGTTTTTCTCAAAAACAGCTCATTTTATCGTGATGTAAAAAGAAGACGTTTTTTGAAGATGTTTTAATGTCTTTAATTGTGTGTCACCAAAATTTAGAAAAAAAATGGAACAAAAAAGTTTGGATCATTATCCAAAGGTCAAGGGCAGTTTAAGCCCTTTAGCGTTGGGGAATTTACGTCAAATTAGGAACAAAAATACAAACGAACATTATTGGTAAGTGTGCCAAATTTGAAGAGAATTGGTACACGAGAAAAAATTTTATTAGAAAAGCTTGATTTTTTAAATCAGCTTTGAAGCCGTGTAACTCCGTTATTTTGGATTTTTCAGAAAATGTTATAGGAACTTGTAGCATTAATTTTCAAGTAAAATCACCTTTCGAGTTTTTGCTCATAATTTCCGGACACCCTGTATATCGGACTTTTCACATGTCTTGACAGTATAATGGTACTGATCATAAAATTTAATGTAGAATTCAGATATGGTGTCAAAATAGGGCCATTTCATTAAAAAAAACAAAGATGGCTTCAAGTGATTGTTAAAACTCTAGGTTTTTGTGTCGAGAAAAGCTATAACTAGTCGTTGTGGTAATGATGGCCTTTGGTGAATTTTATTTTGACTTCCGAAAATTTTAATAAATAAAAATTTCAATATTAAATAGAAGTAGTGAACTATTGTGGCTAAACTTCAAAAGCACATCTTTTTTGGAAACAAAAATTTTAAATTCGATAATGCAGGGTGTTGCTTTGGAGGTTAACAAATTTGTAAATATTTTGTGAAGCCGGACCTGGGTTTTCTTTTTCATTATTATTTTTATGGATTGAGCATATTATGAAAAATGTGTAGCCCAAATATTAAGAAAATATACAGGGCGGATTATAAGTTATAAGCTATTAAAGAATTAGACCAAATACATAAAACACTCTGTATTTCGGTTATAAAGAACGCTAGATCAATCATATGAAGGTATTTTAGAATCACTTTGAGGCCCCCTACCTGTAGTTAATGTATGTCTGTTTCCCAATGAAACACCCTGTATAGGACTGATCATCATCGCAATGCACTTTAATGAAAGAAAGGGTAATTAGATCATGCATATATTTGATTTATAAATTATTAAAAATTAAGAAATAATAACAGATTACTCATCAACATAAATCTTTTTGATGTTTGAGAAGATTAAAATTAAGTGATCAATACAGTTAAAAAAAAATATCAATTAATTTGAATTTTTAAAATGAACTATCGATGGCATCATTATTGAAGCAAACTTTGTTAATTAAAAGCACACGCTTATTAATAGAAAAAATGTCACTAAGAATAAAATTTAAACAATTGAAAACGATATAAATAAACGAACCTACATGAATTGAAGTAAAAATTTAGCAATTAAGCGTCATACAAAGTGAAATTCAACAGTGGACGTTGTTATAAGAATTATTATCTTATTAAGATAATTAATATCGTATTACTTCATCAATGTAAGTATAATATTATTTTTTATTTCATTAATAGGTTAATTATCGAGTACTGTGTATTCGTCTTTACTCTACTTGATAGATATTTATGATACAAGTGTGTGAAGTAAGGCTTTTATGTACGAGTTGCGGAGTTTAAAACACGAACCGCATAGGTGATATAATACAATTATTGGCATCATTTGACTAACGAAAATGACAGAATCTCGTCGCAGCGACAACACCCAAAAATACCAAAAATTGTAACGACTTTGGCAAGCAACCACTTTTCGTTAGAAGCTTCAAACAAAAAATTTTCCACTTACTCTTTGGTCAAAACTTTAGCTTTTTTGGGGACATATCGTTCATTTCGTAGGTTTAAAAAGACAACATGAAATCTAGAAATGATAAATAAAAATCCGACTTAAAAAATAAATAAAAGAAAACAAACATCAACGTTTTCCCTAACTGCCAAACAACTCTTAACCATTGACTACTTCGACCACAAAGAATTCGGGCTGAATTTCTTGGACAAATTATTAAGATACGCTAGTACAACATCTTCTGGACACCAACCACCTCTTCGACTCGCCCGTCATATCCTTCTGTCTGCTAGTAAAAACCCTTTTACCCTACTAGTAATGTTCAATACAAAAACACTACTTATTGTACTGGGTGCCAAAAGTGAGATACTACCTATACTTTGGAAATTAACTACTATATATAGAAGAATTCTTGTTACAGCACTGAAAAAGATGACGTTGTATTCATTATGAATCTTTTAGAGTACCTAAATGGCAATAAATTGCAGAAATGTATTTTAAAAACCAACCTTATGAGATCTAAGGTTTAGTAGAAAAATCCAAAACTAATTTAAATATCTGGTTAACATTTAAAATTAATTTATTTTCCCTAAAGCAACTAATAAAAATACGGTATAACACATAATAACACTTGCCCTAAAGTTTATATAATAATAATAATAATAGTTTTATTAATACAAAAGATCATCAAATGGATATTGGACATACCAAATTTAAGAAATAAACTAATTATGGTTGATTAAAATTACAAACTAAGAATTCATCAATAGAATAACACACATATTCACAAAGATAGCATTTCATGAATTCTATAAACTTAACATAATAATTTGTGTTTAAAAAATATTGAATCTTATTTACGTATAAAATGAAAAGCAGAGGTCCTAGGACACTGTCTTGCGGTACACCAACATTTGAATGTAATAATGATGAACTGCTTTGTTGATATTGAATATTGTTTGTGATTTGATAGATACAACTTAATTATATCAGAGCATTTATCTCCAATTCCTAGATTAGTAATTTTACTCAGTAATCTACTATGATTTACAAGATCAAACGCTTTTGAGAGGTCAATGAAGACAGCAGCTGTTTTCATAGAAGTGTCTAGGCTTTCATAAGATAATTTGAACATGTCTAAAAGGGCTGTGTTAGTAGAACGTTTTTTTATAAAGCATGCTGACTTTTTGAATGCTAATTATGCTTATTTAACAGCAGACCAAACATAAACTAAAAAATAGGATTTATATTAGAAGTATAATTATAAGAATAAAAGTCAAAATACAAAATTTTCAATACAAAAATAAATTGAATTTTAATAACGATGAAAAGGATGGATTCTAAGATTTCGAAAATCTGTTTATGTTAACGGCCTTTTTGGTTTGATAGATTATGCCTAAAATTTAATTGAATCTGCACTATTGTATACCGTGTGAGTTTTTTAACTTGAGACATCAGAATAACTCGGAAAGAGTGGAATATTACGACAAAAGTTTTAGACAAAAGTTGCAGGGCTTCAGAGGAGACACATGATTATGACTTTGACTTTGATCTTGAGCAAATTTTCAAGGTCAAACTAAGGTCAACTTTGATTTTTCAATTGGAAACCCCATTTTTTTTGACGGATTCAAGATCTACATAAAAAAATACAAATCTTTTGTTGAGAACACTTTTCCCAAAAATGCGTTTGTTTTCCCGCTAGAGAGCGCCCTCAAACTTGGATAACCAAGTTTTTTTTGACGGATTCAACATCTGCTTGAAAAAATACAAATCTTTTGTTGAAAACACTTTTTCCAAAAATGCGTTGTTTTCCCGCTAGAGAGCGAGTAATTCTGGTTACCCAAGTTTGAGGCGCTCTCTGGCTGGAAAACAACGCATTTTTGGAAAAAGTGTTCTTAACAAAAGATTTGTATTTTTTTATGCAGATCTTGAATCCGTCAAAAAATAAAAGTTTTTATTTAAAAAATCAAAATTGACCTTAGTTTGACCTCAAAAATTGGGCTCAAGGTCAAAGTCAAGGTCATCAACATGTGTCCTCTTTAAAGTGCTGCAACTTTTGTCTGAAATCCCAGTTATTCTGATGTCTGATGTGAGTTAAAAACTCACCCAGTAATAAAACTCATATTTATTAAGAAAAAGTAAATATTCCAGTATTCTCCAACAATAGTTAAATGAATATAACTGATAAGTCGTTATACGAACGCTTCCTATTTACCAAGTTTCTTAAGACAAGTTGAAAATTTTCACTGTCACAAAGCGAAAATGAAATTGCGTTTTAGGATAAAATAGTTAAAACAAAAGCTTTAGACAATAGAATTTCCAACAACTTTTTTTATATAAATGGAATTTGTGGAGATATTGTTACAACAATTAGTGTCACGTGTTGTTATATCTCAGTAATTACTTATCGGATTAAAAACTAGTTTAAACAAAAGTTTGTATAATTAAATTGCAAACAACTTTTATTTGAAACAAAAATGTGTAGAAAGATTATTTTTCTAAATGTATTAAATATTCGAAAATTTGTGTAGGTTAACGGTTGTTTTGGCTACATAGAATATGCCCAAAATCTAATCAGATCTGTGGAATTATAAATAAGGTCTACGTACAAAGTTTCATAAAAATCAGACGAGTGGTTTTCTTAATATCTTGTTTACGTACGGACGGGAAGCCGTTTTCGTCGAAAAAAAAGGGGTGTTAAAGTTTTTGGAAACCGTCGCATAATTCCCCACTTATTTATAAGAGTAAAAAGAATTCATAAAACCACTAATACAATAAAAAATAAAAGAAAAACAATTACAACTACGTCGTAATAATTAACATGCATTTAATCTCTGTTAATAAGAATGATAATTAACTAAATAGTAATCCTTAACAGTCTTCGCCTTGCACTTGAGTTTTGTAAGTTCACTGGTGACATGTTTATTTCAAAAAAATTTATCTATAAAGACACTCAATTTCTAAATGTTTACATCACTACTTGTTTGTTCGATTTGATTTGAATTTTGATTGACTTTTCATTATTAACAAGCTGACTTCAATTAAATTACACATTCTTTGGTAAGTTTAAACATTAAATTTTACCAATTATATTTCGTTTCTAGTCTATTCATAAAAAAATTGTTTTATGGTTCACACCGTGATTTAAAAGATAATTTACTCTACTGTCATTATTTTTCTTTTCCTATTTTCTAACCATTTTCTACGACGGCGTATTAGTGTCAGTGGATAATTCTTATTTCTCATTATTTACCGATTAAATCTGTAAACTTACAGAAAATATGTGTACATTTACAAAAAAAATTGTAAAGTTACAGAAAAATCTTTAAATTTACAGAATAAATATGTAAATTTATATATTATTTTCTGTAAATTTACAGAAAAGATCTGTAAATTTACAGAAACAAATCTGTAAATTTACAGAAAAAATGTGTAAATTATGAGATTGTTGCATTGCGTTGTGAGATAGCAAACCCCTGTGTTTTTGTGTAATATTGTGTACAAATTTAAACACTTTGTTTAGTAACTAAACACTCAGAGTACTGTTAAATGGATTCATCGTCTAGTTTAGATATTTATATTAGAAATTATTTTACGTTGGGTTTGCGGTACCTAGAAGTGCTAGGATTATTGTACACACGTCATAATATTGTTATCAGTGAAAGTACTTTAAAAGGCGACTAAAAGCAATGAATTTATTTAGGCGAAAAAATCACAGCACCGTTGATGAGTTAATCGCTTTTCTGAATGGGCAATTAATGACATCTGGTCAACTACACGGATATAAGTGGATGCACCAACGTTGCATTCAAAATGGCTTAAGGGTTCAACAAGAAGCAGTCAGGTTAGCTTTAAATATTTACGATTCAGAAGGCGTAGATCTAAGAAGAAGGTCTAGATTACGTCGCCGGCAATATTTAAATAATGGACCCAATTTCTTGTGGCATTTGGATTCCTATGACAAGCTCAAACCCTATGGTATCGCTGTAAATGGATGTATTGACGGATATTCCCGTCATATTATGTGGCTCAAGGCGTGCTATACAAATAGTGATCCAGCAGTAATTGCTGGATATTTTTAGAAACTGTAGAATTTCTTAAGGGTTGTCCAAAAATATTACGAACTGATATGGGGACAGAAAACGTGTATGTCGAACAAATGCAATTATTCTTCTCTGAACAACAGCCTTTTCGGAGATTGATATTTTATATGGCAAAAGTTCTGCTAACCAAAGGATAGAGGCATGGTGGTCTATTTTACGGAAACATTCTGCCCAATTTTGGATGAACATTTTTCAATGTTTAAAAGACAATGGCTTTTTGATGGAAATTTTCTGGATAAATCATTAATCCAGTTTGTTTTATGGAAGCTGTACAGGTAAGTAGATTTTGTGAGTTGGCATGAAAAAATTGTTCTGGAAAATAGTAAATTGAAAATCAAAAATATACTCAAATAAGTTCTGGAACCACTTTATATTTAGATCAAGTATCGAGGCAGGTAAGAAAACGTGAGAAACTATTTTAGCCGATTTTAGCTTCTAATGTATTTCATGTTACGTTGGCTTAAGAACGAATATTGCAGTAAATAAGTTAAATGGTATTAGAATTCCATAGAATTTTACAATTACATACTTATTTTAATCGTTTAGAACACTATTTTAAATAGACAGACTATAGTTTACTTTTCAGTAAACCCTACAATAAAAGCATTTATTGAACAAATCAGAAAATAATATGCTTCATTTCTTACTTTTTAGCATGACTTGGACACCATCTGTTTAGAATGGAATTCCCACTTCATCAGCTCAAACAAAAGAAGCATCGCTCGAAAGGAAGACCTTTCATTATGTTTGAAGCACCCGAAATATATGGTACAAAAGTTATTTATCTTCAATAGCACAAGAAGAAATTGATGTATGCAAAGAACAATGCAAATACATTAACATATCATGTGATGAGGATGTTCACGAATTATGCAATTTGGTAATGGAAGAAAATAGTAAAACTATTTCTAAAGATGTCCATGAGTTGGTTGATCTTTATATATTTCTTAGAGAAAAAATTGGACAATATATAGATGCATTGTAAAATGATCTTATAAGGCGTAATAAAATATACTATTGGTAAAACAACTGTTACAATTCTATTTGACTTTAATATTTTCAGGTTGTATTTGCCGAAAATTGAGATAAGTAGCTTATACAGGGTGATTGATTTCGCCTTAATCATTAGACGTTATGAGAGAATGATCAAGATCTAGATTTTGAAACTTTGCACGATAGGGTTTCGAAATGCGATCTCTCTCTCTAAAATATTTAAAACTTTGTAGCACTTCCGGTTATACCGGAAATAGAACTCGACTTCCGTATTTTAAATGGAACTATGTATTTTTTTTTAAACTTTTGGAATATTGGTTTAATTTGCTACATTTTTGGTCTAAGTTATGTTTACTTAGTTGCCATGGTTACTGAGATATTACAACTTTTATGAAAAAATGGCCACTCTCAAGGGTTTCTTAGAAAAATCATAACTTCTGTACTACTAACAACAGAAAAACTTAAAAAATACCAAATAATAGCAGGAAGAATGCCATTTAAATTGAATGGCTGCAAATGTATGTAACTATTTTGGATATGCCACAATAAATTTGTGAAGTTGAGAAACTTCAAATAACGATAACTTAATTTTTCAAATGGAAACCTCCTACTTTTTTACGGACATCGGTAGAGAATTAAATTTAGAACAATTTTTTCAAATGGTCTATATGCCTATCATTTACCGTTATTAAATAAAACGTACTTTTATCTAAAATATTGGAATTATTGAAATTATTAAGGTAATTAGTAGGCTTTTATGCTTCGTCGCTAGGATACTAAGACAAATTCAATTGTTTCTATTTATGTCTTTCATTGGACTCGGCATTTTTGGGTACTTGACTGACGTAAACATCTCTAATACAATGTAATGTATTCGGTAGCTTATAGACGACAAATATTTACTAAACCCTTTTTTTGCATGATTATTTTTGTTTTGTAATTTTTTTTACAAATAAAATTCAAGATTTTATTCATTCATTCAAACGTACACAATAAAAATTATTATGCATAAGTAAAAATATAATACATAAAAAACATTTTAACAAAATAAAATAAAAATATCGTTGATAATATAATGAAAAGAAAGAAAATGTTCAACTTCTTGACTCAGAACATGTGCATATCTATGCACAAGTTCTGAATCGTGTTTATTTATAATCCGCCCGCCGCGCCGCACCAATTGAAACAAAAATGTTAATATATTACACAATATGAGAAAATTTAATAAACACTGAGATTAAATAATATCCATTACCCATATATTTGAACTTAAAACGGAGTTAAATTCATGCCTGAACTCTGTGTATGAATCGTACGTCGTCGGTAGGAACAATAAACAACCGCACGTATGAGCTGATGGGCACCGAATAAAATTGTTGGTTTCAGAAGAAAACGATATTTTGATTGATTTTCCAAGTATTATTACGTTTGCACCGGTTACAAATCGTAAAAAATTGGTTAATGTTTTTTCTTCACTCTCGCGTATAAATTTTTTTACAAAATTTGCTACAATTTGTTGGGCACTACTTAAAGGTTCTTCAAATTCAAGTTTCTTTAAAATGTTTTTTGCTAAATTTTTGTGAATGTCGTAGATTTCGTTAATTTCTTGTTTTTTTATTTTTCCCGTTAATATGTCACTCCAACAATTAATAATAAACATAGGTTTTTGTATCAATTCTTTATGAGCTAAGTCATTTATTAACTTGTGAATATTGGTTTTGTCAGGTTTCCACTTACATTGCAAACTGTCTAAACACTCAAGCAATTCGTCTTCCTCAACATTATCAAGATTTTTAAGAGCACTTTTAAAATACTAGAATCCATCTCAGAAACATGTTGTAACAGATCCTGTGTTAAATCGGAGAGTGATTCACCAAAAATGCAGGTTTCCATGAAGGTTCTTGATAAATAAATTGGGTAGTATTTTTCATCCACCCATCCTTTTAATAAAATTTTTCCAACCGATCTCCATTGATGTTCATCAAAATCGTGTGTAATAACAGGCACTTTAGAACTTACACCTGCCGTGTGTCGATCATAAAATTCTTGCCAAAATTCGGATAAAATATCCCTAAATACTCCTCCTACGTTTTCAGCTATTTCCTTATCTCCATTAGGTAAATATACCTCAATTTGTAATATATTCTTTATATCAATATGTTTAAATTGTTCAAGTAATTCTTTAAGTATATTTCCTCTATGAAGTACCAAAATGTATTTCTGCGCTTCATTGTATCCGTTATTATTCCCTAAATCTTCAACTTCAAGATGGGATTCGTCTAATTCTGGGAATGGTAAAATATTACTATCATTTTCTTCGTCACTATTAAGAAAATTGTTAATAGCTGATCGCCTTATTGCCGTTGCAACAATATCGTTTTCAATCTCATTACTGCCACCAAACAAGTCGATATTTGGCAAGTCGTCTGCTTCCAAATCAATTGTGGTAAGAAAATTGGTTTCTAACCCATCTGCCTCATTTGCTACTGTCTTACTTGAAATAGGTATCGTACTACTTACAGTAGATGGTTTCTCCTTTCGTTTAGTTGTTAAATAAAATCGTAGTTTTGATAAACCTGTTACTCTAAACAATTGAGCGACGGTGTCGTCTTGGCCAAACTCTTCACATTTGAAATCACTTAGGGTGAAATCAAATTCTGAACTATGACCTTTACTAGACATTCCATCCGGAAAAAATAACGTTTTCCCTATTTTTAAAATATCTTCTCGGTTATCGTTATGTTTAACGGAAACTTTTCTGGTTCCTCCTCCTGCTTGGCTCTCACTTGAACGACACGATTCTCTTCAAAATGAAGCCAGCCGATTTCTATAAGTCGAGTGACTTTCTTAGGTACTGCAGAAGGGGTGCTTTCAAGTCCTTTTTTCTTTTTAATTTTTCACGCAATCGTTCCAACAAACTTTCTTTTCGTTTATTGGACTTCAGTTGTCGATTGCAAAAATCTAATACTGCTATTCGGTCTCCCATTTTTGGAAAAAAGTTAATCAAGGTATCTTCATCCATAATTTTAATTGTGTCTATACTTAGCTGCAAGTAAAAATAAAATATTAGCAAAATAATAATTGACTATATTCCTAAGATTTTTGGATTTCAGTTTTGTAATTGTCTGTGTGAGGTTATGTTGTTAGTTTATTTGTTTTTAATGTCAAAATCATCGACCAATGACGAACTTGCAGCATGTAAGCATATTTTAACCATATTAAAATTTATCAAAGGCGTAGTGATAATGTACATGTTTGGGGGGAGGGGGAGGTACAGTACTGTAAACAATGTAAATAGCCATATTAAATTAAAAGTTAATTATAAGACATACCAGCTACCTATCGGTACCTACATACCTACGTATACTTATGTAGCTATCCTAATTAGATAATATATACTTATGAAACTTACGTTTTTTTCCTTTATACTTAAAATTACTTCCTCTGAAATGCATCTTGATTGGAGAAATAGTTCTAATTTCTGATCCATTTATGAATATCTTTACACAAAGTTGCAGTGTGTTACAAAATTTGCAACTGGCAGTAAATAATAGGTACGCGGATGTTGATTAACAGAAGCAATTTAGATAACTATAGGTAGGTACGCATCAGCATTTCTGCACCATTACTAGCCATACAATAAAAATCAGTTGAACTTTTACTATCTACATGAAATTAACTGGAATTTAAATTAAAAATAAGTAAGTTACATTATTTCAACTATTTTAAGTTGGTAGATATAATAGTGATTTGCAAAGCACCGCTGAAATGGTAAAACACAGGTCGTCATATTATACCTACTGTTATGAAATACTTTTGTTTGCATTTTAATTGAGATAATATTTTCTTACATAAACATCCTATACTGGCAGTGACATATTTTATAGAGAATCCTAACGCTTTAAGCATATTTCTTTATTTTATTGTAGCTATTTGTACACTTGCGACGAAGCAATTGTGACGTTTTTATGCCATTTAATACATAAATACTTCTACCTGTGAAAAGGGCCATTTCAATCCATGACCGTCTTTGCAAATACGACGGTGGAAATCGAGGTAAATTTGAATACCTCTTTTGACGACGACAATATTTGTTTTTTGTGATGTACTATGTCAGTGCTTAAGTGAATTAAACATTAATCAAAACTTTTAGTTACCTACATTTCTCTTTAATACAATTTTAGTAAAAGGTTCGATTGTTCCTTAAACCCCCATGTGTTTTAGTCAAAAGTTTAGCCTTACATTACTATTGTATTGTACTTACTTTTTCTGTACATAAACGTTCTATAGTGTCTTCAGATATTTCCTTTCTTGTAAGAACACACGTAGTTCTTCCTCCATCACAATAGGTATTGATATTACACAAAAGGGGTTTGCTATCTCACAACGCAATGCAACAATCTCATAATTTACACATTTTTTCTGTAAATTTACAGATTTGTTTCTGTAAATTTACAGATCTTTTCTGTAAATTTACAGAAAATAATATATAAATTTACATATTTATTCTGTAAATTTAAAGATTTTTTCTGTAACTTTACAATTTTTTTGTAAATGTACACATATTTTCTGTAAGTTTACAGATTTAATCGGTAAATAATGAGAAATAAGAATTATCCACTGACACTAATACGCCGTCGTAATTTTCTTCTCTTCTCTACCTCTTTCATCTACTTTATACCATATCCCTTCCTCCTAGTAAACTTTTTCTGCTTATTCCCTCCTCCCTTAATTCCACACAATTTTCTCCTCGATGTTTAATATTTTTCCAATCATTTCCATACATTCTACATAATCTTTCTTCGTCTTTCATTTAATATTTATTTTGTTTTCTTCATTACTTAGTCAAAACCTAGCTATCATCTTTTTTTCTTGCATTCTTATCCCACCTGTTTAGTATCTTGGAATTCCTTTACTATTATATCCACGTATTCCATATTGTATCTTCCTTCTCTTGTCCTCATTCTTCTTTTGTATATGATTATCTTTGTTTCTCTTTGTTATTTCTTCTTTCATCCATCTTTTTTCTCTTTTTAACCTTTTTATTCCTTTAATCGCGTAACCTCCTCTTCTATAATATGCTTTTCTTTCTTTTATTCGTATTTTTTTCTAACTCTATCTGTTACCAAAATTCATACAAAATTTCACTATCTTTCCTATTTTCCATTCTTTCCTCAAATCTTATAACTCTCTTTCCTGCTTCTACTCTTGTTTTTACGAGTTTTATTTTTTCCTCTAAGAAATGTCCAGACGTTTCTCTCTCCAAACCTACAGTCCTTCTCCAATATCTTTCCTGTGTTCTTTCTAGCTCTTCCCATTTTTTCCTACCCCACGTTTTTATCCCATGCATCATCACACGTCTTACTACTCTTTCGAAAACCATTTTCTTTTTTCTATATCTTTCCCAAAAACACGTTCTCCCAGCCCTCATATCTGTTCAACAATTCTACTTCCTCTTAGTCCTAAATCTCTTTTCTAGTTATTGTCCTTGTTATCGTAGCTTATAACGTTTCGTAAGTATTTATACCTATCCACTCTGTTGATCTCCTCTCTACCCCATTACCAATTTTTTTCTCTTCTTTTTTTCTTCTTAAATATCGTTATTTTTGTTTTCTTGCATTTACTTTAAGTTTTTTTTCTAAATATCTCTTCGACGTATTTATTCTCTTTTGCATTTCTTCCTCTATCTTTTAATTAATCATATGCATATGCTAGTGTTATTAGGCTTGTTTACTCCCGTCACTTGAAGTTTACGCTTTTCCTTCTGTAGGTCTTTCATTGGGCTTAGCGGACATTCTTATTTTAGCCCTTTTTCCGTCCAAAACACAGATTTAGCGATTAAACGAACTAGTTTTTTAATAATCAATTAACAAGCACACTTATTGAGTCGACTAATCTACAACTTATAGAATTCTATGTTTAGGTAATTAATTAAAAAAAACATTAAGAAATCTTGAGATAAAATGGTCGTGCCACAATGTTTGCAGTCAAACCGATATGGTCAATATTTATGTGCTTGGAGTGGTAAGTTGAAAATAATCTCATTGGTGTTTAAGCTACTATGGTATTTGCAGTCACTTTGCTGAATGCATCAATAAATATGCAAATATCTTGGACATCTCCAACAATCCCACTTCTAACTTCTCTCGAATCTCCAATAGGAGTACAACTGACAGCAGTTAACCAACAACAAAAATTGAAATGTAATAATGCTTTAGTATATTTTCAGGACGACGTTTCTTGGGTCGTTTCTATAAAATCATTGGGTATGTTACCAGGAGCAATCATTTCTGGATTTTTAATGGATAAAATAGGTCCTAAAAAGACCCTACTAACATCTGCAATAATATTATTTGTTTCATGGATTATGGTCATATTTTCGCGATCACTTCCAATGTTGTTAGCAGCACGCGCACTCGTAGGTTTTGGCGGCTCTTTAACAGCCGGAGTAAGTTTTATGTTTTATTTTGAACAAAGCTTCTAGCGAAATTTTTATTTAGGTCTCATCGATGTACATTGGGGAAATTTCAGAAAAAAGCATTAGAGGAAGATTACTGACCATAGTGTGTTTAGGTTCTGGGTTATCTGGAATTATAATTTTTGGGATCGGACCATTTGTTTCTTTTATAACTCTAGCTTTAATTTGTGCTACAATGCCTGCGCTGTTTTGCATGATTTTTTACTTTATGCCAGAATCGCCATACTATTTGATTAAAATAAATCAACGTCAAGCAGCTTACAAAGCTTTAGAGAACCTTTCAAAATCGCCAAATATTGACAAATGGTTAAAAGAAATTGAAGATACTGTAAAAAAGGATCTAACCAATACAGTTACGGTTAAAACTTTGTTTTGTCAAACTAACTACAGAAAAGCCTTTGTAATTACTTTTGGTAGGTACCTCGTATTAATTGTTTACTATTCCAAGTTATTTTTGTAGTGCTAAAATTATGTATGCAGTTTAGTGGACTATACGCTATTAACGCATACCTTCAAACTATAATGAATGAGAGCCAAACTTCTATATCTGCAGAAACGTCAAGTGTAATATTTGCTGCTATTCAAATTCCTTGTGGTATTTACCATTGTTTCTTTTTATTGCAAACATAATCAAAACGTTTACTTTTAGTGTTGTTATCTGCCTATTTCGTGGATGCGGTAGGAAGACGTCCACTCCTTATGATATCATCAGCAGGTTCAGCAATCGCACTCATCGGAGAAGGAACATATTTCTACCTTTTGGAAAATCAAAATATGAACCTAGACTGCGTTTACTTTTTACCATTATTATTCCTAGTAGTATATTACGTGATGATGTCAATCGGTTTAGGCAATTTGAGCTATGTCCTCCAGGGTGAATTATTCACAACAAACGTTAAAAAAGTAGGGAGCAGCGTATTTGCATTTTATACGGGATTGCTCTCTTTCATTAGCCTTAAAATGTTTAACCCAGTATCGGAAGTTTGGGGTATGTACGCCATATTTTGGATTTTTGCTGGTGTTTGCATTCTCAGTGTAATTTTTGGTTTGTACGTATTGCCGGAAACGAAAGGCAAATCCTTTGATCAAATACAAGATATACTAAGTGGCAAGAAAAGAAAAGAAGTTTGTGTTGCAACTGTATTTACTACTAAGCTATGACATCGTTTCTTAATTAGTTAATTAATTTTTTAATTTTATTTGTTTGTTGCAAGAAATTAATGCCATATTTGGTTTAAATTTTTTAATTAATATTTTGCTATAGCATGTTGTACTTGTAGAGTGTTTCATGGATAGTAAAATCATGTTGGCTTATACTAACAACTAGTTGGTTAACGGAAGTAGTCATCAATCTCTTTAACTTTTAATTTTTTGATATAGTTATAACTTTATTTTTAAATAAAAACACAAAGAAAGCATGTATGGTTATGTTGCCATGGAACCAACATTGAGCGTAGAAGAAGATCAGACCTGTTGGCAATATTACAGTGTTTTGTATTTTAAACATTAATTTATAATAATAACCGTTTAAACCACTTAAGCTCATATTTTCTTTAAAAAATTGTGACTTGTTGTTTTACCAAAAGGTATTAAGTAGACCATATGAGTCCAATCTAAAAAGTATACCAGACCAATAAAAAAATCAGAATTGTGACCTAAGTTTTTAATGTAATCATTGCCATGGACACAGTTAAGGAATTTTTTATTGGTGACGCCATTGTACGATTAACAATGACAAAAAATCATCGTTGCAATTTACGCAAGTGTTTTGTACAATTCCAAATAACAGTCTAAGAGCTAGCAACGTTTTCGAGAAAAACTTTTAGGTAGGCTATCTTTTTGATATATCATCTCTCTCGCTCTCTGGGTCAGGATCCGGGTCTTCTGGAAGAATTTTTTTTCTTATTGACTTTTGATCGGTTCAAGAAACATAATTTTATTATTGCCAGGCATTTTTATCGTTGTTAATATTGTGCCAGGCGTTGCTTTTTTTATATACAAAAAAATGAAGTATTTCAGTATGGCTGAAATTATAATATGATATTACTTAAGTATCGACAAGTCTAAAATTAATTTGCCAGATCATAATTCAGTTGTTAAACAGTGAGCCAGACCGATTGAATTCCGAAAATAAAATAAATATATTAGAAGAGTGCTGTGACCTGTCAGTTAGTGCGCAAGAGAGATGGACATTGAGAGCGGCTAGTTTCCAAGATGGCGTCAGTCTAAAGTCATAATATGTTTGTACTTGTTGTGGTTTTTAATGTTTACATTTTAATTTTGTAATAATGGCCAGTGATAAAATGAAATGTGTTGTTTGTAAAGGGACAAATGATAAAATAATAACTTTTCTTGATGATAAACTCAAAAAATGTAAAGAAGTTTTGAGTATACGTGTCAAGTTTAAATTAAAGTACAATAACATTGAGTTGAATGCACAAATTAATACAACGGATGGATATCACAAACAATGTTACAGTAATTTCACAGCCTTAATGGCTAAGTTCCGTACATTATTGGAAATTAATTTTCCATCAGAAACAAATAATCCATCAAATAGTGAGGCCACGTCAGGAGATTTGCTCAAAGTTCCAATTTTGACGTATATATCGAAGAAACCTACTTTTTTAATGAAATCATTGAGATTGAAGATATACAGGGTGTCCCACCGTGAACGCCATCGATAGATTATAGAAAACTGTACTTGGAAAAATTTGAAAATTTGGTAGTATACTAACATCGACGGGGGCAGTTCCATAAAATATTTTCAAGATGGTGACACTTTCTGTTATACCGAAGTATGTGTCAACTTGCTTATTTTAAATGGAACACCCTATATATTATTCTATTTTGAGTTTTGCCCAAAATTCTAGACACATTTTGTGTATAATGTCCTATACCTAAGTCTAACTGTTTTGGACTTATTTTAAATTTTATGTCAAAATGACGTTTCAGGCCTAAACAAAATTATAAAATTTTCCTATACTAATGCTTTTATTATTTAATTGAAATAGGTTTCTTGTAGCAGGGGACCTATTTTAGTGGGCTATGTCGATATTTTGATAATAAATTAATACAGGGCGATCAAAAAAAAGGATTAAAATTAAATTCAAAAACACGTCAAAAGTCATTTTTTAAAAGCAAGCACCATGTTTTTATAGCTTTATTTTATTTAGCATCAAAAATAAGGTTGACTTTGTACAAGGTTGTCTATTCAAAAAATTCATGGTTTTCGAAATATTGGCAATTTAACTTTTTTTGTTGCACAAATGCTATTGTATTTCTTTTAATATGAATGGTTATTCCTAGTTGGCTCAAAGATATGTCAAACTGTTAAAATTTTCAATAATCATGCCGGGACGCTTAAATTATACAAACGAAGATTACTTAAATTTATTTATTATTTATGGACAATGTGATAAAGTTATATTAAGAACATGTGTTACCAACAGAAAAACACCTTCCTTTGAACATGTAGCTACAGGTTACTGTACCGACTGTGAGTGTTAAAGTGCATATCGTTACCAAAGCGATAACTTTAAATCGCTTGAAACACACGTGTGTCGATAAAGCCAGGTGTTCTTTCGTTGCGTGTGTAATACTGTACAAGTAATTACTTGGCTTTATCGACACACGTGTGTTTCAAGCATTTAAAGTTATCGCTTTGATAACAATATGCACTTTAACACTCACAGTCGTTACAGTTAACTGTTGGCATTTCTTAGTTTAATACACACAGTTTGACATATCCTTGACAGATGATTGTTTTCTAACGCCATCATGGCCATCAATAGCATTTGTGCAACAAAAAAAATGTTAAATTGCCAATATTTCGAAAACCATGAATTTTTGAATAGACAACCTTGTACAAAGTCAACCTTATTTTGATGCTAAATAAGATAAAATTATAAAAAACATGGTGCTTGTATTAAAAAAATGACTTTTGACGTGTTTTTTAAATTTAATTTTAATCCTTTTTTTGATCGCCCTGTATTAATTTATTATCAAAATATTGACATAGCCCACTAAAATAGGTCCCCTGCTACAAGAAAACCTATTCCAATTAAATAATAAGGCATTAGTATAGGAAATTTTATAATTTTTGTTTAGGCCTGAAAACGTCATTTTGACATAAAATTTAAAATAAGTCCAAAACAGTTAGACTTAGGTATAGGAAATTATACACAAAATGTGTCTACAATTTTGTGCAAAATCCAAAAATAGAATAATATATAGATGTTCCATTTAAAATAAGCAACTTGACACATACTTCCGGTATAACCGGAAGTGTCACCATCTTGAAAATATTTTAACGGAACTGCCCTCGTCGATGTTAGTATACTACCAAATTTTCAAATTTTCCCATGTACAGTTTTCTATAATCTATCGATGGCGTTCCCGGTGGGACACCCTGTAGAAAGAGACCCAGAAAAATGTTTGTCTTTTTGTGGTAAAGATCGTAAGCGGAATAGAGGTAAGCAACAAAACCTACATTCTTCAAATGACCCGCAAATTTATAAAAAAATAATAGAGTGGATGAAAAATTAGATAATCAAGAGTTGTTACGGAAAATCAATCATCTCAAATCCGCAAGTAAAACAGTTTTTTATCAACATTCATGTGAATTAAAATATTTAAATGATTACAATAAAGTAGTTGCGGAATACTCACAAACTTCCTGGCATAAAAATTCGGAAATATCCATAAGGATATTTTCAATCATATTGTGTTATTAATAGAAGAAGAAGTTTATAAGAAAAAAAAGTTGTTTATTGTTATCTAATCTTTGTGATACGTACAATAATAACTTAGAAAGTGACCTTCAACTTCAGTGTCAGTTAGATGTTAGTTTAATAACTAAAAATTATCTTGAAGAAAAAATATTAAAACATTTTAAAGAGACTATAAAATTGTATTAAAACACAAAGAAAAAATTATACTTCATAAGGATGGCAGTTTGTTGCACGACGATCTTATAAAACTTGAAGAGGACGACCTTATTGATAAAATACGATTTAAAAATTGATAAAACAAAATTACCACAAAAACTTAAAACAAATGACTTAATTAAGAGCGAATGTTTAATTCCTGACAAATTACATCGATTTTTTAAAGTATTGATTAGCGGTAAAGATATTCGTCGCAGAGATGGTCTCAATTGTAACAGATTAAGTTCCTCAATGGCTTCTGATGCAATTTTTGCTGTGAGTAATGGTACTGTTAAACCATCTAAGCATATTACTCTTGGCATGACTATAAAAAGTCTGACAAGTAGTAGAAAAATTATAAATATACTAAACAGATTTGGTCATTGCTGCAATTATACTACATTAGAGGAGTTGGAAACTGAAGCTACCATCTCATCTGCACATAGTTTGCCCTCCCAACATCATTCGTATTTCGTCATTACATATAGGTGTGGCTTTCGATAATTTCGATAGATACGTCGACACTCTAACTGGAAAAGAAACTGCATGATACTGTGGGAATTATATACCAAGATATAGATAATGATTCTCAGGTTGGATTGAATCAAGATAATGTAAATGCGAACCAGATAATACCTCACCACCCCCGGAAAAAAGAAGACGAACCTTGAAAGAATTTACTCCCGATATTAATCCGTTTAGTAAGCAATTGAAGATAATAGGACGCTTAATGCCAGTTGAGAATGATCTAGAGAATTATCCCGAAAATCTCTCTATATTACAAACAATTGACCTGTTACATTTGCTTTTATATGTTTTCCATCTACAAATACTCCAATGTAGACTGGATTTAATTATAAAATATTAAAGACAACAGTCCGAGACACAAAGTTTCCTATCTTACACCTATTAATTTATCACAACAAATACTTCAGTTATGGCGTATACTATGCAAGTTACGTATGACTTGGCAATTGCTAAAGTAGCATATAAAATTCAAGCAACAGAAGGTCAAAAGTTCAGTAATCTTTTCATACATCTTGGTTCATTTCATTTAATAATGGCTTTCTTTAAGGCGACTGGAACTTTTATCAATGAGTGTAAATTATCTCATATGATGGTTGAAAGCAAAATTATCGCATCAGGATCATTAAACGGAATAATGAAAGGCAAACATTTTAATCGATGCAAGCGTCTGCATCCATTAACGGCTGTAGGGTTACAAATGTTACATTTCGATCAATTTTTAAAAACTAAAAATATTGAACACGATTTCTTAAAGAACAGATTTATAAAGATCTTTTACAATACCAAGAGAAAAAGGTTTCAAGTTTTAGTACGACTATAAAATTATTACCTAATCATACCTTATCGCGACTGCTTTCATCATACAAAAAATACATTGCAAAGACAAGGCAAGATGATCATGGGAAAACGGCTCAGTTTTACATGATTTACATCCAAATTGTTAACTACTATATAACCCTTTTAAGAAGCATATGTATGGGTGATTTTAAGATGTTCAAGTATGTGATTCCGAAAATGGCTAATTTATTTTTTATTGTCAATCAACCGAATTATGCTCGATATTGTGTTAAATATGTAGATAAATTGAATAATGTCAATGAAACACACCCAGGGCTTGAAGATGAATTTATAAATAGATGTTTTGGAATAAAAAGCCATTCTCAAGAATACCAATCAATCTTACACTGAAACAAACAATTAATGCTGACGCTGCTAAACGTCTTAGTGGGATTACACATTTTACTAATTCCATAGCTGCACGTCAACGTTGGACAAAAAGCCACAGTATTAGAGCAGCTTTGATATCTCTTGTTCTCGATGTTTGTGGATTAAGATACTTACAAGATGTCACTGCAGACTAACAACCTAATAGAATCAAAATCTATGGAAAACAAATTTCGGATTTCGTCGACATTTTCCAAAAAAATTTAAATCCATTTGACCCAGATTTAGATAAATATAACCTTTATAATATTGCTACTTCGAAACATGTTCCTTAAGATGTAGCTGAATTTTTATTGAATGTTGAAGAAAATAGTGAAGATTTGAGAAACCAGTTTATCAATGAATGTGCAGAAGACGAGGACAGATTTGGTAAGCCAATAAAAAAAAATTCGAGTGCTGAATTTTGCTGAAAAAGAAAAAATGACTCTCGGAAATAAAGTTGTTGAACTAAGAATGCAAAGAGATCTATTTGGTCGAATGTTCGGAATTTCTTTAACTCATAAGGTTAATATTGAAAAAGTGTTAACTTTTCCACTTACGCCAATGCCAACATCAATGTGCCATGTAGATGGTTCTATTTGTAAAACTGATAAAGCACAATTTGCCAAATTAATTGAAAAGAAAATTGGTAACAAGAATAATCAACAGCCTCTTACCTTGATATCATTTGATATCATTATTATAGATGGTTTCTTTATGTTACTTCTTATGAAACCTTAAACCTTCGATGGTATATCGAAAAAGTTCCTTTATACGATATCGCAATTTAAATCAACTCGTATTGATATTGTTTTTGATTAATACTTTTCACCTTCTATTAAAGATTGTAAGCGCTCACGTCGGGATAAATCCGTCAGCCCAGTGTCAATAGGACCTAATCAAATTCGTCTGCATAATTTCGCAGCTGAACTAAAAAATATACAATTTAAGGAAGCTCTACTTCATTTCTTCATTGATCATTGGGCTAATGATAACATGTCATCTTTTATTGGCAATAAAACTATCTATGTAAGTTTCAACAAATGTTATTCATACAGAGTTGAAAATAACAAAATTATTAAAACTACCGAAGACTCATTATCATGTACAGAGCATGATGAAACCGACTCTCGGATTATTTATCATATTTGCCAAATAAATTTGGACGCAGAAGTAGTTGTACGCTGCTCTGACTCGGACATATTAATTATACTTCTTGGCAATATGGATCATTTGGAGGCAACTCTCAAAGTTTGGATAAACGTGGGTGTTGGAAATAATCAGCGATACATAAACGTTAATGAACTATACCAAATCCTTGGTAGTTCTTTACCTGAAGCTTTACCATGCTTTCATGCAATTACAGGTTGCGATTACACATCGGCTTTCTTTCGAAAAGGTGAAGCTAGACCTTTCAAATTGCTGGAGAAATCTAAGGAGTACCAGTTAGCTTTACAAAATATTATTACTGACAACGAAGAATTACTTGAGAGTAGGTACATTTGTTACCCTAGAAACATTTATTTCTCATATGTATGGAGTTCGTAATTCTTCAAATGTCAAAGACGTTCGATTTAATTTATTTTCGAATACTTATCAATCCAAAAAATCAGATGATAATTTAAAAAAAAAATCCAGAATTTCGATCCATCAAGTCTGCTACTCTGTAAAGCTGAATTGCACCAACATTTATTGAGAACTCGCTACGTGACAAAACTTTGGAGAAATGCTCACTTAAAACATCCAGTATCTTTATCACCACTGGCTTTCGGTTAGACTATCAACGATGATAAATATGATTTGATCTAGTTTGTTGGAGATCAAATACCATCATCCGTTGCTGACATTATTATTCAAAGTAAGTAAGAAACAAAGTAATTTACGAAAATAGACAGTTATTTTAATGTGTTTTTTTGTTACAGATGATAAAATATTAGAAAATAACGACATTTCACCAGACCATGATATCAATGATTATGGTAATGAGAGCAATTACGATCATGATTATCAAGTTGCATATTGTAATTCGTATGATGATTAGAACATTTTAAATAAAAAATGTAATTTTATTAACTTTAAATTATGTGTTTTCTTAATTCCTTACTTTGGAATTTAATGTACTTTTAATTTTATATCATCTTTATAGTATTTCAATTTTATTGTTGTCAAACTACAACTATACAAAACTCGACTACATGATCATCTGTCTCTTTCTAGGCAATCTTACTTCTCTGACTACTAGCATAATTCCCGTGATAATACTATAATAATTTTCAGGCTTTAATCGGTCTGGCCCACTGTTTAACAATTGACTTATGAGCTGGCAAATTAATTATAGACTTGTCGATACTTAAGTAACATCATATTAAAATTTCAGCCGTACTGAAATACTTATTTTTTTTATATTAATAAAAAGTAACGTCTGGCACAATATTAACAACAATAAAAATGGCTGGCAATAAAAAAATTATGTTTGTTGAACCGATCAAAAGTCAATAAAAACAAAAAAATTCTTCTTAAAATTCTTTCAAAGCCAGAAGGCCCGGATCCTGACCGAGATAACGAAAAAGATGATATGTCAAAAAATTAGCTTACCTAAAATTCTTGTTCTCTCAACGTTGCTAGCTCCTATACTATAAGAAATAAGAAAGAACCTTGCATATGACGTAGGATTTTAGCAATAAAATAAATGACGATGGTGTTGGCACCTTGTGTTATTGACACATAAAGTAACGAAAACCAATTGTCCTGCTAATTGATTTAGTGACTTTATTTACACATTATAAAAAAACTTTGTATTTGATTATTCATCATCACAGCGAAACAAAGTGCATAAATCTTTTTGTGAGAAAGGATTGGTGCTTATTCAAAATAATGATGCACCTACAAAGACCGAAACAGAAATGGTTCTTTAACGATGAAGCTTGATTTCCCTTTAAAGTTATTCCACACAACATTATCATGTAGAGTTTATACAAAATATTTTCTTAAAGTGGTTCCGCTACACCTCCAAAAGATATTTTTAAGAGTCGGAATGTTTATCGGGCCATTCCTTTTTGAACAATGAATAATGAATATTGAAGAACTGTGAGACAATAGTTTGTAAAATAGATGAGCTAAACATCGTTAAATGTTATTAAGTGTTATCATCGGAATGTTGTATACAGTACAAAAATGTCTCAAACTTTGTGTGAACAAATTGAAGATTTATTACAACTGTAAATTAATGTTGATTCGTTATTATTAAAGTTTGCTTTGGTACAAATTATGACAGACTTTTTATTTACATATTCAAATTGTATTTGATTGACAGATAAAATGGCAACTTTAGGTATACACTGTATGCTTAGTTGCCTATACTCAAATAGTTCATTAATCGAAAATCGTTCATTAATAGGTGTCATTAATGAACGATTTTGTTTACGTTAATGTAAGTCATAAATGCACGGTCGACGGAAAAGTAAATTTAAAAGCCTCTCATTTTTTAAAATGCTCTACCTGCACAGTGACTTTCTGACTTTCTTTAGAGCCACTCATTACACCTATTTTACCACTCAATTCTAAAAAATAAAGTACTATTTAATTTAGTATTGCGTTATATACACTTTTTACAACGTGGAATGTTGTTATTATACTGGAAGCTCTTCTAGATAAATGTAAAAAAAGATGAAGCTAAAATGTTATGGAACTAAAACTTTATTTCTTGGTTATGCTATTATTTTTGTTAATATATACCGCCAAACTGCTAGAAAGTAGAGTACAGTTTACTTTGACGAGAAGGGCCTCTTCAAAATTCTAAAAAGTTTTGCGGCTAGGTAAGAAAGACATTCATCCTGTAGGAAGATGACCCATTTCCCCAAAAACTGTAAGAGTATTTTTGGGAAATGCCACATCTTCCCTTTTCTTTAACCCCACTAATAAGTGATGTCAGTGTTAAAGTAGCTTACTTCAGGAATATTTAAAAATTAAAATTTTACAAGTTGCATTTTTATTTAAGCTATTGGATAAATAATAAGAGTGTTACGGGTTTATTTGCAAAAGTAAAACGTATGTCGAGAGCCTTCTTAAAAACGTGTGTCGTGTGTAGCACTTTACGACGAAAATTGAATTTGCTGCGCATGTTGCGAATTTTCCATTGGTGGATTTTTAATTAACAAACGTTTCGAAGACGATAAGCCGACATTTTCTACTTTCTTTCATTTGGATGTTTGGCGTGTCTCTTGAAGTTAAAATTTTACACATAAATTATTAATGTGTGTTTCAATAATTCCAATAAATTTAAATCAGGCCGCATTCACCGTAAGTACTTTCTTTTTCTTTCTTTGGTTTCGAAGTTGTGTTAGTTTTAATTACGACGTATGCTTTAGCTCGTACGTTGACCTCATATTCTTATCGTGTCTTACACTTGGATAACTCCTGAGGGTGCTGAAATGGCTAATTAAGCACCCTCGGGAGTATCAATGTAGTTTGTTTTCTGAGATCAACATACGGTAAAGCGCTACTGTATTCACTAGAAAGAAAGAAGGCATACCCCATTGAATGCGACTGTTATTGGAGTGGCTGCCACATGTCGGCTTGTATTCAGTAAAACCCACAGCCACAGCATATTATCAAATGAAAAGAAGCCAGAAAATGTCGAAGCATGTTTGACTGTTGATAAATCCGCAATTGCAACGCAGCCTCAATTTTCGTGTGAACCTTACGCGACACACACATTGCACAAGGCTCTCATTGCTCACGTTTTACTTTTGCAAATAAACATCTGGCTTCACCTATTATTTATCCAATAAACTTATGAATTTTAATTTTTAAATATTCCTGAAATGCTTGACGTGGGGTTAAAAGAGGAATGACCATTTCCCCAAAATACACGGGAAATGGTCATGCAGAGATGGTGTCTTACAACCGCAAGCTTTAGGAAATTTTATTTCTGGCAGTTTGACATTCTATTGGCAAAGATAGTAACCAAGTAAGGCACCCAGTTCCATAATATTTAACTGTCTTTTACATTTGCTCTAAACGTAACGGCATTCCTGACCTTAAGTGTATAACTTTGCAATGCTGGTAAATGGTGCTGTTTTTGGGAGTGGTGTTAAGGGTGTGTGGTGGCAAGGTCAGAGAGATGCTGATGCGAAATGAAGCATTGCAGAGAATTTGCTCGCGACCGTGACTTGCATTGGCGGCGCCGTGTGGCGCTGTGTGGCGATTTTCGATGAGCTGACTGTGAGCAACTAAGCATACGTCGCTATTACCCACAAAGTTGCCGTCGTCAGCTGGTAGTATCAAAGTCTGTCATGAGCTGCCAAGCAACTGTAATAACGTCAGCGTGGTACGGTGTAAATCTTCGATTTTGTTCACACAGCGAATCATTGCAGCTGCTGTCCTTTGGCACATTACGATGATAACGCTTAATAACGACTGGCGATGTTTTGCTCATCTATTTACAAACGGCCGATATACACAGTTCTTCAGCTATTCATTATTCGTGTTCAAGATAACGTCCGACTCGGAGCCAACGAACATATTTTTGTATAAACTCTACATGATGACATAACAGGAAATCACTTCATCGTTGAAACCATTTCGACTCTTTGTAAGTCATCGTGTTACGAATAAGCACCAATCATATACAAATTTATGCGCATTTCGCTGATGGTACCTGTGTAATAAAGTCGCTAGGTAATGATTTTCGTGCTATGTGTCGGCATACGCTGGAAATCACTAAATCTATCTGCTTTCTTGACTCTTATAGTATGGGCGAAGGCTGAAATTTTAGGTAAGCTAGTACGACTGGCACCTGGGCATCTCGTCGGGCATCGGCAGCACAACTTTGAAACTTTATTGTGACTTGATCAGGTTCAACAAGCATAATTTTGTGCCAGCCATTTGTTGATGTGTGCCGAACGTAATATGAAGAAAATGAAAATGACTTCGGCTGCGGCTGAAAATGCAATGATGTTACTTGTTGAAGTCTATAATTATTTTGCCGCTCATAAATCGGTATTATAATAATGATATATGCTAGAAAATTGCCTGAAGAACAGTGATAAATATAGAGGACTGTAGTTGCTGGTTTGACTGGCATGCAAAACGAAACACTATAAGTGATAACAAGCCAAAATGCAATTAAGTAAGTAAAGAGCAGAAAGCATAATTTAAAGTAAATACATTTTGTTCGACATGCAACTTATTAACTCTCGTGACAAATATGTGATTTTGGTGAAAATAATAATTGACCTACAATATTGCAACTAAATCTGCAGCAACAAAAAACACATTAAATAACGTGCTATTTTCAAGCCAGAGGCCACTTTTGTTTCTTGCACTTTTGAACTGTGTCGGCAGCGGATGATATTTGATCTCCAACAAATATCATCATTGATAGTCTGACATGATGATGACAAGACTGCTGGTTTGGTGACATTTCTCCGGGTTTGATCGTGGCAGTTATGGCAAGACGCGGTTCGGCGCAGGTAACGGCGTGGTCGAAATTCTGGATTTTGCAGGTATCAAATCTGATTTTTGGTTGTGGTGACGAAAATAAATCTGACGTCTTTGAAATTGCGGGCTTTCGCATGCGAGTAAATGGTAACAAATCAGCCTGCTCTCAAATGATAATACGCAGTAAAGCAGCAATGCTGAACTCTCCCGGCGGCTTCACCTTTCAGAAAGCCGATGTCTGTCGCGACACCTGAGCCGCGGCTTTATGTTACTTTCGGGTAGGTGGTATAGTTACGTTTGCTCTTATCGCGATTAACCACGTTAACCTCCAAGCTATTCCGGTAATATGTCGGTCAGAAAACGCATACAACACTTCGCTAAGTCATCGTATACAACTGTGAACATTTGTTATTTTTCTGTATGGCATCGATGTATGTTAACCTGTGTCGGCAGAAAAATGAAACAAAGTAAGTAGTATATTTTTAGTTCGCTTTGTCTGCAGACATTTGACAGTCTATTGTTTGCCTGAGCTGTTTAGACCCTCCCGTGGCTTTGCCTATCTTTAATAGAAAGGTAGCTAATCAACATATCCCATACAGTGTTTAAACTGCGGCATCTGCTAAAGGCTTTTTCGACGCTGCATCGAAAATTTAAAATTTCATAAGCTGCATAAAAGAAAACCATCTGTAATGATATAAAATGAAACCTTGATATTCTTGTTGCAATTTTCTTTCATAACTGGCAGGCCATAACATGGTTGCAAATAGGCTGCATCTGCATGGCACATTGATATGTTGGCGACCCGGCGAGTGAAAGTTGGCACTTTCAATATTAACGCATGATTACTTCGGCGATCTCTTTGCATTGATTCAGCGACTTTCAGGAAAATTCGGCGATCGGCCAATACGCGCATTCGATGATAAACTGGTTTCTCAAATCTTCATATTCTTCGGCATTCAACAAGCCAGGCCATGTTCAGTAACAACTATTATAAGGTAGCAATGCAAATCTGGAAAAATTTTGGAAAAATGTCGACGAAATCCGAGAGCCGCCCATGGGTACGATTCTGGCTGTCGTAACGCC
>JALBCR010002701.1:0-51287 GCA_030710515.1 Abscondita cerata
GTGAAAAAGAAAAAACCCCTTTTGGTATTAAAACAAAAGTTCAAAAGATAAAGTAAGAATCTTTTTCTATCTTCAAGAAAAAAATTGCCCATCATAAAAGAGTATAATTTATTTTTTTCATTTTTATAAAGTGAAAAATACTCCAAATAATCTTTTTTTTGAATTTTAACGATGAAACACACCAAATGCATTCTTTATACTTAAAAAATACAAATTAAAGCATAAAATGAACGCATTATAATACATTTACAAATATAAGAGAACATCTTTTAATACAAAAAAGAACAGTATGTAACGCACATTATCCATACCCATGTAATCACTTTACGCATAATTGAAAACAACGTTTGTTTGAAAAGAAATTGTAATTTAAATTGAATAGCATTTATTCATTTAATCGAGTGCAAATCTATTAAATAAATCATGTAGAACACATTTTATTCTGGGATCTAGGGTAAATCTAAGTAAATCTAAAATAAAATAGTTTCAAACAGTATTTAATTGGACGATTGCATAGGCGACTGTAAAAAACCTGTTCGTTCATTCATTCTACGACGCAAATATTTTGAGCAACGGGTTGCATTATGATATTGAAAAGCACGCGGGTACATGTCGAGGTCGCGCGTAAAATGTTATTAACAAAGGAAACTTTATTGTTTAGATTATGCCATTCGAAAATTTGCAAAATTACAAATCTTATGTTTTTTATTCATGTTTTTACGTAATACGGTTCCGAAGTTATAAATATGTAAAAAATAGCAGTATTTCCTATGCAATCAGTGTAAAATTGATTGAAATTTTTTTTAAAATGATAAATTTTATTAAACATTATGTGATAGGGTCATAAAAGGAACGTTTTTCTTAAATAAATTTTTTTTTTATCTGTTATAATTTAGAAATTATGGCCGTTTTAGTTTTCGAATGAAATTTTGTCGGAAACGTTTTTCGCTTATAACTTTTAAAACACGCGAGGTCAAAAAAACTGAAACGGCCAAAATTTTTATTTCTCTATCCGCGTACGATGCTTTTGAATTTTGAAAATCTGTCCGTAAATAAGCGAGTTGTGGTTAAATTACGGTTCAATTTCTTTGAAATTTTTTGACTATTTTAACATTTTTTTAACCTCGAAGATGCCCTCGTACAAAAAAAATCTAAATCGAAAAATAAAGACACATCTTTCGTAAACTCGAAACTTTTTTCCAAACAAAAATATCTTTAGCCGTTCTAATGTGAGACGAATTTGAAAAAGGTCGATTTTCGTATAGACTTGAAATCTCAAAATTGTTCGTTAATACTTTGATTTTTCATTATAAATCGGACCGTATGGACTTTTTCGAAAATTTTTTTCCATCTTATACTTTGTTAAGTTTAAAAATTTCAAAACGTCCTGTTATTTTTCTCTATCTCTTACGGTTTAAAAGATATAAGCCTTTAACGATTTATCTACGAATTTCAAACCAAATTTTGAAATTTATCCAAAAAGTTTGTGTACCTCCTACGGCCGTATGATAAAAGCCACATCTTTCATTTAAGTGCCATTTTAAAGAGAAAACTGTAAATTGTGGGTTAGGCTGAGCGCTTTTTCGATATGTCTTTTAATTTCCGAGTTATAAGCCCTTAAAGTTAGGGGTGGAACTTTTTGCTTTTGGGGTGTAATTACCGTCCCCGACATCCCACGCTTACCAAACAAAATTCGTCGCGTTCGTCTTTTCGATTTCTATCGGACGCAAAAAAATTTTTAAAATCGCCGGCCGTTTAGGCGAGAAATTAGTTCAAAATTTTCCAAAAACCCTCGTAACTCTCGAGGGCGTTAAATTGAGACGCGGTTTTTTTAAATTCTCACGTGAAACGATGAAATCTACTAAGGGCGGCGATAAATTTGAAAATATCTTCGAAACGAAAGCCGTAAATGGCGAAAAACCAAATCAAAATCGAAATTTTTGATTTTTTCGCGTTCCGGCCGTTTTAAAGCCGTTTCTCGTAGGAAATTTAAAAAAACGACGTCATCGCGTAGAGGGTCTTTTAGCCGGCTTAAGGCGTTTTCCAATTTACGATCGGACTTTACGTTCGTTATCCCCAGCCAGTCTAGCGAACGTCGAAGATTTTTGAAAAATTTTGTCGAGTCGGCTTTGAAAAATTCTCACGACCTTATCGTAAAAGTTAAGTATTTCGTTTAAAAACAGTTTTAAAGAGGAAAGTCCAGCGCGTAATTTAATATAAGGCGCTTTTTCGATAAGTCGTAAAACTTTCGAGATATAAGCCGAAAAGCGAAAATCGTAATCGAAAATTTTCGTTTTTTTGCGTTCCGACCGTCTTTTAAGGCCTTTCTCGTAGGAAATTTTGAAAAAAAATTACATCGTCGGATAGCCGCGTCTTTTAGCCCGCGTACGGCGCGTTCGAGACGGAGGTCGGAGGTCGCGTTCGTTATCGCGAGCGGATCTCCCGCGGGTCGACGAAATTTTCTAAAATTTTCAATGAGTGCGGACGGCGCGAACGTATAATGTGCGACGCGGACCGACCATCGTGCAATATTATATGTCGACTAGGGTCGCGTAACGCGACCCTTGCCCAGCGCCGCTTCGCGGCGAAGGGTTTGCTGCTTCGCAGCAATCTATTGTCGCGGGAATAGTTTGGTAAAGACACGGCCCGCTTCGCTCGCCAGATTGTAAACATCAAAGTAGCGTCGTTTTCCGAATGCAAATTTAATAAAGACACGGCTCGCTTCGCTCGCCAGATTGTAAACATGAAAGTAGCATCCTTTTCCGATTGCAACTTTGATAAAGACACGGCTCGCTTCGCTCGCCAAGATTGTAAACATCACAATCGCTTCGCTCGCCGGTTTGTAAACATGAGAATGGCGTCGTTTTCCGTTGCAACATTGCTCGCCAAATTGTGAAGACTAAACTGTGGCTTTTATAATCAAAGAAATAGTTTCAATACAGATTTGATAAAGACACGGCTCGCTTCGCTCGCCAGATTGTAAACATCAAAGTAGCGTCGTTTTCCGAATGCAAATTTAATAAAGACACGGCTCGCTTCGCTCGCCAGATTGTAAACATGAAAGTAGCATCCTTTTCCGATTGCAACTTTGATAAAGACACGGCTCGCTTCGCTCGCCAGATTGTAAACATCAAAGTGGCGTCGTTTACCGACTGCAACATTGATAAAGACACGGCTCGCTTCGCTCGCCGGTTTGTAAACATGAGAATGGCGTCGTTTTCCGATTGCAACATTGCTCGCCAAATTGTGAAGACTAAACTGTGGCTTTTCATAATCAAAGAAATTGTTTCAATACAAATTTGATAAAGACACGGCTCGCTTCGCTCGCCAGATTGTAAACATAAAGGTAGTGTCCTTTTCCAATTGCAACTTTGATAAAGACACGGCTCGCTTCGCTCGCCAGATTGTAAACATCATAGTAGCGTCGTTTTCCGAATTCAACTTTAATAAAAACACGGCTCGCTTCGCTCGCCAAATTGTGAAGGTCAAACTCTGGCTTTTCTTAATCAAAGAACTTGTTGCAATGCAAATTTGATAAAAACACGGCTCGCTTTGCTCGCCAGATTGTAAACATCAAAGTAGCGTCATTTTCCAAATGCAACTTTAATAAAAATACGGCTCGCTTCGCTCGCCAAATTGTGAAGATCAAACTCTGGCTTTTCTTAATCAAAAAATTGTTTTATTGCAAATTTGATGAAAAACACGGCTCGCTTCGCTCGCCAGATTGTAAACATCAAAGTATGGTCGTTTTCCGAATGCAACATTGATAAAGACACGGCTCGCTTTGGTCGCCAATTTGGTTTGTTTTTTTAATAAAAATTTTTAATAAATTATAAAAAAAATTTTTTTTTTTTTTATATTTTAATTTTTTTTTTTATTTTTTTTTTTTTTTTTTTTTTTTTTTTTTTTTTTTTTTTTTTTTTTTTTTTTTTTTTTTTTTTTTAATGTAAACATTGAAGTAGCATCGTTTTTCGAATTCAACTTTGATAAAGTCACGGTCGGTTTCGCTCGCCAAATTGTGAAGGTCAAACTCTGGTTTTTCTTACTCAAAAAAATGATCTCAATACAAATTTGATAAAGACAATAGAAAATACAAAAATGAAAAACTGTAGTAAAAGAAAAATCTTTTATGTAAATACAAAAACAATATACGAAACTTAAGTCTAGAATCAAAGGGTGAAAAAAAGAAAATTGCTTTTCATATTAAAAGAAAAGCTCAAAAGGAAAAAAACTAAGATTATTTTTGTTTCTTAAAAAAATTGTAAAATAAACTTTATTTTTTCCAATTTTAGGCAACAAAAATAACAATTAATTTTTAACTCTCAAAATCATAAAAGTATAAATAATATTTATTGTCATTCTAAAAATGTGGAAAAAACTACAAATTGCTTTTTTTCTAGAATATTAACCATAAAAAATAACAACAAATGCATTTTTTCATACTTAAAAAATACAAAAATTCAAATGACATTTTTATTTTAAATTGAAAAAGGCTCTTAATCGAAAGAAATCAAAAATCCATTTTATTTTAAACACTGAAAGACAAAAGATATAAGAGGAATTTAAAAAAAATAAACAAACTATATTTATTGCTTTCTTTAAAAAAATGCAATTTTTATTTTTAAACCTAGAAACGGCTTTTTTCTAACTTCTACGTAAATACTAAAAAGAAAAGGAAGTAATTTGTACACATTATTGATAAAACGTGTAATTTAAGACTCATTATTATTAACAAAAATGAAGAAGAAAACAAATAATATGAAAAACGGTAGTAAAAGAAACAAAATTTAGTGTAAATATAAAAATAGTATACAAAACATAAGTGCAGAACTAAGAGTGAAAAAGGAAAAACCCCATTTCATATTAAAACAAAAGTTAAAAAAAAAGTAAACCATCTATTCTTACTTAAAAAATTGCCCATTACACTTTATTTTTGCAATTGTAATCAACAAAAAACAGCAATTTATTTTTAACTCTTAAATATCATAAAAAGTATAAATAATATTTTTTTTTCATTCTTAAAAAGTAGAAAATACTACAAATTATTTTTTCTAGAATATTAACCATGAAAAATACAACAAAATTCATTTTTTTATTCTTAAAATATGCAAATACAGGAAACAAAAGTGCAGAATCAAAGAGTGAAAAAGAAAAAACCCTTTTGGTATTAAAAACAAAAGCTCAAAAGATAAAAGTAAGATTCTTTTTCTTTCTTCAAGAAAAAAAATTGCCCATCATAAAAAGTATAATTTATTTTTTCCATTTTATAAAGTGAAAAAAATACAAATATTTTTTTAAAAATTAACCATAAAAACACCAAATGCATTTTTTATACTTAAAGATTACAAATTAGAGCATAAAATGAAAAAAGCATTATAATACATTTACAAAATATAAGAGAAAATCTTTTTTGTAACTATTTTAAATACAAAAAAAGGATAACCTATGTAAGCATTTAAGACTCATTATTATTAAGAAAAAATTAAGAAGAAAACAAATAAAATGAAAAACTGTAGTAAAAGAAAAAAATTTAGTGCAAATATAAAAATAGTATACGATACATAAGTGCAGAATCAATGAGTGAAAAAAGAAATAAACCTTTTTCATATTAAAACCAAAATCTCAAAAAAATAAGCCACCATTTCTTACTTAAAACAAAATTGCCCATTCTTTAAAAAATGCAAATACACGAAACAAAAGTGTAGAATCAAAGAGTGAAAAAGGAAAAAAACCTTTTTCATATTAAAAACAAAAGTTCAAAAGACAAAAGTAAGATTCTTTTTCTATCTTCAAGAAAAAAAATTGCAAATCATCAAAGAGTATAATTTATTTTTTTCCATTTTTATAAAGTGAAAAATACTCCAAATAATTTTTTCTTAGAATTTTAACCATGAAAAACACCAAATGGATTTTCTTTTATACTTAAAAATACAAATTAAAGCATAAAATGAACGCATTATAATACATTTACAAACATAAGAGAACATCTTTTAGTAACTTCTTTAAATACAAAAAAGAACAGTATGTAACGCACATTATCGTTACCCATGTAATCACTTTACGCATCATTGACAAACAACGTTTGTTTAAAAAGCAATTTAAATTGAATAGCATTTATTCAATTAATCGAGTGCAAATCTATTAAATAAATAATGTAGAACACATTTTAATCTGTTCCAGGATAAAATAGTATCAAACAGTATTTAATTGGACGATTGCATAGGCGACTGTAAAACCTGTTCGTTCATTCATTCTACGACGCAAATATTTTGAGCAACGGGTTGCATTATGATATTGAAAAGCACGCGGGTACATGTCGAGGTCGCGCGTAAAATGTTATTAACAAAGGAAACTTTATTGTTTAGATTATGCCATTCGAAAATTTGCAAAATTACAAATCTTATGTTTTTTATTCATGTTTTTACGTAATACGGTTCCGAAGTTATAAATATGTAAAAATAGCAGTATTTCCTATGCAATCAGTGTAAAATTGATTGAAATTTTTTTTAAAATGATAAATTTTATTAAACATTATGTGATAGGGTCATAAAAGGAACGTTTTTCTTAAATAAATTTTTTTTTATCTGTTATAATTTAGAAATTATGGCCGTTTTAGTTTTCGAATGAAATTTTGTCGGAAACGTTTTTCGCTTATAACTTTTAAAAACACGCGAGGTCAAAAAACTGAAACGGCCAAAATTTTTATTTCTCTATCCGCGTACGATGCTTTTTGAATTTTGAAAATCTGTCCGTAAATAAGCGAGTTGTGGTTAAATTACGGTTCAATTTCTTTGAAATTTTTTTGACTATTTTTAACATTTTTTTTAACCTCGAAGATGCCCTCGTACAAAAAAAAATCTAAATCGAAAAATAAAGACACATCTTTCGTAAACTCGAAACTTTTTTCCAAACAAAAATATCTTTAGCCGTTCTAATGTGAGACGAATTTGAAAAAAGGTCGATTTTCGTATAGACTTGAAATCTCAAAATTGTTCGTTAATACTTTGATTTTTCATTATAAATCGGACCGTATGGACTTTTTCGAAAATTTTTTTTCCATCTTATACTTTGTTAAGTTTAAAAATTTCAAAACGTCCTGTTATTTTTCTCTATCTCTTACGGTTTAAAAGATATAAGCCTTTAACGATTTATCTACGAATTTCAAACCAAATTTTGAAATTTATCCAAAAAAGTTTGTGTACCTCCTACGGCCGTATGATAAAAGCCACATCTTTCATTTAAGTGCCATTTTAAAGAGAAAACTGTAAATTGTGGGTTAGGCTGAGCGCTTTTTCGATATGTCTTTTAATTTCCGAGTTATAAGCCCTTAAAGTTAGGGGTGGAACTTTTTGCTTTTGGGGTGTAATTACCGTCCCCGACATCCCACGCTTACCAAACAAAATTCATCGCGTTCGTCTTTTCGATTTCTATCGGACGCCAAAAAATTTTTAAAATCGCCGGCCGTTTAGGCGAGAAATTAGTTCAAAATTTTCCAAAAACCCTCGTAACTCTCGAGGGCGTTAGATTGAGACGCGGTTTTTTTTAAATTCTCACGTAAAACGATGAAATCTACTAAGGGCGGCGATAAATTTGAAAATATCTTCGAAACGAAAGCCGTAAATGGCGAAAAACCAAATCAAAATCGAAATTTTTGATTTTTTGCGTTCCGGCCGTTTTAAAGCCGTTTCTCGTAGAAAATTTAAAAAAAACGACGTCATCGCGTAGAGGGACTTTTTAGCCGGCTTAAGGCGTTTTCCAATTTACGATCGGACTTTACGTTCGTTATCCCCAGCCAGTCTAGCGAACGTCGAAGATTTTTGAAAAATTTTGTCGAGTCGGCTTTGAAAAATTCTCACGACCTTATCGTAAAAGTTAAGTATTTCGTTTAAAAACAATTTTAAAGAGGAAAGTCCAGCGCGTAATTTAATATAAGGCGCTTTTTCGATAAGTCGTAAAACTTTCGAGATATAAGCCGAAAAGCGAAAATCGTAATCGAAAATTTTCGTTTTTTTGCGTTCCGACCGTCATTTAAGGCCTTTCTCGTAGGAAATTTTGAAAAAAATTACATCGTCGGATAGCCGCGTCTTTTAGCCCGCGTACGGCGCGTTCGAGACGGAGGTCGGAGGTCGCGTTCGTTATCGCGAGCGGATCTCCCGCGGGTCGACGAAATTTTCTAAAATTTTCAATGAGTGCGGACGGCGCGAACGTATAATGTGCGACGCGGACCGACCATCGTGCAATATTATATGTCGATTAGAAGCAACAGTTCCATTGTTTTCACAACGATTTAGAGGTTGGTACCTCGGTTATGTCATATTATTATGAATGTAACAGTAAAGTACCAACCTGATTCGTCGAGAATAAAACATCACTATAACACTCGAGAATCTCGAAAATTTTAAAATAACATGAAATCCATCAATTAACGCTTGAAGAAAAAATAGTATATTTCACTTGGAGTTAAAAAATATAATTGTTTCACTTTTAAGCTCAACAACTATATTGTTTCACTCCTAGTAAAATAATCTTCTATTTTTTCTTTAAGTGACATTAAATCGGCATGTTATTGAACTACTAGCAGAAGCTAAAACGGGTTTTTATTGTCTAAACCTCAGGTCTAAACATTAAAAGCAACGTTTTTGTTTTCAAAACTATTTAGGTTGGTACCTCGGTAAATAAGTAAGGATAAGAATAAAAAGTTACTCAAACAAGGAAAATAAATGAATCAATTGTGACAGGTTCATACAAAAAGTAAAAAATAATAATATCTTAATAATACAAGTCCTACGGAACTTGACATGTAAAAAAAATAACTTGTAAAAAGTTTAATTTATTGCAGGTGTTATTTAAAATTCTTTTATGTTGTCCAGACTACACTTCCCACTAAAGGCGAATGTCAGAATGCGGTGACATACTGCATCCGATATTGGGACTGTGGCCCAATCTTTAATGGTGTGAAAGTGGTTGTTTATATCTCAGTGCCTTAGTAACATTAACGGCATTTTTTAAATATTTTATTCTAAAACACAATTTTCTTTTTCTAATAAAATTTTGTAATCTAATTTCAGAGTTTTTAAAATGAGAGCAAGCACGCGGTGGTCGTCAACAAGCAGGTATGTCCGGTATGATCGCTTAACCCCATCTTAATGTTAAAAAGTTACACATATTAATCGTATCGCAAATTTACGGCATTTTCCTGACTGACTTCGTCCTAAATCTAATCAAATCTCTAAATGTGTAAATATCAAGTTTAATCAAAATCGTACTGAATGTTTGAACATATCAGATCAGGTAAACTGGTCTGAGGAGAAAACTTCTTTTGCTTAAGAATAATCTAACAATACCAATGCATACAAGAAAATAAGATTTGTACAATAAAATCACCTTTAAAGCAACTTGCATAAAAAGTGAATGCCGCCTAAACAATCAACTGCTTTGAAGAAAAATAATATCACAAAGGCGCGTAGTGAATTGATTAAATAAATGGTAACGGTTTAAATCTAAAACCAAAGGCACGTTTCCTACTCTACAAACACAGTTACATTGCTGGGAAATATGACGCCCTCATTTGATATGGTGTAAACCCTTGAAGTTGTTAGGTTATCATGGTAGGGTTATTTTATCATTACATAAATCATGTAATTAATTTAGGACAGCGAAATTGCTTATCACAATATTTCTTTTTAAGTTAAAATGTGACCCTTGAGAAAATTTTACGTGTGAGAAAATTCAAAATAATTTAGAAACACCTTATATTTAGGACAGATAATTTTTCATATAAATCAGACATTATTTGTTTACAACATTTTCATGTGAGTGTTTAAGTTGCGCACGAGGCGGCACCTAGGGATACAGGAATGCCAACGGTCAAAAAGTAAAAACCCAGCTACTTTCTTGTTTTCAGATGTATGTCATTTTTCAAAGCACCGTATTAAAACGTATTTTCCACAGTAGTCGAAGGAAAAACATTTCTTTATCATTTTTCACAAGTTCGAGTTTTTAATATAAGAATTGAGGTTTCCACGGTCGGAGTCACTGTTAAAACAAAAATGTCTTCCGGGATTGGACCGTGTCGAAAAGATCAACCGTAGTTGCCAACGTTTTGCCACCTATCGTAAAAGGTTACATTAGGGCGAGAAACTTGAAACAAACAAAATTATATTTTTTGTATCACCTCTGTTCTCTGTTCACGTTGCTAGGAACAGATTCGATGCGAAAATCGACCTTTTTTCAAATTCGTCTCGCATTAAAACGGGTAGAGATATTTTCGTTTCGAACAAAGTATCGAGTTTACGAAAGACGTCTTTATTTTTCGATTTAGATTTTTTTGTACGAGGTCAACTTCGAGCTTTAAAAAAATGTTAAAAATAGTCAACAAAATTTCGCACAAATTGAGCAGTAATTTGACTACAACTAGCTTATTTTCGGACCGATTTTCAAAATTCAAAAAGAATCTTACACGGATAAAGAAACAAACATTTTTGGCCGTTTCACTTTTTTTTGTCCTCGCGTGTTTTCAAAAGTTATAAGCGAAAAACTTTTCCGAAAAAATTTCAATCGAAAACTAAAACGGCCATAATTTCTAAATTATAATCTATAAAGAAAAAGTTTATTTAAGAAAAACGTATGTCGCATAATCTATATATTAATTACTAAAGATTTTTTGGGACTGTAAACGCTAAGGCTTTTTTGTTTCTGGGTTAATCCAGACAAATGTGGTATCATTCAACTCGCAATTAAATGGGGAAGTGTCTAAAGGGTAGTACATTTCAAAATTTATAATTGTCTACTTTTAAACTCAGGTCAAAGTTGAAAATTGGCTATATTGTACCATTTGATAGACAAAACTCAAAAACTACGCATCCAAAATGCTTCATATTTGAAATATAATTACGTTATAACTTAAGAAAAGTATTAACGTGTATTTAAAAAAATATCTAATGGGAGGTCAAATAAGGTCAAAGGTTACTACGCATCTAAAATGCTTCATATTTGAAATATAATTACGTTATAACTTAAGAAAAGTATTAACGTGTATTTAAAAAAATATCTAATGGGAGGTCAAATAAGGTCAAAGGTTACTACGCATCTAAAATGCTTCATATTTGAAATATAATTACGTTATAACTTAAGAAAAGTATTAACGTGTATTTAAAAAAAAAATATCTAATGATATAATGATATAATATAAAATATAATGATATAATATTTATTTGAGTTTGAATACATATATAAATATTAACATATACACATATACAACTTCAATTGTCAATTAAAATATCGGACAAAAATCCTAAGCCTGTGTATAATAGGCGACACAAAATTAAAACTAGACACCACAAAGTTGTTAAAATACATAAATAACTAACTAAATCTATGACCGTCAACCACTTATGCAGCACGCTAGATAATATAAGCAGCTTCTATAAATTTTTAGATTACTGCAGTATAAATAAAATTCGTTAATAGAGTATGCAGCACACTCTATTAACAAACGTTTTACCTTTTTTTTAAATAATAAATAGCTCTTAATTGTTTTCAAGTGTGTAGGTAAACAGTTGTATAATTTCATTCCAGTATACAGATAGCCTGATTCATAGAGTGATGAATTATGTTTGATGATGTTAAAATTATCTTTCTCACGCGTATTATGATCGTGATCTTTTTTGTTGGTTGATCCTATATTATTATAATTCGTATAGACAAAACATAAAATTGTGTAAATATATATACTATAAAAGGTTAGCAATTTATGTTGCACAAATATAGGTTTGCATGTATCACCATGGTTCAATTTAAATATAAGCCGAAGAGCCTTTTTTTGTAATATAAAAATTCTGTTTGTTAAGTAACATTGTGCTCCTCCCCAGAACATTATACCATATTTTAAAATTGAATAAAAGTACCCATAGTACATAGAAAGAAGAATATCTTTACCACAATATTGTTTTGCTACGCGGAGTGCATAGCACTGCCTACTAAGTTTAGTGGAGAGAAGCTCAATATGGGTCTTGAATTTCATATTACTATCTAGATGAATACCCAGTATTTTAGTTGTTCTAGATTGCACTAAAGGAAAATCATTAAAATGATCGTTGAATGGGAGGTCAAATAAGGTCAAAAAGGTTACTACGCATCCAAAATGCTTCATATTTGAAATATAATTACGTTATAACTTAAGAAAAGTATTAACGTGTATTTAAAAAAAAATATCTAATGGAAGGTCAAAGGTTACTACGCATCCAAAATGCTTCATATTTGAAATATAATTACGTTATAACTTAAGAAAAGTATTAACGTGTATTTAAAAAAATATCTAATGGGAGGTCAAATAAGGTCAAAGGTTACTACGCATCCAAAATGCTTCATATTTGAAATATAATTACGTTATAACTTAAGAAAAGTATTAACGTGTATTTAAAAAAAAATATCTAATGGGAGGTCAAATAAGGTCAAAGGTTACTACGCATCCAAAATGCTTCATATATGAAATATAATTACGTTATAACTTAAGAAAAGTATTAACGTGTATTTAAAAAAATATCTAATGGGAGGTCAAATAAGGTCAAAGGTTACTACGCATCCAAAATGCTTCATATTTGAAATATAATTACGTTATAACTTAAGAAAAGTATTAACGTGTATCTAAAAAAAAATATCTAATGGGAGGTCAAATAAGGTCAAAGGTTACTACGCATCCAAAATGCTTCATATTTGAAATATAATTACGTTATAACTTAAGAAAAGTATTAACGTGTATTTAAAAATAAAATATCTAATGGGAGGTCAAATAAGGTCAAAGGTTACTACGCATCTAAAATGCTTCATATTTGAAATATAATTACGTTATAACTTAAGAAAAGTATTAACGTGTATTTCAAAAAAATATCTAATGGGAGGTCAAATAAGGTCAAAAAGGTTACTACGCATCCAAAATGCTTCATATTTGAAATATAATTACGTTATAACTTAAGAAAAGTATTAACGTGTATTTAAAAAAAAATATCTAATGGAAGGTCAAATAAGGTCAAAGGTTACTACGCATCCAAAATGCTTCATATTTGAAATATAATTACGTTATAACTTAAGAAAAGTATTAACGTGTATTTAAAAAAAAATATCTAATGGGAGGTCAAATAAGGTCAAAGGTTACTACGCATCCAAAATGCTTCATATTTGAAATATAATTACGTTATAACTTAAGAAAAGTATTAACGTGTATTTAAAAAAAATATCTAATGGGAGGTCAAATAAGGTCAAAGGTTACTACGCATCCAAAATGCTTCATATTTGAAATATAATTACGTTATAACTTAAGAAAAGTATTAACGTGTATTTAAAAAAAAAATATCTAATGGGAGGTCAAATAAGGTCAAAGGTTACTGTTCGGACATAACGTATGTATGGCACATGTATTATGTATAATTCGTATATGCTGAAAAAAAGTAATGGAGGGCAGAAGCTTTACAACTAGAAATATTGTTTATCGTGAAGTTTTATGTTAATATTATTATGCTGTGTCAATTTTTTATAACTACTATCTCTGTAAATAAATTAGTTTGTATGCAATACAAACGGGTTTGCTAGTGTGTAATAAATTTTTTCTTTTTTTAAATTTTTTTTTTCAAGAAATTTCACATTATCTTTACATTTTTATAACTCCGGAACCGTATTACCTAAAAATATGAATAAATAAACATAAGATTCGTAATTTTGCTAATTTTCGAATGGCTTAGCTGTAGAAGGTTCAATTTCACTAAAAAAAAATCTGTTTATGAACACTGGCCCACTTGAGGGAACGGTGTTACTTCGTTCGTGAGGCTCCTAGGAACATGGGGGTAATCTAGTGTGATATAAAAGAGGTGTTTCTGGTTTAGATTAGCTAGGTATTTGTATCAGTTGTGCTAGAAAACGTCGCAAAATAAAAATTTTGGATTAACAAAACTGAACGCGCAGAGCGCGGATCTGATTGCTCCTTTACCAAAAATTTATTTGTTAAGATTAACTCGGTTTACCGGGCATCAAATTTACAGAAAAGAACCTCACCGAGGTTCCTTTATGAACATTACATTGCGGAATTCAATCTGAAGAAATTTGATAATTCAATAATTAACGATTGGCGTACAATACCTTCAGGATACCTGCTGAGATTTAAACCGTATAACTGTGAGTGTCGTTTACATAATTATATATAAGTGTTTTACATTGATTGATGGTGACGGATAATAAGAAATTTTGTTGAAAATTATACCGGAGTTTATTTCTATATAAATAAATTTACAATCTCGATCTTGCAATTTGTTAGTTTTTTTTTTTTTTTTTGATTGAGTGGCGACCTAAATGTTAATTGAAAATTCGGAGTGTCTAAAACTCTGATCCCCGAAGAGCAAAGATAAACGCCTAAAAGAACAAGGTGATAATATAAAATAGCGCCCAATATCGCGTGGGGCGACTGACCTCCGATTTTTTTTCAATTGTACGTGTTTGTTTACATTGTATTCTTATCTATATTTGCATATATGCATAAGTTTGATTATTTGGTTTTTGGGAACTTTAAATGTATTAATCTATAAACGTTAACTGTAAATTTTACATGTATAATTGCACTTTTATCAATGTTATATTTTTGCACACTGTTAATTGTACGCCATCGATTTTTATGAATAATTTGTTTGTTATACTTCTGATATTGCATTATTGAAATTTGTGGTACAATTGTGGTACCCATTATAGTTTAATCGTATTAAATTTCATTATCGTTCAGTTGGTTTCTAAAATGGAAGACTCTTTTAAGTCAGTACATTTGTTGCAAGACGAATTAAACTATGAACTTCGGGTAAGAGCCTACGTTACTGATCGTCCGCATGACGAAAAACGGAAAATTTTGGGCAAACTTTTAAATAAAGATAGGTCTAGAAATATTATTCATGTAGATCCTACTTATAATTTTGTAACTGAAAAAGAAGCTATTAATTTCACTTTTGAATCCATCGAGTCCTTAATAATTGATTTTGAAGGTAACGTATCTGATTCAGTTTATAAAAGAGCTAGCTCGCGATTAATATATTTAGAGGGTAGAATTAAACGAATTAGGATCCCGGAAGATCAAAAAGTGGAGAAGAAGTACTTAAATTTAAGAATGAATCTCATGCGTTAACAGTTTTAATGCTCTTGCAATTAATCCACCACAAGTACATACAATACAAATACCTGCCAAATCTATACCGGTGTGTAAGTGGAATGTTAAATTTAACGGAGACCCAAAATTATTGCACCCATTTTTAGAAAAAGTTTCCGAGTATGCTTAATCGCGAAAAGTTTCAAATGAGGAAATGTTTTTATCGACCGGGGATTTATTTGATGGTAGGGCATTCATGTGGTTTAAAACAATTAAAAATAAAGTAGCAGACTGGGATGTGTTAGTAACTTTGCTTAAAAGAAAATTTTTGCCTCCCGACTTTGAAGAAGACATTTGGCACGACTTAAAATCGCGCAAACAAGGTAAAACCAAAAGTACAACCATTTTTATCGCAGTAATGGAAACCTTATTTAATAGATTAGAAAGACCACCCGCAGAAACCACAAACATTAAATATGTTAGACAATATTTACTACCAAATTATGTTAGCCATTTAGCATTAATTGAAATTGAGACAATGGATTAATTAGTTGAATGTTGTGAAAAATTAGAAAATGTATCTTTCTTAAAAACGAAATCGACCAGTGAAGAAAAACAACGAAAGGTCTCTACATTTCTTGAACCAGAATTAGCATATGTTGATAGTTTAAATACACTTTCTTGTGATCGGGATAAATCTCGTTTTAATAGTAATTGTGCGTCGATTAATAATGTTGAAAATATTAAAACTAAGATGTTTTCAAGTGCATCTTCTGAGAATTCTGATATCCGTTGCTGGAATTGTAAAATGCCTAATCATACGTTTAGATCTTGTTGGGCAACACCAAATAAATTTTGTCACAAATGTGGTAAAGCAAATGTAATAATCTAAACGTGTCCAAATTGTTCAAATTCAAAAAACTAAATTTAAGGAAGCGTGTATGCAGCCGGTACATTCCTTCCTTAATTTTGCGGCCTATAGCAAACGTTTTACATAGTTGTAGATATCCTGTGAATTAAAATGATTGGAATAATTGGTTAGTTAAGATTAGAAATTTTTATAAAAATTATGTACATAATGTAGCTCCAGTAATTGTAGAAAAAGATAATGATAATAGACCTTACATATCGGTGCAATTATTTGATAAAACCCTTTATGGACTCTTAGATAGTGGTGCGACAACCACACTAATTGGTGGTAGTGGTTTGAATCTGTTAAAAATATTGAAAATGTTGCCTAGCAGTAAAACTCAACGTTATGTATTTACTGCAGATAGAGTAAAACATAAAGTTTCAGGTGTAGTTGATCTACCAATTTACGTAGGAAATAAATTTCACGTTATTAAAGCTTTAGTCATTCAGTTTTTAAATCACGTAATTATTTTTGGAAGTGATTTTTGTCGTATAAGTTTCAAATAAAACTTGATTTTAAATTGAATAGTTGGGAAATTCAAAATCAGAACATTCTTTTCAAAGATAGTTAATGGATTTTTAGTATGAGTGAAGATAATGAGATGAATGAACTTAGGCAATTAAACTTCGAACAACAAAAATTAGCCAATGAAGTTGTAAATATTTTCAAAGATATCGCGGATGATTCAAGATTGGGTAGAAGTAACAAAATGAAGTACAACATAGAAATTGGGGATTCAAAACCTTTTAAACAAAAACAATACGTCATGTCGCCTTATATATTAGAAATTTTGAATAAAGAGTTGGATAGAATGTTGTCTTTAGGTGTAGTTGAACCGTCAACAAGTCCATATTGTAGTCCAGTCTTGCTGGTTAAGAAAAGTAGTGGCGATTACAGATTTTGTTTTGATGGACGTAAACTTAATCCCATTACGCGTCACGATAGTTACTCACTACCTAATATTGATAGAATACTAAACATTCTTAGGGGAGCTAAATATATTTCATCTATAGATTTACGCAGTAGTTTTTGGCAAATAGAGTTAGATGAGTCTTCTAAAGAAAAAACCGCTTTTAGTGTGGCTGGTTGTAGGTTGTTCCAAAATACTGTTTTACCATTTGGATTAACTAATGCAGCACAAGCGCAGCAGCGTCTAGTAGATTCAATTTTTGGTCCATAGTTTGAGGGTTGTGTGTTTCCCTATATTGATGACTTTTTAATGGTTTCTAGCACGTTTGAAGAACACATTGAGCTTTTGAGAAAAGTTTTTGATAAATTGAAAGACGCCAATTTAACAATCAATGTCGAAAAATGCCAATTCTTTAGAACTTCTTTAAAATTTTAGGATTTATTGTGGGAGATAATTGTTTGCGAACAGATCCAGAAAAAGTTTCGGCTGAAAATACTGAAATTAAAAGATTTCTCGGTCTTTGTAGATGGTACCGTCGTTTTATAAATAATTTTTCTGCACTAATATTTCCTCTTAATGATTTACTAAAGGGTAAAAAGAAAAAAGAAAGAATAATTTAGACAGACTAGGCTAAATCAGTTTTCTTAAAAGTAAAAGAAGCGTTAACATCCGCACCTGTATTATCTCAGCCCGATTTTAGTAAACGTTTTACGATTCAATGTGACGCTTGCGGCACAGGTCTAGGCGGTACTTTAACTCAAATAATTGATGATGGAGAAAAGGTTATAGCATATGCTAGTAGAGCGCTTTCTCGTGTGGAACGTAATTACACAATAACTGAAAAAGAATGTTTAGCCGTAATTTTTTGCATTGACAAATTTCGCCCCTACGTAGAAGGAGCTGTTTTTGATGTAATAACGGATCATTATAGTTTGCTGTATAATAATAAATAACATTAAAAATCTCACGGGAAAATTAGCACGTTGGGCGGTGCGCTTAAGACAACACACTTTCAACTTAATTCACAGAAAAGGAAAGCATAATATAGTTCCCGATTCATTATCTAGAGCAGTACCAACTAATGAAATAACTAAAATTACAGATAATAATAACGGTAGTGATAGTAAAGATCAATGGTACGATACTTTAAAATTAAAAGTATCAAAATCCACGGATAAGTATTCTCATTGGCGAATAGAAAATGACAAGCTATACAAATTTATTCCTACAAAATCTTTTGTACAGTCAAACCTTTGTGAATAGAAGGAATTGGTACCTAAAAACAAAAGACGTACGGTTATAGAAAATTTGCATTGTCCTCTGTCCTCCAACAAGCGGACATTTCGGTTTTTATAAAACTATTTGTCGAATTAGTGTCATTTATTATTGGTCCAAGATGAATTTTGATGTTCTGAATTATGTTCTCAAATGTTTTGTATGTGCTTCTCAAAAAATTCCATGTTTACTACAAATTGGCAAAATGGGTTTGCACCGAAAAGCTACTTATGCTTTTGAGATTATCGCTGCTGATTGAATAAGATCATTACCAAGATCAAACAAATGTTTTACTTATTTACTCGTGGTAGGTGATTGGTTTTCAAAATACATCCCATTGTTTCCATTACGTAAAGCAACGGCGTCAGAAATAATTAAACATATGGAGAATGATGTTTTCTTAGTATATTATAAGATTCAAAAAAATATGGTTTACTCCGCGTTATACCCCTCATTGCGATTTTGTAAAAAAAACCAATAAAACTGTAGGAACCGTAATACGTAGCTATATTTCAGGCAATGATCATAAAGGTTGGGACAAAGAAATAACGAAAATACAATTTACTTTAAATGCGGCAAAACATGAAGTCACAAAATATAGTCCGATGTTTGTAATTTTTGAAAGATACGTACCGATATCCGGAGAATATTACGGAGAATATTCGTGTAGGAGATCGAGTATGGCGTCGAAATAAAATCCTTTCGGACGCTACGAAGCAATTTTCCGCAAAATTGGCTCTAAAATATGTTTTATACAGAATAAAGAAAAAAATATCAGACGTAGTATATAATCTGGAAAACATGGATGAGCCCGTTTGTGGACACTGGCATGTAAAAGATTTTATAGAATATTTTGGTTCTAATTCAGAAATTGCCGTTTCATAATTTTTTTTGAAAATAATTTATTTACATTAATTTATTTTTTTAAAGCGTTAGGTGGTGAAGACTATTAACAACTATGACTGCTACTAATTTTTTTACCGTTACCGATTATGACTTACCACATATTGACTTCTTACTGTAGGACGCATGGTACACGTTAGATACTACACACCACTAGTAACACAATTTTTTGATTTTTACTATATTATTTATGTTAATTGTAATTCAAATTTTTATTTTTAAAGGGGGGTATTGTAACATTTTTAAATTCTAATGCGTTAATAATTTTTGGCGGTTTAGATTAGCTAGGTATTTGTATCAGTTGCGCTAGAAAACGTCGCAAAATAAAAATTTTGGATTAACAAAACTGAACGCGCAGAGCGCGGATCTGATTTCTCCTTTACCAAAAATTTATTTGTTAAGATTGACTCGGTTTACCGGGCATCAAATTTGCGGAAAGGAATTCAACAAATAACGATTGGCGTACAATACCTTCTGGATACCTGCTGAGATTTAAACCGTAAAACTGTGAGTGTCGTTTACATAATTATATATAAGTGTTTTACATTGATTGATGGTGGCGGACAATAAAAAATTAAATATGAAAATTTATACCGGAGTTTATTTCTATATAAATAAATTTGCAATCTCGATCTTGCAGTTTGTTAGTTTTTTTTTTTTTGATTGAGTGGTGCCCTAAAAGTTAATTAACCCTGATCTCTGAAGAGCTGCCGTAGCAAAGATAAACGTCTAAAAGAACAAGGTGATAATATAAGTTTAATAACTGAACTTTTTTAAAAAACAATTAATTACCCAAAAACCGTTAGTTAATTAAAAACAATTAAATTTCAATTTATAGCACTAACAAATTAGGTCTAAGGATATATTCTATAGTACAAAACTGAAATGATACGAGTTAAGCGATATTAGGTAACTGCTTTTACATACATGTCGACAAAGTTGCTTAATGCAAACCATTTGCGTACGTGATCGTTAACACGAGTCGACACTAGATGCCGCAAAACTTATAGTTTCAATATGATGCATTCTCTAGTAGGAAATATAGTTGACAGCACACATTTGTACACTCATGAAATTTAAAACTTGGACACCACAATTTCTGTAAACAAAAGTTTGCACATTGTGAAGCGGGTGTTGAATATTGAGTTACTAAGGATATTCTTCAAAAAGTAGTAAGAACTTTTTTCTAAGAAGATTGTATTAAGTGAATTCATAAGTTTGTTGCTACAGATATTCTAGTTCTAATAAATATATACGTATAATGCATTCCTAACCTATAAAGTTGTATCGCGCTGGAGCTTGCATTTGGACGGTACAGTCTAAGAAACAAATTTTTAGTTACTATGTGAGTAAGTTTAATCTAAACGCTTTCTACTTGCTAACGGATAATATATTCCATTATTATTTATACGATGGAATTTAAATGGGGATATATATCGGGAAATATTTAGAGAAACGGTTTCAGTGTTTTTGGGACAATTTGCCTTTGAATATCTTAACATCCTGTTACTATCAAATGAATGGCGCACCTGCACATAATTTAGGAGCAGTAGATGCAGCAGTAACTCATCTTTTAGAAGATCCGAGAAAATGTAGTGCACCGGATTTGAAACCGTTTGCTGAACTCAATCCACACGAAATACGTGAAGCAACATCCCGTGGTGTTAGACGTTTGAATCAAAATGGAGGACATATTGAAAAGTTAGGTTAATTGGATTGTTTTGTTTCTCAGCTACTATGTTTTGAATTCGTTCTATTAACATTCTTGCAAATAAAATAAAAACTATTAAGTTTAGCTATAGGAACATCTGATATCATTAGTTACAAAATTTTAATAGCTATCGAATGACGGGCATAACAAGAGCGCATTGCATTTGAAAACAAAAATTTTTTTTTTTTTTTTGTAAGGTTGACATTTGGCATTAAATATATGCGCATTTGTTTATTATTTGTTATTTATTTTTTATCCTGGGATACTTCATGGGATAGATCATTTTCTACTATTATCATAGAAATTTAAAACTTTCACTTTTGTGCATTAATAAGATATTGCACTTTTTTATAAAAATTACAAAAAAAGAAAAGTGCAAAGAGTTGAATAAAGTTTACTTCAAATTTAATGTAAAATCAAATAAAAAATTAAAAAATATGGGTTTCTATTTAAAAAGTTAATGCTCACTTCCTGTAGTGCTGTAAGTGTGACATGTATGATTAGGTTTGGGTATAAAAATTCATGTCGCAATACTTTACTATGAAATTATTAATATTTACTAACTTTCCGATATCTATGCGAATCATCTTCAGTACATTGAAATTATTTATGATTTCGACGGAAGGGGGACGTGCACAATACTCTCAACTTAACAACGGTTTCACCATTTTATAACCAACATATTTTTTGACTATCATTATATTTTTCTAGTTTTCGTAATTTACTTATGTTAGCTAATATGGAAAATGTGATGATTCTTGCATTAGCACTCTAACGCAATTCTACAATATAAAAACGAGGTTGCTAACACTGCACATTTGTTATTATAAATATTGTAGTATAATTTATTAACTCACAGTTTTATTTCCATAATTGTTGTGAGTAGAGAGTAATAGCGGGTTCTGAGACCTCACTTACTCACCTCTGTCTGAGAAAGATCACAATATATCTTTCTAGTAGTATAGATGGGGGCATTCAGCAGCAATAACTAGTGCATTTTGCAATTACTCTCTGTACATGCAAGTACACGGCGTGTACTTAACGTAATTGCGCGCGCTTGCGGGGTGTAGACGATGTACATGTAGTGCTTTTTCAATTACTCTCGGTGCTTGCTACTTTTTTAATTACTCTCGGTACTTGTGGGGTGTAATTGGTGCAACCCTTTTCACCGCCCCCTTGATGAAGTAAGATGGCTGATGCATGTGCGCTTGCGGGGTGTAGACGATGTACATGTAGTGCTTTTTCAATTACTCTCGATGCTTGCTACATTTTTAATTACTCTCGGTACTTGTGGGGTGTAATTGGTGCAACCCTTTTCACCGCCCCCTTGATGAAGTAAGATGGCCGATGCATGTGCGCTTGCGGGGTGTAAACGATGTATATGTAGTGCTTTTTCGATTACTCTCAGTACTTGCTACATTTTTAATTACTCTCGGTACTTGTGGGGTGTAACTGTTGCATCCCTTTTCGCCGCCCCCCCTTGATGAAGTAAGATGGCTGATAGTGGGACTCGCCCCATTGAGGGTGGCCATCTTTTCGAGTACTTGTTCATATGAGTGCTATGATTGGATAATTCGCCGCCCCCGGTAGGGGGTGGAGCGCAGTTAAGGCGGCGATTTTTGATTAGAATTGTGGGTGTGGTCGTCTTTTCGAGTACTTGTTGATATGAGTGCGATGATTGGATAATTCGCCGCCCCCGGTAGGGGTGGAGCGTTGTTAAGGTGGTGATTTTGATTAGAATTATGATATATTTGATAATGATATGCAAGATGGCCGTCTATAATTACAAATCGTCGACACCGCCCCGCGTCGCTGGTGGGTTTAATTAAGCCGCACTCGAGATTACCGAACAAGTTGGAACAGGGAATTATGTCCTTTTCTAACCAAGCTATCTCTCTCTCTCTCGATGTGCAGGTGTTGGTTAATTATAAATGCATAGATTGCAACGGGTGGATTTCATTAAGATGAACTAGACAGCTAAACAAGTTGGATCCTGAAATTGCGTCTTTTTCTAACCTGTTTATCTCTCTCTAGTTGTTTGAAAGCCCAGGTGTTCCTTAATTATATATGTGCGGGGTGTAAATTACGGATCACGCTTGTGATAAAATAAAATGAAGCGGTCATTAGTTTCTTTCGAGTCTTCGTGGAGGTGATTTCGGTTGTTCTTAGTGTTATGAGCGATAAAATAAGTTGTGATATAAAAATTTTATTCAGCGTGCAAAATCGCGCTCCGTTCCATTAAATTTGGATTCCCCGGCTACGACGATTGGGTTTTGTGGTGGTGGTGTTGAACAGAAAAAATCAATGGATACGTTAAACACAGGGAGTCAACAGCAGCAAAACGCTCCGGTGGATTCGAATTCGTCGTCGTCGTCTTCGTGGTCTTTTGCCACGGAATACGACATAGCCAACGAGTCGAGGCTTCTCAATTTCAACAACGCTTCGAACGAGAAGCTGGTGAACGCGACCTGCTATAAGCTAGACTATGACGATGAGGGAAAATATATAGAAATCGGGTACAGTACTTATCTGCAACTTACACCGGTAATTAGAATTTGGAACAGCCCAGAGTATAATGGTGTATGCAGCGCAAGTGGCCCACACAATGCGCATTACAACGATCGAGAAAAAACAATGTCCTGCTAACCATTGACGAATGGAAGAAGCTAATGGGGCTCCGCAATCATCTCATGAACGACTTTTTCTGCAACTCCGTCGGCGAAGAGTTTAGACAGGAGTTTGTAGATGTTAATGATGGACCCATAGAGTGCATAAGTAAAACTTCTGACATATCTCGCGATGTGAAAATCGTTTACACTACAGAATATCATCCCGATTTGATTGGTTGGAACGCCTGTAGTGATAATGGTTTTGTAAACACAATCACTTTAACCCGTGATTATAAAAATTGCGTTCTAAACAAGTGGGATGTGGATTGCATGTTTGGTTTGAGAGAAATAATTAATTATCGGTTGGAGTTAATGCAATCACACAATCTGGAAGCGTTCTACAACCATGTAATCAAGCGTGTTGCAATCGAGCAGGGAAAGAAGAAAACATTGGATCAATCCAACTACGACGATGATGGCTGGAGTGTTTATGACGCGTATGAAAAACTGTTAAACATTGAATGTAATATTAATTCGCACAATGTATTATGTTTAATGGAAGTTTTATATCGCCGTCCTAGTTTTATTATGTCGTGTGTAGCGGAAAATATGCGCTAGAAACCAAGCATCGATGATGCTTTTTATGTATTTCTTTTCATGTATTGTTTTTAAATATATGCATATTTGTCTAGTAAATAATTTTTAATCAAGCCTACAAGATAAAAAAATATTCTATGATGTCTGTATAAATATATTTGCATGCTAATTGTCAAGCAAAAGGCGTCATGCTGGCATCAAAGAAGGGTAAAAAATGAAGTGCAAACAAGGAACTGGTGTTATAAACAGTCTAATTAACAAACTTCCTGTAGAATTACACCTGCCAGGGTATCAATATTGTGGACCGGGCACAAAGCTACAAAAACGGTTGGCCAGGGGCGATGCTGGTATTAATGCCCTAGATTCGCACTGCAAAGCACACGATATCAGCTACAATACCAGCCCTAACGATTTAGCTGCAAGACATCGGGCTGATCATTTGCTCCAACAAAAAGCTTGGGAGCGATTCAAGTCAAAAGACGCAAGTTTGGGTGAAAGAACAGCTGCTCTAGCAGTTAGTGCGGCTATGCGTGCTAAGCGGTCATTAGGCATGGGTTTGAATAAATCAAAAACTAGAACCATGAAGCGAAAAATAAAGAAACGAAGAGTGAGAGCGTCGTTCAACAAAGTTCACCGTATGATTAAGAATAATACGAAAACTAATTATGTAAACGGCGGCGGAGGCGGTAACCCTATCTCTATGATTAAAAAAGCCTACGATCAAGCGAAGCTGGCTGTTCGACATTTTGGTGGAAAACGAAACATAGTAATGCCTCGTATCATTCCAATCCCTAAAAGTGGTGGAATATTACCATTTCTAATACCACTATTTGCCGGACTTTCTGCAACTGGAGCGCTCGCTGGTGGTGCCGCTGGAATAGCTAGAGCCGTTAACGACGCGAAAAACGCAAAGCAGCGTGCTGAAGAAGCTACTCGACATAACCGCACGATGGAAGCTATAGCCCTGGGGAAGAAAGGTAGCGGCATATACTTGAAGCCATACGGAAAACGCGGCTCTGCATTATATCTAAAACCATACACAAAGACCGGTTCTGCACTATATCTGAAACCACATCGCGGTTCAAAAACTAATAAAGCTTCCCGAAAGAGCGTTAACAGATGTCGATTTGCGAAAGTTAGCTAGAAATGCGCCATACTTTAGAGATGTATTTATGCGCGATAATTTACCAAAAGAGGGACCTGCTGTGAACGAGTCAGCGATTGTAAACCTAGATAGTGTTCGGGGACCAGGAACACATTGGGTGTGTTATAAGAAACGAGGATCGAGAGTATGGTATTATGACAGCTTCGGCAATGTAAAACCACCATCTGAATTAATCAAGTACTTTCGGGGATGCGAGATCTACTACAACTACAAAAAGGACCAGGAGTTTAATAGTGTAATTTGCGGGCATTTATGTCTTAAATTTCTACATTCGTAAATGTATACAAATTTTGTATAAATAAATAAAATATCTATACACACGTATCATTAATCAGTTACAATGTCGATAACATTCAGTTTGGAAGGTGTTGGTAATACAGCTTCGCATGATTTTTATCCACCGATTGAATTAGACGAAAAATACAATCATGTGATTGGTCTGGTCGGATTTTTTGGGTGTAATTCTATTCGAAATATTAACGATGGCAACGATAAATTATACTATATAGATAGTGATACAGCTAAAAATCTGCTAAAGTCCTCCATATCCCGCATGGATCATACGAAATAGATGAACTTAACAATTATTTAACAAAACAACTGGTTGCTGATTATCGTACAAAAAACAAATTAAGCAAAGAAGAGGGGGGATTGGACGACTCCTCTATATTTAAACTGCGGGCAAACAATAATACTCTGAAATGCGAACTTCAGAGTGTTTATGCGATTGACTTTACGCAGCCGGGAAATATTGGTCGTATGCTCGGTTTCGAAACCAAAATACTCAGTCGTAATATTAGCCATAAATCTAGCTTGGATATTCAAATAATAAAACACACCAACATACACGTCGAGTGTAATATTATAAAAGGAGCGTACAGAAACGGGAGAATTGCAAAGACCTTGTACGAAGTGGACATTTCAGTACCACCAGGATATCGTTTGGATAAAATACCGAGCAATACCCAATATTTGGAGCTAAACACCCGCATTATAAGCAATATTAGCATCAGATTAGTCAATCAAAAGGCGAACCGATAGATTTTGGCGGCGACGAGCCTTTCACTGTGAGATTGGAATTGAAGAAAGAATTATGGGGTTAAAATTTAGTAAAAACACTTTTCTGTTGTAAACTGCGGCGGCCAGATCTGCGGCTCTAATAAAAAACGCCGATTTCTATAAAAACAAATCATTCGCTGGAGGATCCATTAATAAACAAGCCAACAACAACACATCATCACAGATATTTCGTGCATTATCAAGTAAGAAGAAGAAGAAAAATAAGAGTGCCAGCAATCATTTGACTGTAAAAGAAAAACTTTTCTTAAAATCAATCGGTGTTAAGGTGAAACAATAACAGAAAAAGGAAAAAAAGATGAGCGAACAATTAAATATTTTCGACGATGCTCATTTCGACGATTCAATCGTTAGATCTGATATTCACACGTACTTGCCTTATGGGTCCAATAGTTATGCGCCATCAGACGAAATCAGAATTGCAATTCAAAGCCAGGATTTGATTACGGCCACCCACGATAGTTTTCTATACATCGAGGGTTATATTACCCGAAAGCAAGCAGACGTCGCAAAAACGTGTGATTTAACAAACAATTTTGCTTGTTTCTTGTTTGAAGAGATTCGATATGAATTGGGCGGACATCGCGTGGATGTTAGCAGAAATCCAGGTATCGGGTCGGCAATGAAGGGCTATGCATCGTATGGTGCTGCAGACAAGAAAGCGCTGGCCCACATTGGATGGTCTCCATTGAATGAGAACACTCTACAAGTGCAATTCAGCGCAAACGATGCTGATTTGGCCAAAAATTCGGGGTTTGTCTGCCTCTGAAGCACATATTCGGATTCGCCGAACATTATAGACAGGTTATCGTGAATATGAAGCAGGAGCTTGTTTTGATCAGATCGAGAACTGATTTGGATTGTTATTATGGGGAGGCCGATGCGACCATAACGCTTTCCAAAATTCAATGGAAAGTGCCGCACTTAACACTCAGCGATAGAGCAAAGCTGAAACTGTTCGAGAAGATTAATAGAAACCCTGTAATCACCATACCGTTTCGACAATGGGAATTATATGAATACCCCGCTTTAAAGCAGGTTAAAACTGATACATGGCCGATAAAGACGTCTTCGCAATTAGAGAAACCCCGATGGGTTATTGTGGCTTTTCAGAAAAACCAAAGGAGACGCTCAAAAATGGCAAGGCGAGTGTTTTTGATAGCGGTAATATTACAGATATTAGATTACATCTTAATTCTGAGAGATATCCGTATGAATCCATGAATTTGGATTTTGGCACAAACAAGTATGCATTGGCGTATAGGAATTACATTAACTTTCAACGAGACTATTACGATCGAAACGAATGCAATATTGTTGGAGGGTGCGCCGGTTCGAATGTCACATCAACAATCTCCATTCCCACATTCGACTATCAGCAATTTAAAAATTGCCCTGTCTTTATAATCGACTGTGCCAACCAGAACGAGAACTTGAAGAATTCTACCGTGGACGTTAAACTGGAATTAGAATCCGCAGCAAACTTTGAAAACAATATGGGCGCATACTGTCTAATAATCCACGATGCCCTTATCCAATACAACCCGATAACCGGTGAAGTCAAAAGGATGTAATACGGTCAATATGCAAGAGAAAACGAAAAGAAGACAAAAATATTCATATACACTCGATGTAATTTTTTGATAAATAAATAAAGTGCATGTACTTCTAAAATAACTTTAGTATGATTTAAATAACCCACTCGATAAGGTCGAATCGAGAAAAATGAAAATTGTGACTCAAAAGTATAGATTACCAGTGCATAATAATGAATTAATGATGTTATGCAATAGCGACGTCAAACAAAGTAAACATGGTGTCTTACTACCGAATACAGTAAGAGCAATCATCGCGGGGCCGTCAAATTCGGGAAAAACTAACGCGATGTTCAGTCTTTTAACTGAAGCAAACGGTCTGAAATTTAAAAACGTTTACGTCTACTCCAAATCGCTAAACCAAGATAAATACAAGCTGTTGTATGAGATTTTAACTGCGATGCCCGAAATAGGTTATTATACGTTCAGTGATAATGAAAATATTATGCCTCCTAACGACGCAAAACCCGACTCCGTATTTATTTTTGACGATATCGCGCTAGAGAAGCAGGATAATATTAGGGCATACTTCAGCATGGGGCGTCATAACTCGATAGACTGTTTTTATTTGGGGCAAACGTATAGCAGGATTCCCAAACAACTGATACGAGATAACGCAAATGTTGTTATCCTTTTCCAGCAGGATGAGATGAATCTGAAACACGTGTACGATGATCATGTTAGCCCTACAATTAGCATGCAGGTTTTTAAAGAAATGTGTGGTGAGTGCTGGACTACGCCGCATGGTTTTCTAATGATTAACAAAGACGCAGTTGATATAAACGGAGGACGTTATCGAAAGGGTTTCGACGAGTTTATATTACCTTAAGAACCGCAAGAATCTGTTTAGTTTCCCATCATATGCTCGCGGGTAAAATGGGTCAGATATATAGCAAGCAATTATGCGGAGTTATAGATAAAAAAAAAGTGCGATTTTCTACAATTGTAACTATCGAACATGTTCACATGTCATTGGAACATAAACAGGCTCGTAAAGGACACTGGCATTTTTATGCAATCGATCGAGCGAGGTTTGAAAAAAGAATAAATCAGTGCGATGTTATACTAGCTCCAATTCTCGATATAAAACACCGCGAAAAACATATGAATCAGAACCATCGTAGTTGTGCAAAATTAGAAACATCTTAATATATATTGGTATTATGTGCTGGATTTGATTAGTCATCATAGTTAACAAACACGCGTCACACAGTGTGAGTTAGAACAATGGATTCCAAAGAAATAAATTTAAAAAATAAGATACAGCAAGTTCGAGAATCGATTAGAAAAAATACAACGCTCTTAAACGTCAACGTTTGGACGCAGGAAAAGCATTTGTGGATACATATAAACCGATAATAACACCACTAACTAATATAGAGTCGACAATTAATTCGAAAAATGCTGACGGAAAGACCAAAAACTTGAATGGCGAAGCAGACATCAAAGAAATCGAAACAGTTGCGGGCGCGTCGGATTCTTCTTCGAATGTCGAGTTACCCGCGTCGCGTTATGAATTAGAGAGATCGTATACGAATTTACTAGAACGACAGCACCATCCATTACCACAAAAATATATGGAAATGTTAATGAGCGATACGCGAGGTGATAAAGTTGACTTTATGTATGGGGTTCATTACGACGCTGATAACAATAAATGGGTTATTGGAGATTCTGTTGTCAATATTCGCGATAAGGATCTTATTATTAATGGGCGTTTGTATAAAGGCACGCCTGGCTTGTACGAGCTGATATTTATGAAAAAACCAGATAGAAAGCTGATTCACAAATCAGATGAACTTAAGTATGTAAGCATTCTTTATGATACAAATGTTTATAGAAGAGCGTATAACCCCGACGCTCCGATTAGAGCAAACAGAAGCATAAAATATACTGACACAATCAAGCCATTATTACGTAATCAACAAACACAAAAAAGCAGTCTCGTCGTGTGCGAAATGATAAAGATAGCAGCGACGGTGATAGTGACGAATCTTTATCGTATCATTCATCGTCAAGTGGTGCGGCGGGGCGAGGTTTGTTTAAGAAATTCAGAAATAAACCCGTAGAGTATAGATACTGGAACAACATCCATGAGTTACTGGACGAATTACAAGTTTTGTGGGGAGAGAAGACTGCCGGGAACAGCGGTGTTAGAAACGAAATAATATCAATTTTAGAAGAATTATATGAAGACGGCCACATCGAAAACATGCCTTATACTATATAACAACGCTCGTGCTGTGTTTTATAATTAATACTCGAGTGATACCCGAAACAATAATGACGTCTATAGACAAATTTGGCCGCTTGCATAGCAATGCAGACAATTGCTCAAACACATTAATCGAGCCTCTAATAGCAAAAATTAATGCTATACAAAAAACAGTGAACGGAGAAATCGCTACTCTTTTAACTGCGCTACCGGGCTATGTCAAAGCGAAAATGGATGCTGCATTCAAAGAGTTGTTTAATGAAAATCCTCTTCTGAGAAAAGCTAATCTATCAAATCGTTTGCTACACATACACGAACGCATAGAGGAACTTGCGACATCAACATCAGCTTCACCCATCTTGCGGGCAATGGAGAAGCTCAACAATCGTATTGTAGAACTTGATTTGACGGCGTCGGTGATAGGGCAAATTCTGGTGTATTTAATGGAACATCTTAAACAAAAAAAATTGTTACAATCAACACCTACCCTAGAGACGTTTATAAAGACGTCTGAGGAGATACAAACTAAACATAAAGCGTCGCTTTAACATGTCTGTTGATAAATTTGGACGCCCGTTATCGGCCTCGATGACGCCGTCGAGTGTGACATCTCTACGAGGTCCTCCAGGTGTTGGTTTTAAAATAACGCCAGACAACAACTACGACATGGAAAATAGAAGACTAATTAACATCGCAGACCCTCTCGATTTACATAACGCAATCAATTTAAAAACTTATTTGGAAGATAAATATTTTTTAACGAAATGCAACTGAAAAACGTCGGATATCCGCAAATCGAAACCGATGGCGCAAATAAGGAATACGTGGACGCTACAAGTCGCGAACTTCAAAGATCAATTGACGCTTTTCAAAAATCAACTGACGCTTATGCGAATACTATATACGCCGAATTAAAATTAGCGATTAATAAAATTAATGATATTCAGCAAACGAACGCTAAAGACATCAACGAAATTATTCAAAAGTGATACCCGATAAAGTAAAATCATCAGTGAACGACGTTACGCTAGATATGTTTAAACAATCAATTCAAGACAATCCGTATGTAAACGGACGATATCTGAACGAATTAAAAGCTGATATCAAAACATTAAATGCCCGTCTAGATTCCAACGTTAAATCTAGAGATGATTCTATACGTGATTTAAGATCAGATTTGAACAAAATGAATAGTCTGTTACAAAATTTAAGAGAGAACGCAAGCGCAACACACAGATAACATGTCGAAGGAACAAGTTGTGAATGAATTACATAAGCCAGCTAGAAGAAATTTCAGACGCCGAAAAGTCATTATTAGGGGATTCGACGACACGTGGGAATTAGATTTAGCGGAGTTCCAGCCGTTTTCGCGCGCTAATAAAGGGTTTCGATACATCTTGGTTGTTATCGACCGTTTTTCGAAATATTTATGGATGCGTTCTGTAAAATCCAAACGTGGTGAAGAAGTTACTATGGCGTTGTCCGACATTTTCCGTAATTCGAGGCGCGCACCAAAAAATATACAAACCGATGCTGGAAAAGAGTTTTACAATAGTACGTTTTCGAAACTCATGGATAAGAAAAAAATTAATCATTATTCAACGTATTCTACAAAAAAGGCGACTATAGCCGAACGCGTGATACGAACCATAAAAAGCCGACTCTATAAATTATTTAGTCTGCAAGGCAATTATCGATGGTATAATTTAATTGACGGTGTTGCCAGAGACTATAATGATACGAGGCATAGAACAATTGGTATGAAGCCGCGCAACGTAACATCAAAAACAGACTTAACTCGCGTATTTGGTCGCATAAAATCGTTTTTGGACAAACCACGTTATGCCCCAGGAGACATCGTACGAATCTCTAAACATAAAGGTGTATTTTCAAAAGGGTACAATCATAATTGGACTAGCGAGTTATTCAAAATTGCCAAAGTCCAAGTTACAAATCCTGTTACATATTTGCTTGAGGATATGTACGGTGACCCGATTCGCGGAGGTTTTTACCAAGAAGAAATTATGAAAACTAGGCACCCCGATGTTTATCTAATCGAAAAAGTATTAAAACGGCGCGGTAACCGACTTTATGTTAGCTGGCTCGGACACAAAGAAAACAGCTGGATCAATACCGAGGATGTTTTATAAGCGCTAAATACTTACTTATATGAATGTAATAGAAAGATCTGTAAATAAAAAACAAAAAATATTTGCATCTATTTATTTAAAAAAAAAATCGCTCGCGAGAGTGTAAACACAATTACATAAACAAATTATATCTAAAATACATTTTGAAACACACGTGTACATAGAATTAAAAAATTATTCAAATTCACCCTAATTGATACACATAAAACTTATTACTTACACACATATTTTTTTATCCACGCAAGCTAATAAAGCAAAAACACGCTATTGCTAATTTGAAAGCGTTTTATGAAGACATACAAATTTTTTAAAACGTGGCAAAAATTGATTGAATTCAAACTAAGCAAAATTCATAAAACGCATTCTACTTATTTTTTAAACATATAAAACTTAAAAATATTGGTTACAATGTAGCTTATTTCTAACAGCAAAATTTTACCTATAATTAAACAAGCAAGAGCGACTTAAGTTAGATCGTGATTTTAGTTACATAATAAATAGAAATATGACAATGACAATAATTTAATTACGAATCAGATATTATCATGCAGCTATTTTGATATCGAGCAATGCCCCATGCTAGCGTATTAACCCCATCTGGCTGAACAAAACGTTTATTGTCAGAACCAGACAAAGCGATTTTATTTTGATGTATGCTAAAGATGTCATGCTTGAATGTTCTAATTATGTTCTGCTCTCGTACAAATGTCACATTTTCTGTCAAACACATTAAGTAATCATCAAATGAAATGTTATTTTGAACAACCCTCTCTAAAACACCTTTAGCTTTTTTACAGTTTTTACGTTATTGATTGCACTGTGTTCGTCGATATTTGAATGTTGTATTTTGAAACTATATAATTTGGATTTCAATCCGATAAATTCCGTCATTATTCTACCCGCATTTTCATCTTTCATCAAGCCAACAACTTTTTATTGCACCTAGTAATACCGAAAACGTTATTTTCTACATATTCGCTCGTGTCAAAAGATGCGAATCTGTTTTCATAACGTCATATATATTATCTGTAAGATTATAAATCAGACTATCAGTGTCTGTATACAACAACTTGCAATTATTGCTACCAAATTTTCTCATCATATATTCATAGTGGAAGCTATATAGGGAATTTTAGAAATATCTAATATAACCATACCTACATAAATTGGTTTATTAATAAACACTTCTGTTTTGTTCATCTCAATTGCTACAGTGTTATTATCAAAGATTGTTCTACTATGAAAATTTGGTTGATTTATGTAATGACGTGCACCAAAGCGTCCACCCCATTGTTGGACTATTTTTACGTTTTTGTGTTTTCTAACGTTTTCCATGCTTTTACCAAAAACCGCATTATTTAATAGTTTGTACAGATTCTTTTCAAAGTCGTTTTGAGAATTCATTCTTAATCGCGTATTTAAATCTATGTATGGTTTGAGCCAAGCGGATTGTTTAAATGAGAGAATTCTGTGAATTTGTTTTAAGATCATACCGTGGTTTAAACATTGCTGTAAATTTCTGTAATGAATTATATAGCGGGTTTTGTTATGCAATGTGGCTAACAATTTTTTTTGTTTGCAATTTGGCGGAAATTTATGTTCTGGACAAAAGGGTAAATGATTGTGTGAATCATGTATTTTTTTGGGATAATCCAGATCAACCTCCAAAATATAACCTACGTGCGAGTCGGGGCGAATATTAAACAGGTCAAAATTAATAATTTCGTTGTTATTTAACCAATTAAAATCTCCCGTAGGCAAGCAACTGGTCATTCCCGTAGAGTAAAGGTTATTAAAATCGTAATACATCAAGTATGCGTCAGGCATTGCCGAGTTATAATTATTTAAATATTTATTATTGGCTTTACTATACCGCACGGAACATTGCGAAAGTCCTCCTCTTATACCTCTCTCTATAAACATTAAAATGTCGACGTCTGATAGCAATTCTAATTCAATTTTAGTATACCTCATCATGGCGTCCCAAGCATATGCAGGAAGGCTAATATAATATGCGGGATCAATCGCGTATGTTGAAATGCATCGATGCCTAAAATTTTGAAACACATCCGCCAACAAAAGAACATCGCATTTTAAATATAAATCTACATATTCGCCTAAATTTTTAAATTGAATGTCTTCCATACTGTTTCCGCGTGTTTGTAATCAGAATCGGAAATGTTTGTGTTTGTTAACTTATCAAAAACTCGTCTTTACTCGGCAGCGCAACAATATCCGTCAATTTTTCATAACAATCTAAATAACTGTAACACATAACGCCTTTTCTCGAAACCAAATTAAATTCATTTTCATTCAAATCTGAAAATTGGGTTTTTGAAATACAGAGCTGGTTTATATGCAAATATGAAGCCAATTTTTCTAAAGAACTATTCAAAAACCTAAACGAATCGATAAATCTAAATTTCATGTTGTTTTCGAAGCTTGCTTCAAATCCTATATATTTCTCTTTAGTTAAGGGCACAACGTAAATATTCTTGCATTTTTTAATTAGCTTTCTGATAAATATATGACCGTCGTAATTCGTTAAAGAGTGAAAAACTACAGATATCACTTTTTTAGCTTGTAATTTAGATTACAATCTTGATGCGAGGCCGTTTTATAGGATCCCAGTATGTGGTCGTGGTCGCGAACTTTGATATCATTTAATCGAAACGTTTTTCCGCATATTCCACAGTTTGTTGCACGTTCAAATTCTAATTTTTCCGCGTCTGTTAGAGGCAACATGGGAACAACTTTGTCAAAATATTTTTTAGAAAATGTGTTCGATATTTGAATTAATTCGTCTATAAACCACTCGTCGCAATCTAACCCCGTGTATTGTCTGTAGTAAGACACGCTGCTATCGAAAGCGCAGTGCAAATAGTAACCTACACTAAAAGGTTGATGATATTGAAACTTGTCAATTAAAGAAGCGCTATCGTCATCATTTCGTTTTATTAAAAGGCATTCAAAATCCGCATATATAATAAAAGGTAATAACATTTGATTCGCATAATTTTTAAACACAACTGTTGATCCTTTTTTGGCATGATAACTTTACATTTGTTTAAATTTATACATTCTAATTTATGTTTTTCCAAACGTTCAGAGCTAGAGAAATAATTTAAGCAGCGCTCGCATAAATAAATCGCGTGATGGTGTTTTGTGACTTGCGATCTAACAAGACGCGATAAATGCTTGATTAGACAGTAATGAAATTTAATTAGGGACTTACTACTATTGGTGAAATCGATTTCATCTCGAGTTGTACTGAAATCACCACCTGCGGAGCGTCTGCATACAGCGTTGTCTAAGTCGTCGGCTTCGAAATCTTGTTCACCGTCGTTGGCGTCCTCATCGCTGCTATCGGCTTCTACCTCGTATCGATTCTGTATCATCAGCAGGTTGACATGGTTAGGCTTCACGTTTGATGTAAGATATGTGGGCACCGTGATAAACTTTCCATTCTTCTTCTTTTGGAGCATGTACACATTGATTGAAATATTACTATTTTGACGTTCAAATTTCGGGATTTGAACCAATGTCATAGGCTGGTTGATGCCGTCCAGGTTTAATTTTTCACTATAATGCGGATACGATGTAACACGATTGATGTTTATTTTGTTGAGAGGTGGCCACAGCGCAGCTATTATACACCAAAAGAAGCACCCATTGTCCTTGTTTTGGATGTTAATTACAGCATGTTTGAGTGCTATTTCTCGAGGCAGAGGCAAATAAGAGGATGCATGTAGAACGTCGCCACATTTGTTGATATTGACACCCAAGGATACGATGCGACAAAGTGCCCACCCGGAGTCTTTTTCGTCAAAATTTTCCATTTTTTCATCAGAGATTGCACGACATTTTCAGTAAACCACTCGCCAAAACCGCTTTTATTCAGTGTTTCGTTGTCTTCGTTCATCATTAACAAATAATTTTTAGTTGAAAAGTGTTTGACATCGCGCGTTTCACCACCGTCTATTGAATTCTTAAGAAACTCACCAGATAACACAAAGTTTATTTTTATATTTTGTTTCTTTTTCGAATTAATCGGATTATCCTCAACCAGATCGCTTCAAGACAGTCAGAAAAAATGATTCGATGAATTTATGGGTTAAATTCAGAACGATGCTTGTTCTAATTCTACACGAAAAGGCTGACTCTGTATCAAACCAGCGGATTCTGCTAGACCGGTTCTTCTTTGACGGCTTTTTCTTCTTTTTTAACTCGCATAATAAAGTTTTATATAGCAGTAAATTCGAAATAAACGTTTGAATAACATATCTCGATGATGTATTTACATGAACACTATTCTTTTGCACTTTTGATGCCAAGCGAACGTATTTAGATATTAATTTTAAAAACACATCGATTTTTCTTTCACACTTTTTTTTAACCAATAAATTGTAAGAATATTTTATTTTATCGATGACCCCCGTTGTTAAATTATTTAACGACATTTAATGTTAAATTTTTTTCTATCAAAATTAATATGACACATTTATTATGTAGCTAAATTGATCTATATTTTATAGTCGAGAGCGAGCTTGAATGGATGGTACGCGTGTTACTGGTCAAACACAAACTGGAGCTGGTCGACGTTTACACCTGTATTCAGTTTTTTGTACCCACCCTCTTAATGGCTATTGGCTTTTTGTTAAAACTATCAATAACATCGTTGCTAAAATGCGTTACAAGCCTTTTAGGTAGATAGTAGAAGCACTCTTTGATATAGATTATTACGCAGCGTCCATATTTACCTTCAAAAGAACGAATCTTGTCAATTGCATATTCTTTATTCAACTCTAGGTCTTTAATCAAACCCTTTGTATGAAGCTCGCATTTGGCTACTTTATTAATATTATCAACCATCGACAACGCACACGGTGATGATGGAGACGTGCTTGATGATTCCGACATCGTTGTGGATAATTTAATGCAGACTGAGATTATGCGTCAACCCTTTCGCGTTGATATAGGCTAATTCCCACCACTAAAAACACTCTTGGCTTTACAGAATTAAACAGCTTTAATATCGAATTATGGCAACCGTGATTTTTCATTTCTGTTCGTATTCTTTCCTTATAAATTGCGATTAATAAATAACTATGCGGGTTTAACCGCTAACAAATCAGAATTTATTAACGAGAAGTTGATTGCTTTTCTAACCAACACTGTCAGTCGTTATTATTTAAACACGATTCTCTAAAATTATTCTTTGAGTTGTTTACGAGCCATTTATTGATATGATACCTCTTCACACACCAAAATTGCGCGATCCACATTAACTGAAACATGTTCATAAAAAGTTGATTTGCTTGAATTATAATTAAGAAAACATTTTTTGGTTTGTTAACACAACGTAAATGTGTTTTGAAGATAATAATTTTAAGTTTTACACATAAAATATTTGTATCGGGATAAGTTATAATTTATCAAATTAAAGTCTAGTTGTTATCTATATATTTAAATATCACCCACATTTTCTTCTAATGAATAATAAAATTTAATTAGAATAATTATCGGTTTTAGAATATTTCACACGACCTTTTGGCCCACCCACGATAGTTTTTGTTGCATAGCACAAAGCACTAAATCAGAGAATTGCCTTTTGTTGGGTTGTATTTGTGTCTCGTTTTTGATGTTATCACTAAGAGTCAGTTTAAATATACGATCTTTTTTATCTACTATACCCAAAGACGATCCGTATAATAATTTACTATTGTGTACAACCAACACGACTGATGCTATCAAAGAATACACATTTTGGTGGTGTATTTTTTCTCAAGCTTCGCATGCAACGGCCAAAGCCACCCATATAGTGATAATTTACACAATCAGCTATTGTGAGCCGCCACCACAGTGAACAATATATCACAGCCATAAATGATTTTTCGAGCCCACCCATGTTTAATCAACCAAGCTAGAGAAGGCTTAAAATTAACTAAAGTCTTAATGGGTAATTAGACTCATGCGTTTTACTTCTGAAATAGTACAAATTATTAGTTATTTAATTGTCTAGCTAAATCGATTTCAATTAATATTTTTGCTTATGATTTTCGTTTTTCTTCAGCTTTTATCTGCAACAGTCATAGCCACCCGTATAATGATAATTTACGACGCGTAATTAAACTCGTTCGTTTACTTCTGAAATAATACAAATTATCGTATATTTAATTGCATGGTTAAATCGATTTCAATTAATATTTTTACTTGTGATTTACGTTTTTCTAAGCCAGGAGCCTCCCCTCTTGCTTGTTTCTTTTCACATTGTCCCATGAACGCAATTCTGTTGCGCGTCGGGGTGTATTCTTTTTTCATATTAACCAATAAAAGCGGTTTCGGAGATAATTAGGGTTGGTGGTTTGTCTCATCTTATATCGCATCTCTTTTGGCTTGCATATAAAAGTGAAAATTTTTACGTTTTGAGCTAAAAAAAATGCCTCGACGACGTCTGTTAACAACAACGAAGATGTCTGTGTGCGTGGTTGACTCTAGCCACACAGTACCCCACGAGATGATGGATGATCATCTCCGTCGAGTGCACCCTCGAGAGTATGAACATCGGGAGCAAGCTCGCTTGGGAGTTGTTGTATGTATTTTTTACTTTAAGTTTGGTTTATATATATAAAACTCATTACTGTTAAGCAAGTGAATTTTCATTGCATGTTTTTGCTAATAATTTTATAAATAGCCAGATGGTTCGAGTCGGCGACCGACAACAGCTCGCGAAAGGCTTCGCTCCCGTCTCGCGGCGCGAATTCCAGTGGATGCTCCGACAACACCACCACCACCACCATCATCCCCGGCGGAGGAAGCAAGCGGTGTAGAAATCATATATATTTATTATGAATAATAATTTTTAAATAAATTAAAACTAACGTTTTATGATTTATTTCAATCAACTACGTAATTTACAGGTGGTTGTATGTGAGTCGATAAAAAGTGTTTTAAGATTTTGACAGTCTTTGGAAAAAATAAGCGGTTGTTATTTTAAACTAATAAGTGCTTAATTGTGTTTAAACCATTTGTTATTAATATTCCCAAGAAGTGTTGATTAAAAAACAGCCAGTCTAGGTTCTAACTTGTTTGATTAAACGAGGGTCTACTTAATTAATTAAATCCACCCGTTGCAATCTATGCATTTATAATTAACCAACACCTGCACATCGAGAGAGAGAGAGATAGCTTGGTTAGAAAAGGACATAATTCCCTGTTCCAACTTGTTCGGTAATCTCGAGTGCGGCTTAATTAAACCCACCAGCGACGCGGGGCGGTGTCGACGATTTGTAATTATAGACGGCCATCTTGCATATCATTATCAAATATATCATAATTCTAATCAAAATCACCACCTTAACAACGCTCCACCCCTACCGGGGGCGGCGAATTATCCAATCATCGCACTCATATCAACAAGTACTCGAAAAGACGACCACACCCACAATTCTAATCAAAAATCGCCGCCTTAACTGCGCTCCACCCCCTACCGGGGGCGGCGAATTATCCAATCATAGCACTCATATGAACAAGTACTCGAAAAGATGGCCACCCTCAATGGGGCGAGTCCCACTATCAGCCATCTTACTTCATCAAGGGGGCGGCGAAAGGGATGCAACAGTTACACCCCACAAGTACCGAGAGTAATTAAAAATGTAGCAAGTACTGAGAGTAATCGAAAAAGCACTACATATACATCGTTTACACCCCGCAAGCGCACATGCATCGGCCATCTTACTTCATCAAGGGGGCGGTGAAAAGGGTTGCACCAATTACACCCCACAAGTACCGAGAGTAATTAAAAATGTAGCAAGCATCGAGAGTAATTGAAAAAGCACTACATGTACATCGTCTACACCCCGCAAGCGCACATGCATCAGCCATCTTACTTCATCAAGGGGGCGGTGAAAAGGGTTGCACCAATTACACCCCACAAGTACCGAGAGTAATTAAAAAAGTAGCAAGCACCGAGAGTAATTGAAAAAGCACTACATGTACATCGTCTACACCCCGCAAGCGCGCGCAATTACGTTAAGTACACGCCGTGTACTTGCATGTACAGAGAGTAATTGCAAAATGCACTAGTTATTGCTGCTGAATGCCCCCATCTATACTACTCTTTCTCTCTCTAACTCATTGTTTGTGTATATACCTTTCTTTGTTTGTACATGATAGTACCATCATACAGAGTGTTACAAGAAAAATCCCCCTAACTAATGAATATTTCTAACTAGATTTATAACTAGATTCTTTACAATACAAATATATACCTATACGCCAACATGTTGGTAAACCTGAATTATAAAAGTAATTGTTAACGTTCCACTATTAACGCTTACCATCACCGAATCCCTATCATAATTTTTGATATACATAATCTCAAGTTCCGTTTGAACTTTACCATTAATTTGAATATGTATACATTTTATGAATGAATATACCATCTATTTTATATTGGTTATTTATATATGTATATATTTATATACCAATTTCTAACTTGATCACTTAAAGGTATGGGTGAGTTAAAAATACACAATTTTATTATGGATTATACATCATATATTTTTACTTAAAACAAATGGGGTATTATACAGCCAAATACAAATTATCAAAACTTACAACGCTAATTAAACCAAACCATCATACATTCAATAAAACTACAATTACAATTTTTTAAATATAAAGGAACGGCTTAGCCTTAGAGGCCCTATCTTACTATTCTTAATAAAAGTACTTTGAATAGTATAGTTTTTATTATTTTATGCTAAATTTACAAATATATTGTATTATACAAAAACAAATACTTATCCTATTGTATTCTATTATATTCAACTACGTTCTAACAGTATTCATACCTAAGCATAAAAATCACATACTAAAAATATATAGATACAAGTTGAAAAATTGTTACGATCAGGGGTGTTAGAATTATTCCGGTCAGTCGGAGAGGGGATCGTGGGGTAGACCAAGTATCTGGTCTCGAAATAAGGGAGGTTTTTGGGCGCCAAGTTCGAATGCCTAAGTTATCCAACGAGAACTACTTGTTGGAAGCTACCCGATCGTAGAAAACGCATACGAAATTGTACTTTGGTTGACTTCAGAGAAACGCTAGAAATTTCACCAAACACACATATATTGTTATAGGTTGTCCGTTTTACAAGTAAACTAGATATATATTTACTATAGCACATTAAGATTAAAAACATTTACCAAGAAGTACTTATAGTAAGCACGCATAAAATTGGTTGTGCATTCGTCACCGTAATTTTTAATAATGTTAAACACGACAATAATAGGCGAGAAAGGTAAAAGAAATTTTATACCCCGCCACTGGAAATTCCTGCGGCTAGATACGCCTCTGGTTAGAATTTGTTTACAAATATGGCGCTAGTTTTACGTACATATTATAAGCGTATTCTTAAAGTGTAAACTTTGATCGTGCTTGATTAAAGGAAACAGAGAAGTAATTATGGGAACGCACTGCGTTGTAAGTAGGAAATATAACTCAACTGATTCTCGTTATAGCAACCCCGATACTAATATCTGTGGTACCACCGACTCTAGTTCGAAGGGAGAACTCAAAAGGTTCCGGTATTATGAACGCGAGAATTACACCTTACAAAGCGTTTACAGAGTAAACATAAACATAATGTTTGTAGTAATTAATCAATCACGATTAAGAGAATTTAACCTGAAGGGTACGTACAAATGATAGTTACGATCTGGTGACTTATGTCGTATCATGCGTGTTTAATAGTAAGCGTTTAAAAAAAAATTCACACGGTTTAAGAAAACACCGTGGTATAAGTAAATAAATTAAGAGAGCGGTTTGCTGATTTCATAGCGCACAACGTTAATTGTCTTTTAGGTAGGTGCGAACATTACACTCCCGGAGATAATAAAGGAAGGAGTACAACCTTATGATACCGGTGGCCTCTCTGTCCCAACCCTGAATTAGGAAGTCGTCGAAGGTGGTCCAGCCTGTGATACCATTTGTTTCTGAAGAGCACGGTGTACTACGGAGAGGTCGTCAGCATTACCCAATTAACCAGCAACTGTGCACGCCAAGGATCAGCATTCTCAAGAATTTAGACTTATTAAGAACGAAGAACGACGAGCAAGCAGAAAAAGAAGAACCCCCTGCCAATTTGTTAAAATAATGTATTACAGATGACCGTCAACATATGTTTATTAGGATTACATCTAATTTGTCACTGCAATGTATTTAATCACGCCGATGATTACCAAATCTGCAGAAGGTTCTTTCTACCACATTAGCGAAGCCATGTGCCCATTGAAAAGTACAAGGCGGAAACGGAAATCAAAACGAAAGATGGCCCTAACTAAATTTTTCTCTCTCTCAAAGTTTTGACGGCAAATGACACCTTAATTTACAATTTACGCGCCTGTATGCCTGCAACCTTCTGTGCACGCATACATACATTGTTGCAATAACAACTGTAGTGTAACAAACTCCCCCTCCACAAAACTTCAAGCACGGCGCGAAGTAGAAAAGAAAGAAGCAATTCGAACACTAGTAAGATCTTAACAACACATGTTTGAAGAAATAATGATACCCAACCCTTAATACGAGAAACCCGCCCCCGAAGAGTCAGACGGTTTGTTGAACTAGAGATAGCCAAAAGTTGACACCTGTCAAAAGCGCATAAAGCGATTGATGTATCCGAGCAACCAAGTCAAATAGCGACAAAGCAAAGAAAAAGATACCCTCAAGAATGATTTGGAACGTCCAAGTCGATCCGCATAAAGCGATTACCGAGAAGCCAAGTCAAAAGAAGTGGAACGTCCAACAGTGTCTCAACAAATAACTAACCCAAGACAACAGAAAATTAAGGGAGAAAGAACAGATTGAAATTCGGACAAGTGTCCAGGACAAGAGCCCTAAAAACCAATGAAACCCCAACCCAAATTAAAACAATACCACCCTGAATTACTCCAAAATAAGGTACCCTAGGAAAGGTTTAAGGTAGGATAGGAATAAGGATAAGGCTGAAACCCAAATACCAAGAGGTTAGGATAAACCCTAGGAAATTATTAAGATCGGGCATTTCCCTAGCGGCGTGCATGTCGAATGGGTGGCACCAGGCATCACTCCCACCAAGACCTGGTATTATTTACCTGAGAAGGTCCAATCCCTACGTGCCCAACCAACCTACCCATATCAAATAAAATAAAACTATAGTCTACAACACAAATGCTCAGTCACAGACTAATGTAAAAAAAACAAAAAAAACAAAAAAACAAAAAGACTTAATGAATGTGAACCCTGAAGGTTCCCAAGGAAAACCTAACACGAATTAGACTTGACGTATCAGTAATACTCGCTACAGCGATTTGGTATACTCTTAATAGGAGAACATAAGTAATCTCCAAAAGAAAAGGAAAAAAAACAAAATAAACTACTACTACGACAGTCAAATAGGATGAAGGTAGCCCAGTCAACCACAGAAACAGAATTAATTATTGCAGCGAACTGCAACGGCACTACTTCTACCTAAATTGACTCTACCCCAAAACCAAAATTATAAATAATGCTTCTTTAAAGCTAAATAACGGCGAAATGTATTGACGTCCATACACTCCCCAAGAAAAGAAAATTAATTGTAGAGAAATACCAAGAAAAGAAATTTCGGTGTATATCGACAATCTTGTCGTTATGCTATGCAAGCAAGAAAGCACCGATAATTTCCAGATACGCAGGTCAGCTTCGAACCCAAAAGAAAAATTATGATTATAAACCGTAACTTATAAAGAGTAGGCTCATAACTAGCAACAACAACACTAATTCATTAAAATCCTTGTTTCCAAAAAAAAAAGAAAAAACTTATAGAACACAAAATCTAGCATAAAGTAAAAATTCATATCCGGGGAGTTAATCCATAGAAAAAGCAAGTCGTAACCGAGTAGGCTATCGATCAGAACAAGCAATTTTTCGACGCTTTTTTCGTCTAGGATAAGGTAAAGAATCGTCTAAGTGGTGAGGATTAATCATAGCAAGTTCAGAGTTATCCTCGTCTAGTTCTGAATAATCAGGTTTCAAGTCTTTTACGTGCCAAACGCCTAACGACTTCCCCAAAGAATCAGCCAATTCATACGTCCATAGAGACACAGCGGTCTTAACCGAATAAGGACCAAGGAATTTGGGAGCTAGCTTCGCATTGAAAGTTTAGAAGCGTCAGAAAGCTGAAAGTTACGACGCCACACCAAATCTCTAACTTTGTATTTGACATGTCGACGACGTAGATTGTATCTAGCCTGAGTATTTTCGTAGGCTTTCTTAAGACGTTTGAGAACGTAAGCTTGAATTGCTCGATAACGTTGAGAAGATTTACTCAGGTCGAGGTCAGGAGTAGGAATTTCTAGACAAGGTTTATTAAAGAATTTCCCAGAGTTTATGTGTTCACGACCGAAGAGAGCAAAGTATGGTGTACACCCAATAACTTCATGTTTTGCCGTTCGAATAGCGCAACCAATGTGAGGAAGGTTGACATCCCATTTCCGCTGATTTCCTTTCACGTAGGAAGCGATCATGGTCTTCAGGACCCTATTGATTCGTTCAGCCGGATTTGCCCTTGGATGATATTTAGCGGTAAAGAGAATAATAGTTTTATATTCTTCACACAGTTTAGTGAACTCACGGCTGCGGAATTGCACGCCGTTGTCAGAGATAATGTATTGTGGCACACCAAACACCAAAAATACTTGTTCTTCCAGAAGTTTAGCGATTGCCGATGCGGTAGCAGTGCGCATCGCAAAGAAAAGAGAAAATTTAGAAAAGCAATCTGCAATTACGAACACATAACAATTTCCTTTAGATGATCGAGGTAGAGGTCCAACAATATCGCAGCATAGTGTTTGCCACGGACCCGTAGGTCTAGCACGTGGAGAGAAAAGACCAGGAGGAGCTGATTGAGAAACCTTATTTGCTGAACAAACAGAACAACGTCGGATAAAGCGGGCAACATCAGCACGTAAGCGAGGCCAATAATAGTGTTGCAGAATTCGAGCCATCGTCTTAGTTACTCCGCAATGTCCTGAGATTGGAGGATCATGATTGTTTTGAATAATGCGCTTCCGTTGTTCGGCAGGAACGACCAGTTTCCACTCGTCCGTAGGATTTGAAGAAGTATCAGCGAAAGCGTTGGTCACTCTGCGGTATAGGATTTTATTGTCCACCGACCAATTTGGGAATTTATGAGGAAAAGTAAGAACTTTGTGAAGCAAGTTATTGTACCACTTATTCGTAGTAGGTAAGTCAATATCGAGAGAAGAAGAAGAAATTTCTAAAGGAATGTCAGGAGAAGAATCACCCACAGTATCATCACCAACAGCAGGTACAGCACGAGATAGCGCGTCAGGTACCACATGATCTTTGCCTTTCCGATGCCGTATCGTAAAATCATACTCCTGTAGTTGTAGTGACCAGCGAGCTAAACGACCGGACGGACTTTGCAACCGATTAAGCCATAGTAAGGAATGATGATCTGTGATGACAGTGAAATGAGAACCTTCTATGTAAGGTCTGAATTTAAGTATAGCAAAAGTACAGCAATACACTCTTTTTCCGTTGTACTATAACGTCGTTCTGCTTTAGTCAGGGATCTACTAATGTAACTAACAACCTTTTCTCCCTCTGGAGTTTCTTGACTAAGAACTGCGCCCACACCATAGTCTGAAGCGTCAGTCTGAATTACGAATGGTATAGAAAAGTCCGGGCAAGTAAGAATTGGTGCAGAAACTAGATGTTCCTTAAGAGAGACAAAAGCATGTTGACATTCAGGAGACCAAACGAAAGGAGTATTTTTCCGTGTCAAAGCAGATAACGGAGAAGTGAGAGTAGAGAAGTTCGGTATAAAGCGACGATACCAGCTAGCCATCCCTATCATGCGTCTTACTTCCGTGACATTTTGAGGAATAGGAATGTTAAGTATGGCATTAACTTTGTCTGGATCCACCATTAATCCGTTCTCGTTTACTACATACCCTAAGTATTTTAACTCTGAGCGACAGAAATGACATTTTTCCTGATTGAGAGTTAGACCAGAAGTAAACAGTCGAGTCAAAACTTTTTCAAAACTTGCAGGTGTTCTTCAAATGTCGGCGTTGCGATAATAATATCGTCGAGATACGCAAAACAGTAGGGTTCTAAGTCTGGACCGATTATTTGGTCAATCAACCGTTGGAAAGTAGCAGGAGAATTGTGAAGGCCAAAAGGCATACGAGTAAACTGGAATAATCCGCGGTGAGGCACAGTAAAAGCAGTTAGAGGTTTAGATTCAGGAGTTAAAGGAATTTGCCAGTAAGCCGAGCGAATATCTAAGCTGGATAGAAACCTAGCGTCTCGTAGACGGTCTAGAATTGAAGTAATATAAGGTAGTGGGTACGCATTACGTTCGGTCACCATATTTAGCTTCCTATAGTCAATACAAAACCGATAAGTGTTGTCTTTCTTTTCACCATGACGATCGGACTGGACCAGGCAGAAGTAGAAGGTTCTACTACCCCTAATTGTAACATCTTGTCCAATTCCTCATTTACAATCTTCATTAGCACCGGTGAAAGAGGATAGAACCGTTGTTTAATTGGTTCCGCATTAGTACGAATACTGTGTTGTACTAGAAGAGCACACCCTAGACCAGATGGTTGAGAAGAAAAGCAATCTGTGACCATCGCGTCGAGAAGAGACTGTTGAGCAACAGTTAGATCAGCCTTTACCTTGAGAGCATAGGTAGACACGTCAGTTATTGAAGCACTTGTTCCAAATGACCAATGACCAGTATTAAAGTTTGGTACAAAAGCCATTGCCTTCCAGAAGTCTATACCCAAGATTAATGTTTGAGAAATTTCAGGGATCACTAACGTTTCTAACACCTTGGTTCTACCTTCAACAGAGAAAGGAAGAGAGACAGTACCCAGTACAGAACATTGACCACCATTTGCCACATTGCAAAAACTGTTAGCAGATTTTTTCAGCGTTACTGATAAGGACTGGAGCAGTTTCCAACCCTTGGCTCCCAGTATTGTTCGTGAAGATCCAGTATCTAAAAGAGCCTTAAAAGGTATACCCAGTACAGAGACGTTTAAGAAAGGACGTTCGTCGCCTCGAACGCTAGCGAATATGAAGTTAAGTAGTACTTTTTGCGAGTCGTCTAAGTCATTAAAAGTAATATCCGAGGTTTGAAGAAGAGAACTTACGACTCGGTCCGAAGGTTCCAAACTTAGTTTCCTGTGGGGAGCAATTAGGACAATTTGGTTTGATCACTCCGTGTCTCCCACATCCGTAGCAATGGATCACTTGAGGACTAGAACAATGAGGAGAAACATGCCCAGTTAGTCCACAATTCCAGCAACGGACAGATGTTCTCGAAGGACCAGAAGTTCTAGCAGCAGTGGTATTATTAGAACGAGTAGTAGTTGACTTGACTAAAGAACAAGAAGGTTTAGGTGCCTGCTCAGTTTCAGAACCTAAGTATGCCAAGTTGGGTTCCAGAAGTGAATTAGTACGCTTAGATGGTGGAGGCTTGAACGATTTTGTGAGGAATCGACTGTGTTCGAGCTTTTCACCTAACGCCAGTAATTGGGAAATTAAGGTGACTTCCGTTAAAGCAAGTCCAGCATGAAAATAAGGATCCAAATTCCGACGAATAATCCGAATTTGTCGAGCTTCCGAGAGTGGTTCATTCAAACGCGAGATAAGACCTTGTATGGCCGCCATGAAGATTCCAAAACTTTCATTAGCACCCATAGTGCGAGCGTGAATCTCATCGAGTAATCTCTCGTCATAATCGACTGGCTGAAATTCAGATTGGAGTAGTCGCACTACATCCTTCCAAGAAGTCAACGAAGATTTTCGAGCCCTATATAATAGTAGAGCTTTCCCAGTAAGCAGTTCTGGAGCACCAACAAATAATTGCGAAGAAGAAATACCACGCGCTACGCTTAATTCTTCTAAGCGAGTAAGAAAATCCGTTAACGAGGTTTTACCGTCACCCGAGAAAGTTAAATTTAATTTAGCCATAGCAACCGTTTTGGGAGCGATGACCGTATGAGTCGAAGTAGAAGGAAGTGGGTCAACATCTACATCAGAATCCGAAGACAAAAGTTCTGCTTCGTTTTTAGTACTGGAGAACTTAGGACTAGAAGTAGCCGCTTGCATAGGTCCAAGAGTAGTTTTACGTTTTTTGATGGCGGAATCAACAGCATTATGCAACTTAGCTAAAGACAGTAGTAATTTATTTTTAGTCACCCGCTGCTCTTCTGAGGTAGCAGTCATCAATTTACACCTACGCTCAATATGAGCCCAAAGAGTAGTAAAGCGAGTAAACGAAGAAGTAGAAAAATCTCCCTCAAAAGTAGCAGTAAAAGAAGTAAGCTCCTGCAATGCTTGTCCTACAGCAGTTTCATCCGTCTCAAAAGTTATAGAATATGTAACCCCAGAAAACGACTGATTCGCTTCCAATTGAAGCGCTGCACGTACCGATTTCCTAGAATCCTCCACAGTAGCTTCAGTATCAAGGCCACGTGAAACGAGTTCGTATGAAAGTTCGTTTTGTTTTAGACGATTAACTTCAAATTTCCAAATCTTAGCCATGTTGTCCAGTAATAAAACCAAAATAAAAGAAAACTAGAGCTAAATTGAAACCCACAAGTAAGCACTAAGTATAAGAAGATGAGTCAAAATTGAATAAAAATCCGGAAAATTTTAGTAATGAGCAATGGTACAGCTATCGTGTAAAGTATAACAACGCCACAGCCAAAGTACAAGAAAACTAAATTACATAGAAAACGAGAAATAGAGAAAACAGGGCCCCAAACGTTGGGTTGCCAAAATTTTGTTACGATCAGGGGTGTTAGAATTATTCCGGTCAGTCGGAGAGGGGATCGTGGGGTAGACCAAGTATCTGGTCTCGAAATAAGGGAGGTTTTTGGGCGCCAAGTTCGAATACCTAAGTTATCCAACGAGAACTACTTGTTGGAAGCTACCCGATCGTAGAAAACGCATACGAAATTGTACTTTGGTTGACTTCAGAGAAACGCTAGAAATTTCACCAAACACACATATATTGTTATAGGTTGTCCGTTTTACAAGTAAACTAGATATATATTTACTATAGCACATTAAGATTAAAAACATTTACCAAGAAGTACTTATAGTAAGCACGCATAAAATTGGTTGTGCATTCGTCACCGTAATTTTTAATAATGTTAAACACGACAATAATAGGCGAGAAAGGTAAAAAGAAATTTTATACCCCGCCACTGGAAATTCCTGCGGCTAGATACGCCTCTGGTTAGAATTTGTTTACAAATATGGCGCTAGTTTTACGTACATATTATAAGCGTATTCTTAAAGTGTAAACTTTGATCGTGCTTGATTAAAGGAAACAGAGAAGTAATTATGGGAACGCACTGCGTTGTAAGTAGGAAATATAACTCAACTGATTCTCGTTATAGCAACCCCGATACTAATATCTGTGGTACCACCGACTCTAGTTCGAAGGGAGAACTCAAAAGGTTCCGGTATTATGAACGCGAGAATTACACCTTACAAAGCGTTTACAGAGTAAACATAAACATAATGTTTGTAGTAATTAATCAATCACGATTAAGAGAATTTAACCTGAAGGGTACGTACAAATGATAGTTACGATCTGGTGACTTATGTCGTATCATGCGTGTTTAATAGTAAGCGTTTAAAAAAATTCACACGGTTTAAGAAAACACCGTGGTATAAGTAATTAAATTAAGAGAGCGGTTTGCTGATTTCATAGCGCACAACGTTAATTGTCTTTTAGGTAGGTGCGAACATTACACTCCCGGAGATAATAAAGGAAGGAGTACAACCTTATGATACCGGTGGCCTCTCTGTCCCAACCCTGAATTAGGAAGTCGTAGAAGGTGGTCCAGCCTGTAATACCATTTGTTTCTGAAGAGCACGGTGTACTACGGAGAGGTCGTCAGCATTACCCAATTAACCAGCAACTGTGCACGCCAAGGATCAGCATTCTCAAGAATTTAGACTCATTAAGAACGAAGAACGACGAGCAAGCAGAAAAAGAAGAACCCCCTGCCAATTTGTTAAAATAATGTATTACAGATGACCGTCAACATATGTTTATTAGGATTACATCTAATTTGGCACTGCAATGTATTTAATCACGCCGATGATTACCAAATCTGCAGAAGGTTCTTTCTACCACATTAGCGAAACCATGTGCCCATTGAAAAGTACAAGGCGGAAACGGAAATCAAAACGAAAGATGGCCGTAACTAAATTTTTCCTCTCTCTCAAAGTTTTGACGGCAAATGACACCTTAATTTACAATTTACGCGCCTGTATGCCTGCAACCTTCTGTGCACGCATGCATACATTGTTGCAATAACATCTGTAGTGTAACAAAATACATAGAAAATTTAATATTACCCCATTACATATGGAAAGGTTTTATAAGTAACCATATCCGAACACTTATACATACAGTTACAAAGCATTAATATTTATAATATAAATAACTATAACAGAAAGATTAAAACACGGAATAAATGATATACATAATTCACCTTTATTCTACCTAGCACATTATAATTTTACCAAAAGGACAAGAAATGTATTAAACAAAATTTAATGGTCACGACGGTATTTTATAATGGCCCCAGGCTAATGTATCACCACAACCACCTGGTATAATATACCGAGGCAATGCAACCTTATTTCGTAATTCTGTATACAATTCATGTTTGTATGATTTAAATAATTGTACATTTTATAAATGTTAAGACCGTGAAACACCACGTTTTTATAGTCATCCATGGTTAATCCACTATAGGTACTCGCTGCTTATACGATTCTTGGATGAGATAAGGTGACCCTTTTCATACACGTGCACTTTCAGTTGTAATTTGATGAATTGAAAAAAATAGCGTGATTCAATCTGTTGTTACGATAAAATTGCAAATGTATCAAAAAATGGATGTTCTAATACTTCTGTCTTAATTGATTTATGACAACTTATTTTTTAATTAATCAA